>JBBPBS010000968.1:27007585-27030047 GCA_037974835.1 Cicer judaicum
TGAATACGGACATAATCTAAAAAAAGAATAAAGATAAATGATAATTTTATTACTATTACAATTAAGTAAGATAAAAGACATTGGATAGACTTTTGTCTATAAGATATGATAATTGCAATATCAATTAAATTCCATTTGAAGAATTATAAGTATTAAATCTATTTTGATAGTTGAATCAAAAGAAAATTTTATGAGAATGAGTCATTTAAAGACGTTCTATTATTATTTTAATGAATATATTTTGTAGAAATAATCTTAAATATTTTTGTTACTTTAATATTTTATTAAGAAGTTTTTAATTTAAATATATTAAAATTTTAGGTTTTTCTTAGGAAATTTCCTTTGAATTTAATTCTAGGTGACACATAGATATGAATACGTCGAGAGGTAAAATTGTAAATATTATTCTTTTGCTGAAATTTCATAGGGAAGTACCCCAGCAATTCTGTAGGTAATTACTTCAAAATTTCATTTCTATTTCTGTTATTATTTTTATATAAATAAAATAAAATTATTTTTTAAGTAAAATAAAAATGTAAGACAAGTTCTAAGGTACTATGTAAAAATAATAATATATATTAATACTATTAATATTTTAATTAATTGTTTTTCTTAATTTATTCACGTGGGCATTACTATAATATATCAACTAAATTAAAAGTTTTAATTAAATTAAGAGTTTTGATATATGTTTACTCAATTTTAACTTTAATAATTAAATAAATCATTTTCATTATTAAAATTTTGATTAAAATCATAATAAAAGAATTTTATTTCAAAATAGTCTCAAAAGATAAAATTAAAAAATTTGATAGTAATAAATGTAAACTATAGTTAAACTTATTCATAGATGATATTCTATTCAACTATTAGTGATTTAATTAAAATAACAAAATATTTTAATTTTTAAATATACTATAGAAATCTAAAAAGTAAAATTATTATGTTTGATTATAAAAAAGTAAAGTAAAATTATTTAATTTTAGTGGTTTCGATTAAAATTGTTCATAGAAGAAAAATAAAATAGAAAAATGTAAAAAAAAAAACTTAATTAAAACCTTATGTATACATTTATTTCATAATAATATCAATAACATATATTGAATCTTATTTTATGATATTATTCATAATAAAATAGAAAAATAAGAAGGAACATCAAACCTTTCGATATTTTAAAATTTCTTGGAATTTTTACTTTTTTTGTCAACCTCGCCGTCACACATTTATTACATCTCAATCATAGCTATCATTGTCATACCTCGCTGCCATCGCCACCACCATCACAATGTTACCGTCTTCATAACTTTTGCGTATGAACTTTGTGACATTCTTGACTATGAGCGTCTTGACTTTGAGCGTCGTTCAAATTTCTCATGAATGTACCTCGATTCAATATCGTTGTGACTTCTACTTAGAGAATCCAATATTAGTTGTGCCTTCTACTTAGTTTTGCTAGGTTTATGTACAATTCTCATCTCTGCCTCCATCAGATTTTGCCCTTTTGCCTCGCATATTCAGTGATCTCATCTCTGGTCATTGTTCTCTCGCGGTGCTCACTTTGCAAACAAAATGTCATGTATTTATGTTATTTGAAGACGTGAAGAAAAGGTTCATTTTTTCCCCAAAAATAAACATGACATATATGTTCTCACTTCTCATGTAAGTTGGTTATAGTTTTTATTACACAAGCTTTTCAAGATTCTCAACACTATATATGGTAAACTATAAACAAATAAAAAACTTATAAACCTGATGAAATAATAATTAAAACTGAATTTCAAATAATAAAGGAAAATCATTTAGCATAGTGAGTATAATGACATTAGTAGTGATTATATTGAGTATAGTATTTATTTGTATGTTGATAATTTGGTTGTATTATGTACTTATTATACTTAATTTTAATTTAAAATCATGTTTTAATTAATTTTAATTTAAAATCATGTTTTAATCAATACTTAGTTATAACTTGTGAACATGATAAAAAATTTATTTAGAGTATTACAATTAAAAACTAATAATAAATATTTCAAAAGTTTACTTCTAATAATATTTTCATATACTTTTAGTTAAATTTTTTATATAAATTAAAACTTAGAAAAACAAGCAATTTACCCTTGCAAATTTCCAGCAGATGTTTTTTCAAAACAAATTTTGATGCTTTCCTCGAAATTTCCTGCATATTTCATAAGAATTCTTAAAAATAATACTTTAGATATTTTTACATGAAAAATTGTCATAAATTTAGTAAAATTTGCTGCGAATTTTGATTGTTTTTACTCAAAAATATCTACAAATAAGTTACATGCGGATTCAAAAACCCTCAAAAAAATTATCGATGAAGTTTTTACATAGAAAAATAATTCCGCAGCTATTATATTTTTTCTAAATTTAGTTCAAATCTGCATGTAAATGGTTAATTTCTAAAATAAATTGCATTTAGAGTAAGTTAAATATTTTTGGTTTGATTTTTGTAAAACAGTTTTTAAAAATGTTTTTATTAATATCTTTGAAATAAAGAAAATATTATTAATATATATATTAAATGTATTTTATTTGATATTATCAATATAATTTTATTTTTTAAAATATTTTTTATTTATTAAATTAATAATTATTAATTTGGAAAAATAAAAACTAAAAATATTAAAAGATAATAAATCTCGACACCTGACTTTTTATTATGTTTTATATGGATTATATTGATTAATTTGTAAATATATATATATATATATATATATATATATATATAATTTGTAATGTATTGATAGTATAAAATATTTTACATTAATAATGTATAATAATTTTTTTTTTTGTTTATCAAAAGAATAGTAACAAATTCTTGGTTCCAATAGATATATAATATTCAACTTTACAATATAAATGTTTTGTTAATTGAATTAAATATAATTAATTTTTTTATATTCTTAAAGAAAATTGACTATTCTTGATATATATATATATATGTAAGACTCAAATATAACCCCAAGAAATATGGGATATTCTTAGCTGATTCTGAATCGGGTTGCTGTCATGGTCTCGTGGATGTATTGCTGGAGGAGAATTTTGATAGATAGATAGATAGGTGTTACTCTAATAAGTAACCCCTAACCTAACAACCATATTCCAACAATTTTTTATTTGCCTTCCACAGTTATTCACGTTCTTCTTCCCCTTTTGGCTCTTAACTATGTCGAATATTAACTAATGTTGATATATTCTTTATCTTAAATAGACTGACTTTCAATGAAAAATGTCAAATCATATCGTACTTATAATGGTAGTTTGTGGTGTAAAATTATGTAATTGTACGGTTAACTAATTTTTAAATGTTTTGATTTGTCAATTGTATGCACATATATTTGCTATATATATTTGTTCCAATAGATATATGTGCCGATCCATAGATTCAAGAGCAATTATTACTTAGAATTATTTTATTTAATAATTCTTTTTATATAAATTAAATTTTATTTATTTAATTATTCAACATTTTTATATTATTTTAATAATTATGCATTCAAATAATTACAAAATTTTGATATGTGTGATTTTAGGATTTTATAATTAATATTCATTTATATTTTAAAAAATATATTTTTCATTGAATTTAATTTACTTTATAAAACTCTTTTGTTGAGTTGAATGAAACTACTCACGTGCTTTCTAAAGTGGTCATGTTTCTAATTAGTTTTCAAATTTTGATATCAATATCTCATTCTATATAACATATAATTATAAATAAAATGCTATTAATTTTTTAACCATAAAAAATAAAATAAAAACACACTGTACACTTTTTAAGTATGTACAGTAAATACCAGTAAAAAAAATAGTATATACTGTAAATTGATTAATTCATCGTAAAAACAATAGTTTACAAATTTGTGAAAGATGTGGATTATGAGGTATATTTATATATATATATCAGTTAAAATGCTTATATTTAAATATCTTTTAATTTTTATTTATTCATTCAACGTTTTACTTTTTTGTTATCTCTTTTTTCTTTCACATCAATAAAATAACATATCTATTATATCATATTTTTATTACACATTTATTATATCCTATCTTTTATTTTTGTCTCTTTTAAGATGTCAAAGGAACATTAAATTAAATGTACATCAAATTTTTTTTTTTCATCACATGTTTTAAGTGGTTGAAAACAGTTCATTTTCATTTAAAAAAACCGTTGTTGCATGTGTTGCTGCAATATGAAGTATTACTACTTGCAATCTTATCTATAAAAAATAAAATACTCATTGAATGGTCCACTTATATGTGTAATTTTGTAGTTGAAATAAGAGTATGAAAGGAATTTAAATAATTAATACTCTTTAAAATTTGTCTATATTTAAAATATGAGCACATGTTGCTAATAAAAAGCAAACGGAAATAGGAGTGAAACGTTCAATGCGGGAAGCATGTGCAACATGAAAACCAAACCATTTTTATAGTTAGAACAAAATACAGTTGATTGAGTGTTTCTTATTAAAACAAACAGAAATAGTAGTAGTAGTATATAAGATTGAAACTTTCAACGGATTATATGCAACATGAAAATCAGGTGGTATTTAGGATGGACAAATAAAAGAATAGTTTGGTTATATACTTCTTGTTATAAAAAAAAAACTTAAAAATTTGGTTACTATTAAAAAAAACTCATTTAATATTAATATTTTTAATATACCGTATTACTTTAATAAAAAAAAAGTTATTATTAATAGTTCGGTGTTTGACATTTAAATAGACAATTTAATAAATTTATTTATATTTTACATAAAATATTAAAAAATTAATTAACTTAATTAATTTTTTTAATATTCATAAAATTAATTATTTTTTATTTATAATAGCAGCATGGGCAATTAGAACTATATGCCACCGGAAAACCATACAATGCATGTGTTAACGTTAAATATATATAATAGATGTTTGCTGTTACAGCGTTAATAAATTATTGGGTGACTATAATAGGCATCAGGCATATATAAAAGTTATAATATATTTTGTTGTGGTTTTAATAAGGAACAAAGGTGAACCTTGCTTTTGATTTGCTAAAAAATATAAGACAGAACGTGATAATGTATCTTATTTGATTTGAAAAGTAATCATGAGACTGCTTAAAACATGGAGTAAGAGATTAGACAAAATCAATAATGTTTGGTTTTTGTTCTAAATATAAACTATTAAAAATATTAAATATTTTTATTTTCTATAAAAAAATTATTATCTTTCTATTGTTTCACGTCTCTCTTTCTCTCTTTACTCTCTCCCTCTTATCTCTTTCACTCATGCCTCTCTCTCTCTCTCACTTTTTTCTCCACTCTCTCCCTCAATCTTTCCTTCTATCATATCTTTATTCCTCTCTCATAACCCCTCTTATCTCTCTTTACTATTTCTCCTTTCTCTTTACATTATTTTTTTCCTCATTCTATTTTATTAATATTTACATTCATAAATATCAATATATATATATATATATATATATATATATATATATCAATAAAAATATTATAATAAAAACTACATCATTTTATCAAGTGTACACACATACCAAATAAGATATAATGCAAATTTTTTTGTCTTGTGCATGAATCACTCTAACACAATCTATAAAAAATTGACATATGTTACTATGTCAAGTACTAGCTATTTTACAAATCAAACGCACTCTCTTAAGATTACTAAATTATAGTAAATTTTAATCTAATTTTTTTTATTATTATCTTAACTAATAAATATTAATATTATTTAATTAAATATTATTTCTTGAATTTAAACCTAAACTATTACAATTATATATGAATTTTATATGAATTTTAGATAGTGTTTACTGCATTGTCTATCGACAAAAAAAATTACATAAGTGAAACTTGTTATAGTAATGTTAGTCTATGAAATTCACTATTGGACCATGACTTTATTCGAGCCCATATTGATATTATAAATTGTAGTTAAAAGTCTATGAAATTCACCATTGGACCATAACTTTATTCGAGCCCATATTGATATTATAAATTGTAGTTAAAAGTCTATGAAATTCACTCTTGGACCGTGACTTTTTTCGAGCCCATATATCCTATACCATATTGATATTATAAATTGTAGTTAGATAGCTTATTCTCTCACCCTCTTATATCTTTAAAAATCTCTAAAATGTATCTTCTAAATTAGTTATTTGAAAGTGTTTTTTTTGTTGTTAAAGGACATGATTGGTCAATTCAAATAACATTAAAGATGAAAAAAGAACTCTATTATAATTAAGAGACATATCAATAATTGACCAAAAAAAAAAAAAAACCGATCAATTTTGTGAAAGAAAAAAAAAGTAACTTAATCAATCGATGTAGTTCTAAATTGAAAGCATACTAATGAATTATATTCGCTGTTTTATTTTTGGTTTATGCCCACTTTAGTCCTAGGTTTTATTAGTTATTATGCTCACAAAAAGTGTCTCTTTTTTAAAAAATTGAATATTTTGATCCATAAAGGTTCACTCGTGTTGCAGTTTTAGCCTTAATCTAAATTTTTGGACTCTAAATTGATATGACATGGAATGGGGTTCATAACTTTATCTTTTTGTAATTTCTTTTAAATTGGATTTGGATTTGAAAAAAAAGAAGAGAGAATTGGATGTATTTTGCAAGATTGAAGAAACCTCAAATTCTAGATTTGTAGAAACCAAATTATTTTGAGATTGGTTTTTATTGTAAATTGAGTATATTTCAAAAATTAATATACTTGTATATCATACTTTATAGTGAGAAATATGAAAAGATAAGTTGGAAGAGGTAAAAATTTGATGACAATCTGACAACTATACCAAATTATTGTTAGTGAAGTAGTTAGATGTGTTAAAGATACAATACATAAAGAGTATATTAATGGGAAAATTTTAATACATCGTTGGTAAATATAAAAGGAGAATACTAAGTACCATGTTCGAACAAAAACTATGGTGCGTGTGAGTCTATTTACCATTTCATCTAAAATAAAATATTGCAAAAGAAACAATATGCAGACCCCAAGTTTCGCTCGTGTTGTGGCTTCTCGTCTTCTTCACGTTATGGATTTGGCTCAACCTATGTTTTCTCATTCTGGAGTTTTTGTTTCTCATCACTTTCTCTGCACATTTTGCAAAGATTCGAATCTCTAAAAAATAAAAAAAAATCCCAAAATCTATTTTGCAAAGAATTGTTTAGTAACCTTACTTTCTCATTACCTTCAGCTTTCATTTATCAAAGATAGAGCAGTTCTTGACAAAATGTTGGAATTTTGTCTGCCTCAACGACAGCCATGACTAATCCCACCTCAGCTGTTACAAGCAGAAACAATAAAATTCAGAATCATTCATGAAAGATACTGCTATTCCTTCTACGAAATCAAATTTAAGCTGGAAACTATAATTGAAAGAAATTTCAGATTCTATTACATCTCAAATGTAGTAAAAAAATTGTCTGCCTTCCATATTAATAATTTTAAATTTCATGTCCTACCTAATCCTTAATGATGTAACATAGACCCTTTCTTATTCATTAAAAGTGAAGATAGACAAATTAAAGTTTAAAGCTTGTAGCCTGCCCTTATGTGACAGAGAAATGGTATAATCAAACATATCCGTGGTAGTGAAAATAAAATTTCATTTTAAAAAATATATATATATTATTTTATTTCATTTATTTTTGTTAATTTGGCTGTAAATTGAGGCAATCACATTTTAAGTGATGTCTAATAATCATAAACCCTTTCCCAGTCTCCTTTAACAAACAAACTTCAGCTACAAGGAGTTATCCAATATCTCTGTCAATCTATGTGAGAAGAAACTTCTAGTTAAAATATTGGGCACTACATTCCATTTATATAACATCACAACCTCACAAATATCCACATGGCCAAGATCCAAAGAAGTAAACAAATATAGTTGTTAGTTACTTCTACCGCAAAAGTAGCACTATCTATTTCAAGTTACTTGCAGAAACTGACCAAAAAGTGTAGTAATTTTCAGCAGGTTACAAAAAACTCCATGATAATGATTATTGAGATTTAAGAAGCGTATAACTTGCCTCACGAGGTGCAACACATATATTTCGTTCTCGCAACTTTAAACAAACAGTAGTATGTCTCAAAGAAAGTAGATTTGTTTCAAGACTTTTAGTTTGATGAATTTCAAGTTTCACATTTATAAATTACTAAAAATAATATTAACAATATTTCAAAGAGATATTTTTTAACAAAATCTATATATATCTTGAAGAGTGTATAGTTAATATTATTATTATTATTATAAGAATTACTAAAAGGAAAAAATATGAAAATATCTCCAAGTAAAAATGCGATAAATTGAAAATAATATAAGATAAAAGTAAATATTTTTAATAAAAAGCAAGATAAATAAATAATATTTATTTTATTAACTTTTTAAAGCCATCATATATATTAAGGGTAAAATTTGAAGCACGGTATACGTCTTGAATAAACAACCATTACCACACTATTTTTTTGAAAACATAAATATATTCGTCAATGTTCACCCAATGCCACTTAAAATCAAAATAACTATAATCAACGATAAAAATAAAATTTTATCTAATAATTCATAAGCACCAAGTGGAACATTCCACTATTAATTAAACTCATCTAAAAAAATATTTATTTTTACTTATGAATCATGACGACGACAATGATCTAATATGGTCAATCAATTGATTTTCTTATAAATGTTTAATATGAAAAAATACATTATTGCGAGCTTTTTAAAAAGACCAAATGTAACATAACGTAAAACTAAAAATCATAAGCCACAAAAAAAAAAAAAAATTGAAAGAGAATGTGTCATGTTATCATTTGTTGGGATGCAATTACTCAATAATCTTAAAAAAATGATACATTCATATATACCGATTTGTTTCATATAAAATCATGATGAAGCACGTACATATTTTGACTAGTTTATTTCAACAAAAAATAAATACTTTTTATTGTATACATGTCGTCAATTTACCCACAAATCTTTCTAAGAAATAGTGTTTCTACTATCTACAATTTCTTGTACAAATTACTATCAAACCAATTAAGGTTACTCCTCCATCTCCTTCTTGAATCATATGAATATATTTCTACTAGGTAGACTTGTTTCCTACCATCCCAACAAAACCTCCAACCTTCCTCCATATTTGTCAGAAAAAACCTTAAGTTAGAAAAACACAACATTTGTTTTCAACCTCAAATACCGTTTCTTAAAAGTGTACAAATTCTTCACACTCGACTCATATGGACGATACACTTTAACTCATTTAATCAATTTATTTTGTGAACTCTTCACTACTTCCATAATAAAAAATATAAAAAAAAGATTCAATAGAAAAAATGGTATCAGAAGGAGGCTCGAAGAAAAAAATAAAATAAATGATGTATGTCATAATTTAGAAAATAGATCAAAATATTTAAAAATATAACTATCACATTTTCAACAATTGTTAGATCAAAATATTTAAAAGGCATATGTCATAATTTATCTATAAGACTTCTACCAATTCAAATAGTAAAAATATTGCCTTCAAAGCTTGTATATTAATATTGTATTAATTTTTTTTCTTTCACATAATTTAATAGGATTTGTGTAGATTTTAATCGATCATAAAAAAATATATTAAAAAATGTATGTTAGAGACTCTTTAGCTAGCTTTCAACTTCTAATAATTCACTTTCGTACCAAACCAATAAAAATAACTCTCATACTTTCCTCTATTATTCTCTTATAAACCAAACAAAGTATAAAGTAAAAGAACCTAAAATGTTTGCTTTGCTTTCGAGTGGAAATTAAAAATAGTGTTCTCCATTCATTTCTTCTTCTTCTTCGATCAGCATTCGCACTGTCTCTTATCACATTGTCCCACCTCCATCGTCTGTGTTTGATTCGATCGAAAATCTCATCTCTCCTCAATTCTCTCTCCCGTTCCCTCTAAAACCCACACTCAACAATGTCAGAACTAGAATCTCATGACGAACTCCAACCAACTCCCGAATCCGAACCTAAACACGAACCTGATCCTCAACCAGAACCAGAACCAGAACCTGAACCTGAACCAGTGGCAATAGAACAAGCACAATCACAATTGGAACCGGAATCTGGATCAGGATCCGATCCACCAGTTAACGATGCAGATCTCAAGGAAACCGCGATCAATTCCAACGACGCTGATAACAATTCTTCACCCCAACCTCAGCTTCGGAAAGACGAAGGTAGCCGAACCTTCACTATGAGAGAATTACTACATGGATTGAAAAATGATTCTGAACCGGAGAAAGAAGATGCCAGCTCTCCATACAGGTTTACGCTGAGCCTTTCGATTTCATCGCTGCCGCAATCTCTTTGTTTGATTCTGTTCACAAGTTTCAGTTTTGTTTCGCTACGAAATAGTAGAGCCTAGATATTGCAGATAGTAAATTGCTTGCAAAATATGCCACTAAGAAACGACTCTAATTTTAGCATCCACATAGATATATATGTTGAATTATTTAATTTTCATATAGCTATGGAAAATCGAAATGTACCAGCTTTGACAGTTTATTTTCGCTCGTGCAAGCATGAAATGCATATTTATCTATGTATAAAGGGATGTTATGTGTGTGATACATGTAGATAGCCGACACAACATGACATCAATATATATAGTTACATTTAATCACTTTTATTTTTTAAAATTATTAGTTATGTGTTAGTGTTGTATCCAGTGTCTATGTTAAGTGCTTCATAGATATTTACATTGTACTATTTCGCAGCCAAGATAGTCCACAGCAACAGCACACTGACCAGAACAATGCCGCTATGGAATTGATAAATAGCGTTGTTGGTGTTGATGAGGAGGGACGGTCCCGACAACGGATTCTTACATTTGCTGCCAGGAGGTACTGCAATCAATTCTATTTACAACTAGCTGTATACCACACAAAAATTCTTGCAACGCTGCAATCTGTTTTGTAATCTTTCCCAAATATTAGGAACCCTATCATGGCGGGCATTGCTGTTTTGCCTGTGCTTCTCAGGGACGGAAATCTTCATTCAAACTTACAATTTTCTTTCTTGGATTTTCTAGGTATGCTGCTGCTATTGAGAGGAACCCTGAAGATTATGATGCACTGTACAACTGGGCATTGGTACTTCAGGTCTGAGCAGCTGTATAATTTTGTGCTTGCAAAGTCTTCTGGGTTTTAATATTATTCTGTAAATTTTATTTACTTATTGGCTATTCTTTTGTTAGAGTACTTGGCTTGATATGAACTTTGATAGGTTCGTCAATTGAGGGAGTTAGAGTCAGTTAGTGGTTGGGGACTGAAATTATTAAAGAAATATAAGACACATTAGAAGACGGGTTGAAAAGGAATGATATATGGTCATTTTGAGAGTGTTGGGTCCTTTGGGCATAGGGAAATTTACATATCCTTTAAGTTTCACCGTGTACTGTACCCAAGGGAGAATTTCCCTAAATCTTCTAATAAATTATAAGTTTCTATTAAATGGTATTGGAGCTCTGTTGTTGAAGCTGTGGGTAGTACATATTGAAGGATTGAAGAGATGTCCAGAGTTCAGCAAGAATGAAACACATTCTGGACATTCTTGAAGAAATAAGAGGATGCGTGTGGATGGCTTAGCATCTGATTACTGTTGAAGATGAGTGTCTAAGGAGTTTCTTCTTTGAGCTTAAGTGTTATCGATTGTGGATGGTGGATGGCCAGATATATACTAGTTTAAGCTTCCATTTCCACCATAAAATGCCACCGTCCTTCACAGATTGGCCATAGCGGTTGGCAAAAAATAAGAAGTTTGAGAGAGAGAGATATCTTGTCATTTTGAGAGAGTTGAGGCTGTTCGACATAGGGAGGTGTATGGACTTTTAATGTTTTGCAGTGCTGTAATCAATGGGCATTTTACCTAATTTTTCTAACAAAATACCAGTTGCTATCGAACTTATTATTCAGTATAAACTATTTTAGGATGGTGTTCTATTTGTGCATAGGATATATACACTTCAGTTGACTAATTATTTTTTGCATTAACCATATGTAATTTTCAATTTCTCATAAAATGAGATTCTAACTTCATATTAGTTTACATACTAGAAAATACTAGAAATCCTTGGATATTTATTTATTATGAGCATACAAAGTGCTTCTAGTTTGAATCACAAATATACTATATTTGGTCCAAGTTTTGAAGCTGTTCATTCAATCATTATTTGCATGCAGGAAAGTGCGGATAATGTTAGTCCAGATTCCACTTCACCTTCTAAAGATGCTTTGCTTGAGGAAGCATGCAAAAAATACGATGAGGCCACTCACCTTTGTCCCACACTACATGATGTACGTATGGATATCATTCTGTATGAAGTTTTAGATGAACCGGTGACAATTTTTCACCTAGGATAAATTCAAGTTGTAAAAGAGCTGAACAATAGAATGCCAGCCTGGACACAACTAAAGAGCAATTGGGCCTAAAGGAGCCAGTATAAAAATATAGATGCAAATATTAAAAATACCACTCAAGAAATCTTAAACGAGGGCAAGCAGACATATGCAGGAGTTATAAATATTAATGTATATCATTAATATTTTATTCTTATATGAGCTATTGACAAGCTGAACTGGGCAGTAAAACTTTCATGCTCAGATAGTTTATTTTAATGTGCTTCAGCTCTAATATATTTAAATCTTGAAGTTGGACTTAATGCAAAATATATTATATTTGGATTTGGGATAAAAATAACTCTACATGTATTTTTATTTATAAAACAAAAAATATACATTTTATAACATATCAACATGTAATTTTATTTGTAGTATCCCATTCCATTTGATTATTTGTAAAAATTTAAAAATATTTTAATTTTTAAGATGATAAATTTTTTGTAAAAATATATTAATAACTATTTTTAATATTCTAGTATAGATATATAATCATAATATGTCCTTTTATATTTATTAATTCAAAGACTAATTTTACCAAATACAAATTAATCAACTAGTGTTTTTAGATATTAGCTAGCTTATTAGATACTTTCCACAAACAGAGAGCCATAGATTAAGAAACGAGTGCCATTAGTTATAATTTTAATCCTCCATCTGACTGTATCCAGGCTTACTACAATTGGGCAATAGCAATCTCTGATCGTGCAAAGATGCGAGGCCGCACAAAGGAAGCTGAAGAGCTATGGAAACAGGTAAGAAAAAATTACATGCTGCTTTCTATTAAATGGCTTTCACACTTTGACACATATTTAGTCTTCTGGGGAAATTGATATGATTTTTGGATGCTCCTGTTCTTGTATCAATCCCTTGACGCCTTTTAGTTGATGCTTGTTACATAATTGAATTCATACTGAATTTGAATGAAATTATTGGTTTTGTTAGGTGTTGGTTGATTGATAGAGTCAACATCGAACCATCTAATTCTTGTTGAATTTAAATTTTACCCAGGCAACAGGAAATTATGTTAAAGCAGTCCAACTCAACTGGAACAGTCCTCAGGTTCTTCTCTCTTTTCTATTAAAAGCTTGACCACTGTCTTCTTATGGAATCAGAAATTGATTTTGAAACAGCTTTTTCTTGTTTCCTTACTAAATATATGCTTTATCATGTACTCACTTGGTCTATATTCCTATACATACACCTATTAATTTGCTTTATTGCATTTTGAGCCCCTTCGACTGACTCATGTAATCTATTTCAGGCCCTTAATAACTGGGGACTTGCGCTTCAGGTATATTTTTAATCTGTGTTCAAGCATTACACTTCATTCAAACTACTAAAAATATTTTGTACATTTATGATTACATGCTTCTAAGTTCTAAACAGCATGTTAGGGTGCTTTTGACTTCTAGAAAACTATTTTTATAGCAAAAGCACTTTTTTAAATAATGCGTTTCCAAGAGTGTTATCCTATGACATGTATACATACGTGTTGCACACCTCATGTATCAACACAGTCAGATTAGATTTCAGGATACCTATTTTACTACTTTTCATTTTGTTAAATCAGTCATTGTTCCTTCAAGTATTAACTGCTTCCAATACTCAAATGTGTCATCCTTTAGTCACATGATCACAATCTTGACTGATTTCAAGTCTCACCTTCAAATATTGTACTTATTACTATTTAGAAATTTATAATTTTCTTATCAGAAATTCTCAATTAATTTATCTATATTTTGTTTTCTGAAAAATTGGTTTCCATTTTAGGAACTCAGTGCCATTGTTCCTGCTCGAGAAAAGCAAAAAATTGTAAGAACTGCTATTAGCAAGGTACAAATTTTTTATGAGGAAATCAGATGCAACTGAATAACATTTAAGTCAACTTCGTCCTTTGAATATAATTTATTCTCTTCCCCTTTTGACTTTACCTTATTCTTCAATGCAGTTTCGTGCAGCCATACAGTTGCAGTTTGATTTCCACCGGGCAATTTACAATCTTGGAACTGTTCTGGTATTATTGCTTCTTCAAATTCTCACATATTTAATAACATGTTATGCTTTATTCTCTTGGATTGACATGTAACACTTTAACAGTATTAAGGAGATATAATTGACTTACCAAATGACTTTGCAGTACGGATTAGCAGAGGACACTTTAAGAACAGGGGGGTCAGTAAATGCTCAAGAGGTTTCACCAAATGAATTGTACAGCCAATCTGCAATATATATTGCAGCTGCACATGCATTGAAACCCAATTATTCAGTAAGAAGCCACCATCTATCCATCTTCCTTTTATATATTTATTGGCTATATGCAATTTTTGAATTAGAAAGGCTTGTTAGTCTAGTTAACATGTGCTTTTATCTTAAATTATATTTCTGTTTATTTCCATGTGTCCTGTTAATTTTTTTTTTTTTTTTTGCAACTTTGATCATATAATCATCCCATAATTTTTTGGTATGTGACAGGTTTATAGCAGTGCCTTGCGGTTGGTACGTTCTATGGTGAGTACATGGTACCCTAAATTATGCTTGTGCAGTAGTTTTCAACTTGGGATAACATTACAGAACTTATCTGTCTTATCATTTAAATGACTCAAATTTTCTCAACCATACTGTTCTATTGGATTTCATCCCTATTAGTTGTACTTGAGAGTTAATCATCTTATTTGGATCTTCCTGTTCAAAGTTAACCTATCTTCTACTTGAATTGATACGGCTATTATAGTTGTTTCATTTCACTATTTACAAATGTGAGTGCTAGTTATGTAATCATTCATTTATATACCAACTTTGACAGAACTCAATTTTCACAGCTACCATTACCGCACCTTAAAGTTGGATATTTAACTGCACCTCCTGCGGGGGCAATAGTTGCACCTCATAATGACTGGAAACGATCAGAATTCCTTTTGGATCACGAAAAGCTTCAGCAGGTAAAGTATCTGGCTGACAAATGGAATTTTTTTAAGAGGCTACTTGATGAGGACCAAGCTACCAATATGAAGACACAAGAACAATTTCTTTTAATTGTGTCTTCATCTTGATTCCTCATCACTACTCACATTAAGTTTTGAAATCATTGGATTTTGTCTAGACTCTGGTATGAGAAATCCAAATTTTAAATAAAATAATTTACATACCTCCCTTCTTACAGGTACCCAGAGGTGATCAGAGGCAAGTATCTCAAAGTCTCTCAACCAGATCAGGAGATGGCATGAATGGAGATAAGAAGACTATCAAAGTAGATATAGCAGATATTGTTTCTGTATCAGCATGTGCTGATCTGACTTTGCCACCTGGTGCTGGCCTATGCATTGATACAGTTCACGGATCAGTTTACTTGGTGAGCAACACTTTAATTTACTAGTGTATTTGTATTGTATAGATTTGTTGCTTCTTCCTCTACACATGTGGTAGATTGTTTAACCCAAAACACTAAATAAATTTTAACTGAAGACAGTGTAGAGCAATTTTGGACTGATAAAGCCATGAATTTTTTCATTATAAAATAATCAAGTCCACATTTAATAATCATGAAATTACCACTTTTGCACTCTTGATTGTCCCAACAATTTCTTGTAACAGAAGTTTGAGTTTGAGATTTTCTGTGATGGCCTGTTCTCTGTTGTTAATGTATCTGATTATATCATGTGATTATCAACTTTAATTGGGATTGCAATTGTGTGAAACTTGAACTCTTTTGTACTATTGAAATGGTGGACACAGTCCATTGATGGAATGACCTTTTTATGCTTCCAGTAGTGCACACCCGTGCTTTGATATAAAAGGCTAGATCCATACATGTATTTCCTGAGTGACCGGCCCTTCCCAACTCAACACCAATGTAATTAAAAATTGTTCCAATCCAAATTATAGCAAGTTTCTAAAGGGTTGATGAAATTTTTGAATTGTACTTCATCTCAAGCCTAAAGCACAAGAATCTCTTAAGCTTTTGAAAACACAGATCTAATTTTCCTTTTTGTACATTGTTTTATCAAGGTTGCGGACTCTTGGGAATCATTGGATGGATGGCTGGATGCAATTCGTTTAGTTTACACTATTTATGTGCGAGGCAAAAGTGATGTATTGGCGGGTATTATAACAGGATGATTGTAATATAGTTAAATGTATTACCAATTCAGTCTGTCAAATTGAGCAAGAACTCATCATCAGTTTTTTCTGCGAACTTGTGTATAATGTTGAGTAATGTATGAAATAATTTTAGCACAATTGAAAAATCTGATACTCGTTAACCATCTAGTGTAACATTGTGTATTTTGCCAGTGATTCATGTTTTACAAGAATTGCAGAGTTTGAGTAGCTGAAATTCAAATTCAAGTACATCAGGGGGTTGGGAGTGTTCTGGTTTTGTCCTTTTATATCTGTTAAATTGACTATTACTTTGTCGATGCCTGTCCACAGCTGCATTTGTCTGTGTTTCTCATACTGCTTCAAGCCGTATTTGATCCTCTGATTTAATAATACTTTATCGGTTATACATTCGAAAGGCTGAAAAATCATTGATTGCTCTACAGGGGAAGGGTTTTTCTGTTAGCTTTGTCGGGATGGGGGGTGTACCTGAAGCAAGTGTTGTGTTACAGAAACCTGCGTTATTTTTGCCAGAGTTCTATCCTGTTACAAACTGTTTAATGCCAACTGTATATTGTAATGTTGTTCTGTATTGAACAACATTTTAAATTTGTTTGTTGTGTGCTACAGAGTGCACAACCGGTGACAAAAAGAAAAACAAAAATAGAAAGGTGCATTAGCTAATTTTATGAAGTAACAAATTTCATGCAGATAGGCGGTTTAATTTTTGCAAGAGCAAGAATAGCGGCAGGAAGCGTCCATAATCCTTCCCCGCAAATGAGCCCGGAGGCAACTGCGGGAACCATTAACTCTGCTTTCTTGTTGTTAAGCTTGTGCATCACGAATACAACCAAACTACCCGTGCACATATCAATTGCAAAGTATGCCCCTACTAGAAACGGCACGGCCATGACCATTGGTAGTGGCATCCATTTCCCAATCTTTTTGGGTGAGAAGTCTCTTAATATGTTTGTTCCTATTGCAAAAGCAAAGAACCCAAAACAAAGCTGCAAGCAATGTCGAGGTAGTGCTGAGAAACCTTGAACGCCTATAACTGCCATGTTTCTGTAAATTAGTGCATAAGGTGCTTTGAATTCTCCATCTGGGTTTCCCACGTCAAATGCCTTGTAGTACAGAAAGAAGCTCAGAGGACAGCATACACACCCCATTGCAGTGCCAACTACTTGGCATATGAACATCGCCCTCGGAGAGGTACGTGTGTAATGAGCAGTTTTAAAATCTTGCATCAGATTGCAAGACACCGATATCACAGATTTAATCAGACCGCACCCTACAAGTCCTGCTACCACACCATTCTCTTTTCCCGTCACAGCTGCTAGCACAAATAGTGCAACTTTCCCATAATTATATGCCATGTTTATATCAGTGAGACCTGCTCCAAAAGCATTGCAGAATGCCAGAGATGGAGCAAAAATGTAAGCAACCACGACGTAGTACCATTTCAGCTCAGGAAACATATGCGGGATTATAATTATGGAAATGATTGTGAAAATAGCGTATCCAACTACCCCAATCCACATGGGAATGCTCTCCTTCAAGAACATTTGAGCTTGTTTAAGGCCTCCAGTGGGATTCCCCTGCTGATCACCCGCTAATTCTATGAAGAGAAAATGAACTCAGCATTAGTTATATCATATCATATATTAGTATTACTCTTTGAAAAATTAAAAAGAAGAAAGAGTGAGTCTGTGACTGCTCTTACCATCTTTATTTTTCTTGCTCTTGATTCTTTCATGTAAGCTAAGAACAGTTGAAGCTAGAATCTTGGTGAAATTGTATATGCCATCACCAAGGATTAGAGCAATTGATAGAAAAACCTTATAACCATATAAACCCTTCATGTTACTTTCTTCTAAGTTGTCTGGAAACCAATGTCCTTTACGTTGGTCGACGAGCGGATACATGACTCCAAAAGATAGCACGGCTCCGAGAAGCAGAGACAAGTTCACAAGGTGGGAGCAAATCATTCCTGCTCCCACAAAAGTCATACTAAAGTCGAAATAGAATCTGCATAAATACATTCAAAAAAAATAAGATTATAGAAGCTTTCATTTCAAGCCAATTTTATATACAATATTCTTGAAATTAAATCATTCATACGTTTGCTTCCAAGCTTGCAATCCAAAGGTAGGGAATTGTTCAAATCCACAGTCCTCTATGCCTGAGAAGAACCACTTAAATAAACCCCATAAGAAACTGACAGAAAAATACTTCATGAACCCGTGCACTTGCTTTCTGTAAATGTTATAATAAGATGATGATTATCAGTTAGAGCCTTTATTTTCCAAATTACAACAAACAAAAGTAGATTAATGAATAAGAAGAGATGTTTACAATACTTGGCCATTTTATTATCCTGTGTATGGAATCCATTGATGAGAACTGCTGTTGCAAAGCCACTAGGATAAGGTAATTTGAGGTCAACTATCAAGACCTGTTGCAGCAGAAAGTACAAGTTTATTAGACACTGAAATTTTGGTAGACTCTTGTTGACTTGTTTTAACTTTTACAGCGCCCAACAGATTATACTTCACCACTCCTGGCCAACTTTTTCTCTTAAGCCTGTGTTTCTCTTAAGCCTGTGTTTCTCTTTGATTACGAATCGTTCAAGTTAAGATTCAAATTCAAATATTTCCTACTGATTCAACTTTTACTAGAACTCATTAAACTTTTAGCCAATTTAGTTAAGACATATCTAAAAGCTTAATGCAAGTGTTAGAAGAAAAAAAAGATATAAATCAGGCCCCATTATTTGATGGATGACTTTAACAAGTTACATGTGTATCCAATATTCAATATTAATTAATTCTAGCAATTCTTTTAACTTTTAAAAGTCCTGAAAGATGGAAAGAAAAGAAAAACATCTAAAATATTGCAGAAAATAAATAATTAATTAATACACTACATACCTTTCTTAGTGGAATCAAAACAAAGAGTCCAACAAAGCAAACCACAAAAAGGAAGCCACTCATCCAACCAAATGCAGGCTCTTTAACTGCGTTTGGATTGTTACCCTCATTTCCCACTCCAGACAACAAATATGTCTTCCTGTTCAATCCCAAAAGATAAGAAGCAAATCCTCCTGCATCACACACACAAATCATTCAAATTCATTTTAAGTAGCTAGTATTTTATTTTTGCTAATTCTCAGGCAAAAAAATACTTTGGTAATCTAAAGTTTGGTCAAGAGGCAAGTAAAGTCTAGTCAATAATTATTTCAATCAAGATTTGAATTCGAGTTTCGTCCTCAACTGAAACTCATTAACTACGTGAGTCCAAACCACTTCGTTTTCAAGTAGCTAGTATGAAGAAAAATGATGTGTTTTGAAAAAAAAAAATGATAAAAAGGTAGCTCACCAGAGACAGCAATGCTATAACAAGCAACAGCACAAGTCTGAATGATTGTATTCTCTTGGCGTGTGAATGGCTTAGAAACAAAACCAGCTTTTTGAAGGACTGTAGTCCAACTTCTTACAAACACAAAAGCAAGTAAAGCAGCAGAGACATTCAAGTTTGGAACCATTCCTGTTGTAAGGTTAAGTTTCATTGCTATTATGCTGTAGATTATGCCAAGCATCATACTCACAAACAATCCTCTTACTGTTATGTGTTGTGTCCATGATTCATCTGATTGTATTAATTCATCACCTACTACCACTGGTAACTTATCTTCTAACTCTTGATTATAATCTCTTTCAATTTCCATTTTTTTCTCTTCTAATCCCATGTTGTTAATATTCAGTGGACTTGATGGAGAAATCATCTTTATAGCTATATTTTTGTGGCCTAATAAAATAACACACACTTTATACATCAGATAATGATACATAAAAGAACAAGAGTTAATTAATAATATTGTATGTACACCATTATAGCAACTCACCTTAGTTTATTTGTTTTTTCTGTTTTTAGTTCTCTGTCTTTGATGAAGCAATGAAAACATTAAGATGCTTTCTTCCAGGAAAGGTGCATACGGTGTGAATTGGTTATCTTGTGGGGTACATATATAGATAGATCTGTCTTAAGAACTAGTTGTAATAATGTTATTTTTATGTATTAATATAACAATAACAATGCTCATTCTTTTAAAATCAATTAAGTCAGAAAATACTAGGATGGTGTGATATAAGTGACAGATATTTTGGTTTATAAAAGGATCTAAATTATTCTTAATAGATTAGTCTCGTCGCAATTACACGATAAAGTTTTTGATTTATCTAAAATATATACCCGCGATCTTTTTTACGTTGTATACTCCGTCGGTCTTAAAATATAAATGAAAATTGATTAAAAAAATTATTTAATTCAAATATATCAATTTTTTAATATATTTTTATTTATATTTTAAGATAAAATTAGTATGGATATATTCTTGAAAAACAAAGTTGTGGTGAGCCAAAGTAGATTGATATAGTCCTTGGTGAGGATTTTAGCTCATATCTCATAAGAAAATGAATTTACAAGAAAATGAATTTTCATTTTCATGTTGATATAAAGATTTTGTTAGTGGGTAATATATACATCTCTATAAGTAATTTTGAGCGTTGAATCTTTCCAGAACCATCGTAAATTTTATCATTCAACTTAGTTTTTTATTTTGTCTTATAAAAATAATAAATATTATTATAATTATTTTGTATAATTACGAAATATCGAATTTAAATTCAGAAGAAAATATTTAACTAAATAATAGACAGATTTATTAGTTGATTTATGATTTAAGAACATAATCTTTATTTTTATGAAAAGAAATCAAAAGTTGTGATGAAATTGGTTGTATAATGAGTAGTGAGTCATTGAGAAATACTGAATGAATCATCCATAGGATATAATAAATAATATTCGATCTTGTCAATCATGAACCAACCAATTTCAAAGGTAACAGCCGCAAGTGTCACTGGTATATGGAAAATATATTATTAGACAAAAGAAAAATGGTTACAGCATCGCGAGTTAGGAATTTATTTTTCTTTTTTTAAAAAAATTTCTCTATCAAGCTATTTATATTTTACGTGTATTATATATTAAATAAAAATATTTTTTATAGATATTTAAACTCAAATTTAATATATTATAAAAGTTTGTTATGTTTTTATAGATAAACTTTGTTGATAATAAATACAAAATTATTATGATTAAATATTGAATATTTAGTATAAAATATTTATAATTTAAAATGTTACTTTAGTTTGTGTTCTTTCAATAGAATTTTAAGTTAAATAAAATAGAATTGATGTTCTTTCTCTGTCAGAATATTAATTAACATTTGACATTTTGATTACATGACAAAATTACATTATTTGAGAAATTTAATTATATTTATCTCTCTTTTTAAATATATAGAATTCTATCAAGGTATGAATGAATATGATTTATGAAGATGATTCGACAAGATTTTCATATAAGCTTGATTAATTTCAGAGGGTTTGCCAAATAATTTTCTTACTACAACTATTACTTTATTTTTGAAGCGGTGCAAGAAAAATAGATTTTTCTCTTTTTATTCTCTTTGGATTAATAAATCAAAATACGCATCTTAATTTTTAGTGTTAATTATAAGAAATTTTTTAGTAATTTTATAGTCTTATGTATAAAATAATTTATGATTTTTATCTTTATTTAATATTTATCTTTTAAATATTAATGACTATATTTAATATCTCACACTTTTTTATAAAGAGTATATTTATAAAAATATTTAAATAATAAAAATAATAAATTAGTTCATTAGTATTGATGTTTTTATTTTTATTTTTCTTCTTATAATTGGAATTGGAAAAGTAAACAACTTCATTTAAATTAATCCATCTAAAAAAAAATAGAACTTAGGAGAAAATAATATCAAATAAAATGACAACTAACATAATGTCCATCT
>JBBPBS010000968.1:27033283-27046934 GCA_037974835.1 Cicer judaicum
CGTCTTTTTATATTTATCTGTTACAAATATTTCTCTATTGTTTTTCTCGTGTTTTTTATGTATTAGTAACAAAACTTTCTCATATACTTTTTATATATTAATGACAAATATTTATTTTATTTTTTTATGTACTTATTAATGACAAAAAAAAATGTGTCATTTTATTTTTATATTTACTAGTTACAAGTATTTACCTCATATTTGTTTTTATATATCAATAATAATTATTTATCTTATTTTGTGTTTCTTTATTTATATTTATCAAAATATGTCACGGGAAATAAATATTTCTCATGTATTTTAGTTTTCAAGGTGTTAACTTAGTAGTCTAAGATTGTTGCAATGCTATAAAAATTCTAGCAAGATGGTCTTGTCTCTAAGGTAATTAAATAAAAATTTATAACTAAATTCATAATTAAAATATAATATATTATAATATAGTAAAAATAAGTTAGGATTCCATGTTTAAACTAAAAACTAAATCAGTGAAAAAATTTCAAAAAATATGTCATTTTTTTTTATATTTACTAGTTACAAATATTTATCTCTTTTTTTTATATATCAATGACAATTATTTCTTTTATTTTGTATTTTTTTATTTATATTTATCAGTTACATTTATATATCACGTGAAATAAATATTTCTAAGTTTATTTTTATATGTATCATGTTTCGAATTTTCTATGCATTAACTTAGTAGTTTAAGATTGTTGCTATGTTGTAAAAAATCTAATAAGATGATCTTGTCTCTAAGTTAATTAAATAAAAATTCATAATTAAAATATATTATAATATAGTAAAAATAAGTTATAACTCTATGTGCAAACCAAAAACTAAATTGATGTTAGAAACTTTTAAAAAATTCAGAATAGACTAAATTTTTAAGAGTCATCAACAACACACATTAAACACAACAATCAAATTTAAGGTTGTTCAGAGTCGTTAGTACCTAAAAATATTTATAAAGGTTAATTTTATGATAAATTATAGTAACTTGAAAATTAAATCATGGTTCAAAGACGACTTATAAAATTTTCATATTAAAATAAGATTATGCAAATAGAAATCACTATAATTAAGAAATTAAGTAATAGAATCACATTCATATATAAATTTTCCAATAAAACAATAGCACAAAAGCATTAGAAAATATAATTACACTTAGGCACAACTTGCATATAGTAATAACCACATAAGAAGACATAGCAAATACAATCACAGTTATATATCACCAAAAATCTAACATTTCTATGTTAGAGTGTATGTTTTATGCAAGATTCTCATAGGCGATATATATTCATCTCATATGAATGGAGAATTAAATTCAGCACCGATATATATTCATCTCATATGAATGGAGAATTAAATTCAACACCGCCACGAAGGTCCCTACCACAAAAGTCGAAGTAATAATTGTCTCATATATCAATGGAAAATTAATTAACACAACCACATATGTCCTACATATATGTTATTTAGATTGATCCATATAAACAAAAAAAATGCATAAAAAATATGTTGACATCAACCACAATTATACTTATATAATACACGATTATAGAATTTAAAATTACAACTACATATAATACAATATTTATATTAATTAATATATCTATTAATATTTATATCATAATTTAATCAAAATTTATTACAATCAATTAATATATATCAAACCACATAATTCACTATTATCATATATATTTTGATTGTTACAATTATTATAATTATTTGCTTTTTTAAGCATAAATATTTTTTATATATAAAATTTAACTAATTTCATAAATTCAATCATAATTTTCGCGATCATGTCATATAACATTTGTACCACTATTGTATACTTATGCTCACAATTGTTTTTCTCAACACTAATAAAACAAATAAAAAATATCTATCATTTTGTTAACAATTATATTTCAATCAGAATATTAGAACATACAAGTTTTAAACAGTATATAAACAACAATTTACATCTAACATGTAGGAGAAAAACTCTTACCTTATCCGATTTTCTTCTAGGCCAAAACAATTCTACCCACGCACTACTTAAACGATTCTTCTTAGCAAAACAATTCTACCCACACTACTTAAACGACAACATTAACAGTGAGAGAAGAGTAAAGGTGTACTCGTACGATAGTGTAAATGGAACATGTGAGTTATAGTGTTTTTACTAACAAAAGGAAAGGAATTAAGCTTATATGATTTTTATTCATTTTGAAATATATTTATTTGTTTTGATGTATTATTGACAAATATCTTTTTATATCAGTGACAAAAATATTTGTTTAGCGTTTTTTTTTATATATTTATAAGTGATAGAAATGTCACATTTTTTATATATTTATCAATTACAAATATTTCTTATCTGTTATTTTATGTATTAATAATAAATATTTTTTTTAAATATAAATGACAAATATTTGTAATATGACTTTTTTAATTTATCAATAATAAAAATATGTCATATTTTTAATATTTAACCGTTACAAATACTTTCTTTTGTATCTTTTATATCAATGACAAATATTTATTCAATGTTTCTTTTTCTTATGCATTAATAGTATATTTTTCCATTGTATCTTTTATATCAATGACAAATATTTATTCAATGTTTCTTTTTCTTATGCATTAATAGTATATTTTTCCAATGTACTATTAAAATTGTATCATATATCTTTTATCTAGAAATGAAAAGTAATTTAAATACAACTTTTGCAGCTCATGAATAATATTTCTGCAACTTTTGCAGTTTTTATTTTTGCGTTAAAATTAGAGAAAACACTAATGTTATTTTCCTTAGTGTTACATATCTTATATATATAGTAGGTTGATTGACTAGTCGACTATTCCAAATTCTTGTAAGAAGTTCTTGTAACGATCCTACCTCTTAAGAAGTTCTTATGGATTCACCGTAAGTTGAAATTAGTTATTGCGTGCATAACGTTATTGTGTGGGAATCCAATTCAAATTACATAGCAACTAAAAAATTGTTTTATGTATCGAGGTCAAATGAGCATAAATGCAATTTTTAATAATTTCATTCATTATTTATATTTTTCTATTTACTTTTTATTCATTTGATTAAGTAAAGAGAAATTGTATTATTTTTTTAGCTTATTTGGACTCTTAGCTATTCGAGTATTATAATATTTGAATTTTGATATCTACAAAATTAAATTTCTCTATATTAACTCTATTTTCTCCTTTCATTAATTATTTGTGATCTACTCAAACGATACAAATCTAAAATCTCCATATTTTTTGTTTAAATATTGTTATTTTTCTTCTATCTTTTTCATCATCCAAAGAAATTAAGCGTAATATCTAGGCATTGAAATGGCTAGGCAACATATCGATTGCAGCTGCAAGTGGATGAGTTGGTTCGTCAACAATCAGCATCAAGTTTAGAAAATATGGGAAAGTAGAGATAAACTTGTATTTATGCCTTTTATTTTGTCAACCGATTTCATCATTGATATATACATATCTTGTCCTCATGTAAATGTGAGTTAGCACAAAATATATATTACCAAGTTAACGATTATTCCAAGTATCCTGCTAGTCCTTTATAGTTAATTAATGTATATATGTATTTATAATTTTGTATCATGTAATATCTTTCATGTCTTAGCTTTGTGTCCTCTCAGTTTTTTTTTAAATAAATTTTTAGCTTAAAAAAAAATGTATCGGTTAATATGGTAAAATTTTATATAGACCATTTTAAGATGATGATGGTGATGAGGACCACAGAATATGGAGCACTATAGAAGATAGAGATAGGTTTGAAATTGAAGTTACCACACACTTCACATCATGCATAAATTCGGTGTCTAAATTCAAGAACATAAGAAGGGAAGGTTCAATTTGTTTTTTTCATCTTTGCATCAATGCAATTATTTGTGATGATATATGATCACTCGTTATTATGTAGTGGCAAATGGACCCCACCATGACCAATTGATGATTATGAAGTGACACGTACCACAAAATTCCTAATTACAAAACCATGGCGTGTGGACGACATGTGCTGTGCTTTAGACTTTTCATAATCGGTACTGATTTTGACATTGATTCCTTTTTTCTTCTTCTTTTCTTATAATCCCCTAAATTCTCTGGAAAATAAAAGTTGACTGGTTAATTGTTGAATATTGTTTTAGTCAAAATATAAACTATGATTCTCTTGACTGCTTAGATTTTTCAATGAATCTTATTATTCATTTAAGTTTTATCACTTGACTAATTTCTTTTATTATTTTTAAACACCCCACAAAATTTGTGTTTATTTCTTGTATCAATTGGAAAAATAGAAGATTGCAAGTTATTAAATTAAATAAATCTAAGTTCATAAATTTTAATGTTTAATCGTATTTTTCCATTTTATCATATTAAATATAATATTACTTTTTTAAATATTATCTATACTAAGGAGATATTAAGTTTTTGTGTATATTTTTCTTTCAAGTTTATCTTTGAATAAATTATTATAATTTTATATAATCAAATCACTAAATATTATGTTTCAAAGGAGTACCAAATTTTAGTGCAGTCCTTTTCTTTCAATTTTATCAATTATTTTGTTTTATAATTAGCGTGCCGGTCACTCCTATGTCTACCTACTTTGTTTATTTGTATAACTTTGATTTCGTTTTATAAATTATTTATATATTTTATATGTTTTTATATATATTTACTAATAATGTAGTATAAAATTAAGAAAAGATAAAGTAGTTTTTTAGGGGAAATAAATTAAGAAAAATAAAAGAGTTGAGAAATAAGAAAAATCACCAAAATCAATTAAATAATTGAATGCAATAATTTTCACATTCTATTCTAATGTACCATTAGATTAAATTATCTTGAGAAATGATAAGACTCCCTTATATGGTCCATATAAATGTATAATTTTTCTTATAATTAAAACTAATGAAACTCCAAATATTTTCTTATATATGAAGATGGAGTATTTGGTCATGCACACATAAATCAAGGGCTGCAAAATCAAGACATCTTGATAGAATGACTATTTGAACTTCAATAATTAGAGGATGATAAATGATAAACCCTCTGTAGTGAAATACAATTAAGATTGACTAAATTATACATATTAATATTTAAAAAATATATAATTGGTCACATTTAATTTGTGAAATTTCAAGAGAGATTCAAGAGAACTTGAGTTAAATAATACTACTTTCAGTTTTATATAAAAAAAAAAAATTTAATCAATAAAAATTAATGTATTTAGTTTAAATTTTTTAAATCAAATACATTAATTTATGTTGGTCATTTTTTTTATATATAAAATCAAACATAGTAATTAATTTTACTTACAATTCATTAAAACAAATTAAAGCTAATTTTACATATAATTTAATCCGAAAGGAGTAACTTAAGATAAGCATCATTCATTTGTGATAGGAAAACCCAAAATCCAGAAAATATAAGCACCATTCCTTTAATTTTTTTGGATATTGATCCAGATCATTGTATTTGTAGTAATATACTTTCACCTTCTCATATTGAGTATCACACAAATCAAGAAAAATATTGAGTGTCACGTTAATAAAAGAAAAATATTTTTAAAAATAAACGTTCTTAAAAAAATTATTTTTAAAGTATCATTGACTATTAACAATACTAACAGTATTGATTATTAATTTGTAAAATAAAAAGGTATATATATAACAAAGTTATGTAATTAAATTTTATAAAAAAAAAAAAATTATCTAAATTACATACTAATTTCATGTTTTCTCGTAGATTTATTTAACTTCCCACTCAATTTATAATTTTGTTTTTGTTTTATAGATAAGATATTAAACAGCACAAAAAATTCATATAATTGCAAAATTCATATTTAAATTCAATATTACCCAACCTAATAATATTATTATTTAATTAATTAAATTAGGACTTAATAATAATTTATAAATATATATATATATATTATTTTCTGAATTATATATTATAAATAAAATAAATATATACGATGAACATATACTTATTTTTTTTCAATAACATGGAGTATATACTATCTTCCGAATTATATATATCATGTCAATCTATCATTGATCATTTTGATAAAGTTTGGACTTTGGAATGGGCCAAACCAAATCAAAGCTTGTCTTTATAAGTTAGTCCGTGCTAGTTTTATTTTATTTTTATGAATTACCTTAATATATTGATAATAATGGACTAAGGCTCTGTAGGGCATAATCCAAAACAATTACAAGAATAATAAGGAAATTGGGGGCATTATGGAACCACTTTCCATCATTATTGTTCAAACTTAATTTATTGTTTAAGCTAAGATATACTTATTTAAGCTCAATTACGCGAGATACATTTTGAGCAAATGGATCAAAGTAATTAATTATAAGTATGGAGTTTACAAGATTAAGACCTTTATAGTTGAAGTATTTTTATATTTTTATATACTGCTGAGAAGATATCAATACAAATTTTTCATATATAATCTTTCAATCTTCTCTCACATGTAGTCTCTCTATTTTTTTATTTTATTTTAATTTTCTATGAATCTTTACCTGACATTGTACATACCTCACTTTTCAGTTATAACAAACTCTAAAAGAATAACTAATTCTAGTTGTTGACAATGACAGATATTGCATAATAGGATTCTCCTCGGCTACGGTTTTTTCAATTGAAACTTGATTTGATTCAACCACATCTCTTAAGAGTGAAGTTTGAAATTAATGTGTTTAGACTTATCATGATACACTTGATACTTGGATAAGTGAATAGACCTTTGAGTTGACTATCAGAAATGATTAAAACACAATATTGATTTATCCCTAGTTCACATATCAGACCTTTCATTCATATAACTTTGTTAACACCTTAAGTAAGAGCAATGAATTCAACTTGAATTGTAGAAAGAGTTACCACATACTGAAGAGTTGCTCTCTAACTCACAGTCGTTCCATATAAAGTGAAAATATAAACATAAATTGATTTTCTAATATCAATTAGGGATGACAAAACGACTCAATCCGCTTTGCCCCGTCGTGGAACTGTCTAAAAAGGATAGGGTGAGACGGGCCAACTAGTTCTAATGAGTTGAAAATCATATCCCGCTCCTTTACAAGGCGGACTTGTGAGTTGGCAGTTGTCCTGTTAACTTTTTTTATGTATTAATAAATTCATAAAAATTATAAAAAATTGTGAAAATAGAATAAAATTAAAGAACGTACAATGAAATCAAAATTTAAAACCAATTAGTCAAATAAAAATACATAAATTATTATTTAAATATTCATGATTCATCATCTAAAACTATAATATATGTCATGAAAAGTTAATGACTACACTATACCGATTCACAAACTATTAGAAACATGAAACTAATATCGTGAAACCTTACAATCTTAACAAATTTCTCTAATATATTTTGTGAATTGGTAAGTAATTATTCGCTAAACAACATAGAAAATATTAATATTTATATTAATCCTAAAATTAAATATGAAATAGGTTAATTGAGTTGGACAAAAAATAAGAGATTTTTCAAAAAAAATTGGCTAAGACTTTTGATCTTATAACACGTGTTTTATTCAGAATCTGACGAGGCAAAATGTCCTGCCTCATTTTTTTGGCGGGTTACATGGGACAATCCAAATAATGGTGGTGGGTTGGAAATCTCAACTCTCGCCGTAAAAAACGACGACCTAAATGGGATGTCTTGACGGGTCTAACTCGTTTTTCCATCCCGAGTATCCATGTTTATTGAATAATTTGATTCCACATATCTCTTGATTGGTTCCTTATCGTGATGAGTTTTCTTTAACTTCAAGTCTGCTGACAATGAGCCATTCAAGTATCTCATAATCCATTTGAGTGGAGACCAATGCAATGGTCCTTACTGTTTGTGGAAGATCCTAATATACCAAACATGCCAACATAAATTAAATTTCTTTTTAATTTAGGTATGTACCTTGCATCTTTTAGTAAGACATCTTTGCCATTGAACATTATAAATTTGTTAGATCCTTTGCCATGTACCTTGCATGGTTTGTTGTTGCCAAGAAAAACAATTCCACCTTCACGAAGATGTGAAACGTATATGTTGAGTCCAATGTCTAGTTCTTTTCAACTTTTGAATTTGAAATCATTAAGGCTTCTGGAGATTCATAACCAACACAAACTAGTACAACATTTCCATAATCTTGAGAGTTTCTTGAGTATTTGCATTCAAGGTAGTATTTCTTCAAATATTCCTTATTGTGACAATGGAAGCATTTATTCTTCCCTTTAGATTTATTTCTTGACTTGGATCTATGTTTTTTTTCTATTTGATCATTTCTTGTCAGTTCTCCCCCTTGTAACATTCACATTTTCAACATGATTCTTGCTTTTGATCTATTGTCTTTTATGGCTTTCTATTGTACAAATAGAGGTTTGCACTTCTTCAAGAGTAATTGTTTGTTCTCTTCTAAGCATGATAACATCCTTGAAGTGTTCATATGAACTTGGCAATACATGAAGAAAGATCAAATCATTGTTTGCATTATCCTACTTGACTTCTAAAATTTATAAATCATCAAGTATCTTATTAAAATCAACAATATGTTCTATAACAAGTTTCTCTTCATCCATTTTAAAATAGAACAGTTGATACCTCAAGAAGAATATATTTGAAACGGATTTAGTCATATAGAGTTATGCAAGTTTAAGCTGTAAGGTTGCTGCTGTTGGTTCTCTTGCAACTTCCCTCAGAGTTTTGTCTCCAAGACACAAGATGACGAAACTCTTTGCTTTTTCAACCAGTTTTTCCTTTTCTTGAGTAGTCATTGTTGCAGGAAAAGTTGATTCACCTTTTAATGCATTCACCAAACTTTGTTGTGTCAGAACAATATCCATCTTTATATTCCAAATAACTTTTCAATTTAAAACTTTGTGCTTCCATCCATGATTGCCTTTCCGATAGACAACACCAACTGTTAAAATAACAGTTGAGTTTGCAACTAAAATTGACCAACAAAGATCATAGCAAAACAATAGCAATGAAATTGTAAATAAAGCAGAAAGGCTATAATGTAGATGTTGATACTTAAACAAAAAGAAACAATGTAAATGAAATTAAAGAAAGATTAAGTGTGAAGTTTACAAGATTAAATTAAAGAAAGAATAATGCAGATTTTGAGACCTACGTCACAGGCAAAGGGAGCAAAACAATTCACTATGAGTGTGAAATTTATAAGATTAAGACATTTACAATTGAAGTACTTTTATACCCTTGTATCAATCACTATTGAGAAGACAACCATACAAGTTTTTCACTTTTAATTTCTCAATCTTCTCTCGCCCTTAATCTCTCTATTTTTCTGATTTTATATGAAGCTTTACTTGAGATTGCATATACCTCACTTTTCACACAATAGCAATAAATACAAGTACAACTATCTATAGTATCTTAGAACAAATTAGCTTAACTAACTATATCAAACTTATCATAGCTAAATTAGCCAAATTCAAGTATAACAAATTCAAAAAGAATAACTAACTCTAGTTATTAATGATTGAGGTATATAGTCACACATACACATATTAAAAAAGAAAAACTATGAATGTATTTTGATAGTCTATGTCTTGTTATATTTTTATCTTTAGTTGATGGGCCTATATTCTATGTGCTGACTTTGCTACTTTTTTGGGCTCAGTTGATGTTTAATCTTCTTTATGGTTTCATCTTTATCTTGTGACGTGGTTAAGAAAAGGTGACCTTGGGTTTGTGTATCAAACTCTTCATAGCAAATGCTTCAATAAGTTTGTTGGTGTATTTTTAAGATGTTCATGAATTCTATACATTGTGTCCTTTTACGACTCCATATAGAAAGGTGGATAGAGTATGTTTCCAAATTATTGCTAGTTGTTGGATTTTTATTAATGAAATGTTTTCAATTATAAAAAAAATATTTGATGATTTTGTCTTGTAATAACAAACCTTTTGAAAAGTACAGATTACAGAAAATCATTAGTGGTTGTATATAATTTAAATTGAAAATAGAATAAAAAATAACTAAGAAAATACACCTAATTTTTTTTTCTTCATATTTTTTAAATTTTCATGACTAGTTTACAAACCTCTTACTTGTCTTTTTCTACGTTAAATTACGAGAAAAAATATTTGGTACGAATGAGGGCCTCTTGAAAATACAACAACTGCTTGATTCCATCAAGAATCAAATTTGTATTTTTTTAAAAAAAAAAAAAATTATATGTAGTTTGTTTAAAAAATTGAAGTATCTCTGGTATTAGCATCAATAAATTTGTACTTATAAAAAAGTCAATTCAAGAAATGTTATTTGTGTATAATTGTGCAACTTCTTAATGTTCAAATAATAACATCACTTTTTTTTTTCTTTCAAATTATTGATATATGAGAAGAATATTATAATACCCTATCAGTCCTTTGTGATTATAGGTAATTTTGATGACATCATGGATGCTTCCAAATTTGAGTAGGAGAACTCTTAGTGCTATAGTGTGATAGACAATTAAGGGATATAAACAAACAAAATGCATTTCCAAAATATTGTGTCTTTTCCTCTCAAGTACAACTTACAACACGGCCATCTTGGACTTTTTTGTACTCGTGATTAAGTGGAATCAATTATTTGGCTTACAACTTCCATCATTTTGCATTTCTTTCCTTTAAAATAATTGATTGATTATAACTACTTTGTCTTATAAATAAAAAAATAAAATAGAAAACTTAATTATATATGTATGTTTGTACGAACTCGACCACTTGAAGATATATATGCAATGCACCTTGCTAAAAAAATTGTCAGTCTCACGTGAGATGAAGGAACAACAACTCCATATACTATTCAACATATTATTTTTCCACTTTTCCCACACACTCTTGTTTTTATAGTCACGCTCTTATTTTTTTAATTACATCTAAATAAATTATTTATGTGAATTTAATTTACATTCATGTATTTAATAAATTTAATTTATTTAAATTATGTGCATTGAGTTCACATAATTTATTAGTATGATAAAAAAAAACTGAGTCTAACCTGAAAATATTTTTTTTTAATAAAATATATTGTTCAACATCGTAATAATAATATAAATAGTCGCCAAAATATGTTTTTGAAGGATTGAGATGGGCCGTTCATATGGGTTTCAAAGGTCAATGGTGGGCTGCAATCTATCCATTCACATTTTCTTTAGAGATTTTTTTTCTTCACGTTCTTAACAACTTTTTTTGACAAAATTAACCAACCATATTTAGAGGTATAATTTGAGACTAGATTTGTTTGGATGTATATATTTGGATAGCTTGTTTAAAATTTTATTTTATGTGTAACTTGGAGTAAAATAAATTCATTTGATACTAATGGATTCTTTAGAAAGGATATTTCTGAAATTATATTTCTTAAGGTACAAATTTTAATTAGAAATATTTCTGTAAACAAAATTAATTACACTCATTAACAACCAAACCATATTGAAATCAGTTTTAACCTTCTATAATCAATTTTCCATGCTTTAAAATGAAACCAAGCACACAATATTTTTAAAATCAATTTTATCTGTTTCAAATTGAATCCAAAGATAAACTAGGGGAGGCCTCTCTAAAAACCTCAAACAACTGTTATTGCATTTAAAAATTAGATATATGGGCTAAATTTTCCATTTATATTTTATAACAACTTACTAATATTTACTTTATATAAAAAAATACTAATATTTGTATAACCTTCCAAAAAATAATTTAAAAAAAATTAGTATCAAATTGATTTGGACAAATCTACTACAAAATCCAACTTGATCACTCTTATCAAACATTTTAGTTTTAGCTAAAAATAAAATAAAATTATAAATTATAAACTTGTCTCATCTTCGGTCCTAGTCTATCTTTTCTATCATTGCATCAATTTTTCTCATGAGTTCATGATATGATTTCATTATTTTGGATCCCTCTGTCTCTTCCAAAGTTTTTCTTTTTTCATAAAAAAATAAAACACAATTTCAATTTTATTGTTTATATTATTATTTTGCTAGTTACACCCTCTGTCACCGTTGAAAAGATCTAAATGTTTTTGTCATTAAATCAAATTTGTCTATCATTCTTCTTATTTCCTCTTTCATCGTGAAACCCACAATATTCTTTATGTATATATGTTCACTTACTACTCGTTGTAAAAATTTATATGCATGCAAACACAGTTAACCTATATGTACGTGAACTGAGTTTATATACATATTTTTCTTATTCACTACAAAATTATACATATACTTGATTTCAGTTTACGTACAAGTGCATGAATTCAATTTACATACATTTATATGAACTGAGTTCAAGTATACACTTCTTCTACGCACTACAAAATTTTATGTTCATTTTATATACATATATGTAAACTCAGTTTACATACATTTATGTAAATATAAAATACGTAATAGTATGTGATTTATGTTTACAATAACTTTTTTTTTATGTTTTAATGTTATCAAATTACTTCAATGAGTATGAATATAAATATAAAATATTATGAGGTGAGTGATGGTGATGAAGAGAGAAAGAGACAAGAAAACTTAGAAATGACATTTTAGATATTTTAATTTTGGGAAAAAATTGATGGAGGTGTAAATAGCAAATCAGGATATGTAGATAACAAAATTGAAATAATTTTGTTAATTTTGCATAACAGTCAAACTCTCGTGATTTTGAAACTGTATAAACCTCTTTTTTTTTATCTCTTCATAATAAAACGTTTCTGTCAATAGATTTAAAATGTTTATAAACTAAAAATATATATAAATATTTTGTCGCCCAAAAAATTATATACAAGTTTACTCATTCAGCACAAGCAAGAGCTAGTTCACTTTTTAATCCAAAAAAAATGCTAGTTCACTTCTTCCTTTTTCTATTTATTTAATGTTTGATGATATGACAACTTTTCTTTTGGGTATAGCATGGGCAGGTTAAAATTATCTGTCGTACTATTAATGCATATCGACAGTCGTAGTAAAAAAGGACTAATGAAAAAAAATAAGAAAATAGAATAAGAAATTAAGCTACAGATTGCATTTCCTTTTTACGCTTGTGATTTATTTGAGGAAAAAAAAAATTTAAATCCGCATGTATTTTTCAAGTAAATTACTCCATCTATCTTTTTTTTTTTAATGTTTTTATTTTTTTATTTTTTTTATGGGTATATAGATATAGCTTGTTCTTCCTACCATTGATAAATCTTTTGCAATCTATCGACGGGTTGGATATAACAAAAATAGTTAACTTCTAAAACAACTCTTGCGAATTGCGATCTTCACCTAGTACTAGTTTTCTACAACAAACTCTAATAATTCAAAAGATTTGAGACACTATTGCTCAAACAAGTTTCAGCCCCAAATTAAGCACAAGCTTTTGTTAGAAGAGATGACAATAAAGTCACACACTCATTTTCTAACTTGGTCACTTCTAAGCCCAATGACGTTCGGATGAATGTGCCCTCGTATTGGATTTGGGCTCTTTGTCTTTCAATAAAATTTCTATTTTATTCAAAAACAAAAATATTAATATCATAACAAAGACAAATAATTTACATTTTTTATTTGTACATTAAACATATGCATTTTGTAAAGAAGTTTTTCATACTTGTTCAACAAAAAA
>JBBPBS010000968.1:27047068-27083483 GCA_037974835.1 Cicer judaicum
AAAAAAAAAAAAAAAAAAAAGAAAGAAATCATTTATACATGTGAAATTTAAAAAAATATCTTATATTGAGGGATGGATAAAAATCTCAAAAGCATATCCTATTATAAGAGATAAAAGGAGTATTCTTTTTCATATATACTCATTAAATTTTATCTTGATATAAAATTATCTATATAATATAAAATAAAATTGACAGCATATAAACAACTTAATGCACATTGCATGTTAGGATTTGAATTTATTGCTATGGAACTATATGATACAAAAATTATAATAATCGTTCCGAAAAACAATACAATCATGAGATCAAATAGGTTAGATAAAAATTGGACGACTAACTTATTAAAATAAAAAAGATGACTAATAATTTTAATTTGTTATAAATTAAATTTATAAAATATAATTTTTTTGATTTTTGTTTAACGAGTTTGATCCCATGGTGTAATATACACCAATTCCTTATGTTGGAACATATATCTCATGTGATTAATGTCCATTTAATTTTTGTTTATATAAGTCTGTTTATTTAATAATATTAATAATTTGAGAAATAAAAACAATGATTTACTCACAAAATTAAATGAAAACTTTCCATATAGAACAGTACAACCTCGTAAATATCATGTGTTGAGGTGCAATAATTTGGGGGTTAAATTCGTGTCAAACTCCACTATAATTCAGTGGAAAAATAATAGATCATTTAAAAATATTTTGTTGTTAAATTCATGTTAAAATTAACTATGTGAAATCTATGAAATGTTTTAAAGTATTAAAAACGTAAAAAGAGAAACGGGTCCCGTGAAGCGGAGGAGGAAAGAGGAAAGACAACGGGTGCGCAAAGTCAGGCCATACACAAGTGAACCTCCACACGAGTTCTACCTCTAAAGTAACAAAAAAAAAAAAAAACCATTTCAGAAAGGTATTGATTTAGAATGTATATTAAATACATTCATTTTTTTTTTATATAAAAAAATATATTGATTTTTTTATATTGAAGACAAAATATAATATCACTCTAGAATTGAATTTAAACAAATATTATAATAGAAAATTATTGTATTTTAATATTAATTTATGTAAGATACGTCATTTTTCAATTCTTATTTTTATTTAAAATTTATTCACAAGGGAGTAGTTATTAAATTTTATTTACAAAGGAGTAGTTATTGTATATAAAAAAAATAATATATAATTTTTTTTATGAAAAAAATATGATTAATATAAATAGGACTTTCTTTAAATAAATAGAATTAGATATATCGAAGTGTTATTTAATGCGAAAAATTATTGAAAAAAATGTATGAAAATATGATTTTTTTATCAATCAATTTTCGGCTAATTATACACAAATGTAATGGATGATTATTATTTAGAATAGTTAGATAACGTTATATAAGATTTTTGTATTTCTTTTTAATTTTTTCTCCATAATAATAAACATTTTTCTTAGATATATTAAAAAAAAAGGAACAATATGTGACTTAGCCAATTTCTTACTACTTTCTTAAGAGAGAAAAGGAACAATAATTTTTTAAATAACATAACATCTTTTAAAAAAAATTAGCTGTTTGTTATAATTAAAAATAAATAAATAAGAATCTTAATTATAATCTAAAAAATGCTTGATTATGAATTTAAATATCATATTTTTTACAATATGAAACAGGCTGTCTTATGAAAGCCCATCAGAACTATTGAAATTTAAGATCAATCAAGTTATTTCCTTCAGAGATTTTGCGGTAGTTTTGGTACGTTTTGTATCACGCATGCTGAGATTATGGCCTTTACATGTGTAGGAATGTTGGACATTGTAGAGTGGCATTCAGAAGATGTTGCCTCATGATTGAAAGTGCAAGCTGATTAATAACTAATGTGAAGAAAACTTTGCAATTGATTTTCTAATGAAGATAAAGATCAATTGTTGTGTGAAGTTTGTCATGATGCAAGAAAATCATCTGAAATTGTCTCTTAACCTCCTTAATAATTCTTTCGGGAGTTTCTTTTCCAAAGCAGGTAGTCCCCTTTTTAGTTGTATCTCTTTTTATTTGTCTTTTTATTTTTTAGTAAGAAAGTATGAGATCCAAATCTAAAATAGTTAAATATATTTTTAATTTTTATAAAATTTTAAGATTTTAATATTATTGTATGTAAATTAAATACAATTTTTAATTTATATAAAATTATTCAGCAAATAGTTTTAATTTATGCTGAAATAAAATATATTTAATTGTTTTTTAATTTAAAAAAATTTGAATGATTTTTTATTAGTATATTTATAACATATAAAAATTTAATTAACAAAAATTTAATTTTTTTAGCTAAATATGTGTTTTTTAAATGTGAAAATCTCAAGATAAAAATAATAAAATATTGACATAAAAATCGAATTTAAAATCTATTTTTTGTGAACAATCTTTTATAAATTTGTAAACATTTTTATAAAAATTCATTCCAAAATATATATTGACTTTTTAATACTATAAATTAAAAACTCTAAACATGTATTATAAATTAAAAATTATATATATACTTTTATAGAAATTAGTCCAATTAATTTTTTGGTTAAATACTATTTTATATTACTAAAAATATATTTAATACAATTCAATTTTTATTTTGGAAAGGAATTAATCCAATTGAAATAATGAAGTTGTTCCATCACAACTTTAAGCCTATGTCTAGGGTGGGCCTTCATATTGCAGAATAAAGTTTGCTATTTCTCCTCTTATTCTCTCTTTTATATTTCTCTCAAAACCAATCAAACTATTAAGACACATTTCATTGCTACATTTTTGCCAATAAAATGTCATATCGTTACCAAGAAAAAGCCCAACAACACCCATAGAATTATAAAAAATAAAAAATGTATTCACATATAATTAACAATAAATTTTCAGTCAATTGTAAAAAAAAATATATTAAAATTTCAGTCAAAATCACAATAATACCTAAATAAATAATAAATAAATTATCCTTACAATTACGAAGTGATTTATTTATTTAATAGAGGGTAGTAGAAGATAGATAGAATAGCGAAGACTACAAACGAAGTGGGTAACAAACACATTAACAGAAGAAGCATAGTAAGCATTACCAAAAAGCTAAGTACTGGTTGGTCTGATTCTGAGTTCGATAGCCTTAAAAAAAAAAAAGATTCTGAGTTTTTTTTAGAGTCTTCTTAAGTCTGAGTAAAATCGAAATCCATTTATCTCTCTGATTCTAAAAAAAAATTGACCACAGTCAACACAACAGAAAAAGCACTTCTGAAGAGAAGAGAATCGAAAATGGGTTCGGGAAGCAGAAACTACTCTGCGAATCCGAACGATTACAAGCTTCTAGAAGAAGTAGGTTACGGTGCAAGCGCAACGGTTTTTCACGCAATCTATCTCCCTTACAACGAAGAAGTAGCGGTTAAATCTCTCGATCTAGATCGATGCAATTCAAATCTCGATGATATTCGAAAAGAAGCACAGATCATGAGTTTAATTGATCACCGTAACGTTGTTAAATCTCACTGTTCATTCGTTGTAGACCGTAAACTTTGGGTGATTATGCCTTTCATGGCGCAGGGTTCCTGTTTGCATCTAATGAAAGCAGCTTATCCTGATGGATTTGAAGAAGATGCTATTGGATCGATTCTTAAGGAAACTCTTAAGGCTTTGGATTATCTTCATCAACACGGTCACATTCATCGTGATGTTAAAGCTGGTAATATTTTGCTTGATTCTAATGGTGAAGTCAAACTTGGTGACTTTGGTGTTTCCGCTTCTATGTTTGATACTGGTGATCGTCAGCGTTCTAGAAACACTTTCGTTGGTACTCCTTGCTGGTAGTAATTAATACTTACTTCGTTTTCGATTATTAATTGGTTTATTCATTTGATTAATTATGTGTATTGTATGATTTTGATATTTATATATATATTTTTTTTTTGTGGTTTTGTAGGATGGCGCCGGAGGTTCTGCAACCTGGTACTGGTTATAATTTCAAGGCTGATATTTGGTCTTTTGGAATTACTGCATTGGAGTTGGCTCATGGTCATGCACCTTTCTCCAAGTATCCTCCAATGAAGGTTTCTATCTATCTGTCTATTTATCCAGCGATTTGATTTGCATGAAGGAAATAATGTGCTTCTTGTTCATTTCAACTTATTGTCATCTATGAAGCACTAACATGGACACGACACTGCCACATAGGCATTCATAATATAATAATTAAGAAGAAGGAAATGATTGAATGTAATTTATGTGTTATAATATATAATAATTAAGAAGGAAATGATTGAATGTAATTTTATGTGCAAATTTTGAAGCACTGACACGACACCAAATAGGCTTTCAATCTAAAGTATAGGTCTTACCTGGCTTTTCATCATGTAATTTAAAGAAATGCTACTGGTGAGGTGAAAGAGATTGACTTACTACTATTGTTTGTGTTATCTATATAGGTTTTACTCATGACCATACAGAATGCACCTCCAGGACTTGATTACGATCGTGATAGAAAGTTCTCGAAGGTATGCCTTTTCTTTCTGCCTATACGTTACGCTGTTGTTATCCAAGGTACTTCTTTCTTGTGTGTGTATATATATTTTTGGTTTCATTTTGTTCATTAAATATGGATATAATAAGTAATGAGAATGAAGAGGGATTTGGATATAGACAAGGTTTTGTAAAACATTCCGTGATTGTGATTGGGGCAGCATCTGTCATATTTGACTGCGAATATCTGCAATATCGGGGATAACAACAGAATCGCTACTGTGAATGCAATTACCTGCGATATCAAGGATAATGACTGTGAATGCGGTTATCTGCAATATCAACAATAACGACGCAATTGCTACTGCGACTTAAAGCGACCGATATTGTTTCTATATTGAAATTATGATGTGCTGAATTAATAATTATAGTGGATTAATAGTATTAGTAATTTAATAGTAGTAGTCTAATTAAAGTATTTCCAGTTGTGATCAGTCTTTTAAGGAAATGGTTGCTATGTGTCTGGTAAAAGATCAAACAAAGAGGCCGTCTGTGGACAAGTTGCTCAAACACTCTTTCTTCAAACAAGCTAAGCCTCCGGAGCTTTCTGTGAAGAAATTATTTGCTGATTTGCCGCCTCTTTGGACTCGTGTAAAAGCCCTCCAGGTTTGATTTCATATGTGCTTCGGATCCTGTTTTGTAATTTCTCTTGTTCTGTTACGTTTGCATGACTTCACTAAAATCTTGCAGCTTAAAGATGCTGCACAACTAGCACTGAAGAGAATGCCTTCTGCAGAACAAGAAGCAATATCTCAGGTATAGCTTATATTCAATTTTTATCTGTCATAAAATGTGCTATATTGTTATCGGTGTTTCCTGCAAGCATTTTCATGTATGGGTTGATACAAGCCCAGTTTGTCATTTTACTTTTATGTCTATTGACACTGGTTTCCTTCTGTACTTGGAAACTTTATTGTAGAGCTCATTCAAGTCTGGTTGTTAGATACAGTGCATTACGTACTTGAAATGGTAGACCTTTGTTTGATTTTCATATAAGTAATTGTCAATTTGATCTAAAAAAAAAAAGCTGGAAATTCTGGACTTGCTTTTAATTTATAAATAATTATAATAACCAAGATTCCACACTTATATGGCCTTGTGGTAAAAGTTTGTTATTTTGGTAAATGTTTTCGCAAAGAGCATTTATATGAAGAAAATATCTGATATTTTTTTTCTGCTTCTTTGTTTCCTTGGAGAATATCCAGTTATTATTTTTGCTTCACTTTAACACATGTTTTTTTTCTTCTGCTTTCACTTAAAAGCCCTATTATTTTTTCGCCAAACACCTTATAAAGAATTGATGAACAAATCAATGAAGTACTTTCCTTAACTAAAATGCATCTTTTATTGATATCACAGTACTGTCAAGTAGTCTACAGTCTTGGTCTTTACCATACAAAGGGAAGGGAATTTAGGCAATTGATCCGAATTCTAAAAATGTTTTTCGTTTTCAAGTGAGATAAAGAGATTACCTTTCTTTTGAAAGCATGAGATTTCAAAGCTTCACTTAACATCTATTGAATTGTATGCTTTTCTTGCCGAAAAGTGAAAACGATATTGTTGTTTTTTAACTAGTGAAGTCTAATCCACTTATATGTTTCCCTTTCTAGAGTGAATATAAGCGAGGAGTTAGTGCGTGGAACTTCGACATTGATGATTTGAAAGCTCAAGCGTCGTTGGTATGAATTATTGTGTTTTCAGATTTTTATACTTAGCTAGTTTTCTCTTTGTTTGGTCAGAGCTAACATCTCATGATCTTACTAGGTGCAGGATGATGATGATATTGCAGAGATAAAGGAAGAAGATGAAAACAAGTTCTTCAGCTCTAACAAGGTTGGTTCAACCGTTTCAAACTTTCTTTATCTTAAGAACACAACCACCATGCCTTTTTCCACTAGGTGGAGTCCCTAAGTTAGCTACAGGTGCCACAGTGTTTTATAACAAATCATGTCTAGTGATTTCTTACTGTAAAAATGAGCAATGAAAATCTTTGTTAATTGTAATGACAGGATACAAGTGATTCCCAGTTTAGTGTGGACAGGAGGAATTCAGATAACTTGCAACAAGATGAGTCTGCGTTACAAGTAGGTGGTAATGATGTACAACAGAGTGATAAAAGAAATGGATCAATTGCTGAGGCATCACCATCTATTTCTGAGAAGGACATGGGAACAAGCAAGATTAAAACTCAGTCAGTGAAAATTGGTAAAACCCAAAGTGGGCCGTTGATGCCCGGTGCAGTGCTTGGTAGTTATTTACCTGAAAGAGGGCGTCTATTTGAAAGGTATATTGCATATTTCATAGCATATCTTTGTTTTTTGTTCTTATATTGGGTTATATTTTGAAGTTTTAGAGAATGGAATGGAAAGGAAAGGGGTGGAACGAAATGGAAGGGAAGGATGGAAAGGCATTGTCTTCCCCATGTTTGAATGGTTAATGAGGAAAGAAACAATAAGGTTATGTTAGGAATTTAGAGAAGAGAATGGATAATTAGTATAATATAAACAAAGATAAGGTACCATTTTATTGGGTGATTTAAAATAGGAGGAATAGATTCTCCTCTAAGGGTTTCCTCTCCCAACAAAGCCTTTCTCAGTTCACTCAATGCGCACAAATCTGAATGATACTGATGCCTGTACTCTTGCACCTTCCATTTATTTATTTATCAAACTCATTACCTCTAACTAACTAGCTAACTGCACTTACTGATTTTCCATTCTCTTATGTCCTAACAATGCCATCCCCTTGAAATTCAACCTTGTCCTCGAAGTTGCAATTTGGAAACTGGAAATCTAGGAAACTATAATCAATCACGTCTGTTTATTCTAGTCTACATTGCTCCAGGAACAGTAAGAGATTATTTTATTCTGTCAGCTTGGGCTTGACCCAATCCCACAAGGTTCAAAGAGTAGTGCTAACAACACGCTCTCTATCACACTTTCTAACACACTACCTATGATTGGTTAAAATTTACATAGATCTCACTAAATCATGTGGGTTCCATATGAATTTGGTGAGACCCATGTGAAATTTAACCAATCTAAGAGTGTATGTTGAAAAATGTTTGTTAAAGAGTGTGTTGTTAGCATTATTCTTGTTCAAATATGAGCTTGGTAGGTAGAAGCTCCCATTTACCCCACCTTAACAAGTTTCATTACTAAGACCAATTTGGATCTGGCCATTTGGTCAAGAACCAAACCCTCTTTGCAGAATATCAATTCTGTCCCTCTCCCTTTCTCTTCCTCTAAAACGCACTTCTCTGCACCGCACTTTACTCAATGCTAACAATTCTGAATGATACCTCTACCCTTACACATCATCTAACTAAAATCCCTCTAGCTATCTGCTCTAACTAATTTTCCCTTTTCTTGTGTCCTATAGGGTTAAGGATTATAAGTTAAAATTTTAATATAAACCTTCTATGCTTTTGGAATATCAAGGAGACCGGTTGCTCTATATATATCAAGGATATAAGTAACGTTTAAATATATTAATTTCCTTATTAGCCTAACTGTTGACACCAGGTGTCAGTTAATTTTGACACTGAATCTTGCCCATTTATTTCTGATGATCTAACGACTCACATTTTGACAGCTCTCTTCCCCAAGCTTCTTGGCATTCTTCCTTCCGTTGTTTAATTTGGTTTTAATCCTCTGTTTGCACTAAGATGAGAAAATTTCATCATTGAACACCTTCCCTTCATGCAAATTAAAACCCCCATTCTCAAAAAGGAGATCAAACCCATTTTGTGTGTCACTCAAAGTGTTACAAAAACCATCAAACATTTAATTGGAAATTAAATTTATTAAATAAATTCTAATTTTCCCAGAGTGTGTTAGGTGTTACTCTAATTCCGAAAGAGTTTCTCGTAGAACCCTTGTACGAATTTCAATTCCACAATTGAAATGATAATAGTGAAAACTGAAATAGGGAAGAAGCCTTTATTAAAACAAGTTTTCCAGCTATCACTAACAAAAATATAGGTGAGCAACTCAAATCTCAAACATTTTTTGCAGTGCTAGATTTCATTTGGAATTGGAATGAGAACATCGATTTCCAAGAAGGAACAAAAAAATGTGAGCAACAAAGAGATATTTTGAAAATCAATGAAACTTGAAAGGGTGTAATGCAGAAAGAGGTTAAGCCATTATTCAGGAAAGTAATGATCACGTGATATTTTAAATAAATAAATATGAGGCTTAAGATCAACAAAAATAAATGGACAAGATTTGGTGTTGAAATTTACTTTGACACTGGGTGGCAACAGATATATATATTTTTTTCTTCTTTTCTACCTCCTTCCCTATATGTAAGACCCCATGGACCAAAGCACAAGAATTAGAAAAGTAGTTTTTGTATTGAATTGTCAATATTGTACATTTTCTTTTCAAAATTATCCTTCAATTGTTAAGAAAGATAAATTGTTAGTCTTCTAATTCTCTCCATTTAATTAGGGAGATTTGTGTGATGGTATGAAATGTTTTAAAAAGATTGGATCATTGGGGAGATTTGTGATACTGTCCCAATTAGTTGATTAGCTGTCATTGTCTCATTTTTTAAGGTTTGACCCGTCCTTTTTGAAAGCTTGGCAAGACTTGAAAGTCTGTTTTAAAGCTTACTTCGCCATTTTTGTCGCGAATCTAACTTTATATGACATTCTATTTAAATTATATTTGTAAATTGTAATAACACCTTTACATATGTCTAAAATTGATAAAAACAGTTAGCTTATTTATGATTTAACACAAATACAAAATTTAATATGATAAGTGTTTTAAAAAAAACATAATAATAGTGATAAAAAATATTATTTATGTTTGCTTAAGTAGGCCAGCTTGATTGGTCTAAAAGACTTTTCAGTGGCTTGTAGCCCGACCTTTTAGCCAAATAGGTTTCTAAAGAAGTATTGGCTTTGTCTATTAGAAAAAAGCCTACCCTGGCCTGAGCCAAACGTAGACTAGGCCGTAGAACCTGTTGGTTAACTTGACCTATTCTCACCCCTATTTTCAAGTCAAGCTTGAGCTTCGAGTACTTGGCTTGACTCTTTTACACCCTTAATAATAAGAGAATGAGACTGCAAAACATATATATTGTTAATGCTGGGGCTACACTCTCCATTTCGATTTGCAGCTGACAATGTGGAACTAGAAAACAATTAAGTTATTGTATTAATTATTTTAATGGTTAATGGTGGTTATTGTAGATATTAATTTAGAAAATACATTTAATAACCTATAAGCAAGGCAATCAATTGTTTATTTTATTTTTTGTTGAGTTCTAGGAAGTTTGAAGTCTACCTTTCTCGAGGATTTGTTTTTGGGAGAATCCGCTTCTTCCCTTTTATCTTTATTGAGTTGTTTATAAGTATGCGTGCCTTTTTCCAGTCTGTCACTTTATGCTTCTTACTTATTAGTGATTGAGTTGTCCTTGTTCCAGTTTAATTAGCAATGCTTTACGACTTTTAGGTTTGAGAATGAAAATCAGTTATTAGGTGAGAAAGGTAATCGTGATATACGACGAGCTCCCAGCTTTAGTGGTCCATTAATGCTTCCTAACCGAGCTTCGGCAAATAGTTTATCAGCTCCAATAAAATCCTCTGGAGGTATTTCAACTATCATTTGTGTTGTAAGCTATGGCTGTTTTCAAGTTATGGTATTTCTTGAACCAGCACTGTTAAGCTATTGGTTTTGATTTTTTTCCCTCAACTGTTGTTAGGATTTAGAGATTCCTCAGACGATAAATCTAAGGCTAATCTAGTGCAAATTAAAGGGCGATTTTCAGTGACATCAGAAAATTTAGATCTGGTGAAGGTATGGTTTTTTCCTATAACTGATTTGTTCTTAATATCTACAACTTTTAACTGACCTCATTTGTTGCACAGGATATTCCTGCAAGTTCAGTCTCACGTCGATCTCCACAGGTTGGTTGATGGTCTAATTGATTATTGTTAATTGTTTATGTTCATTATCCCTCTCATTTGATATTCTCTTTCCTATTACATTACATATAGGACTCCTCACCACTGAGGAAATCTGCCAGCGTTGGTGATTGGATGTTGGATTTCAAACAAATGGTTTGTGCATTTACCATTTGTTCTAAAGCTAGCTTTCTTATTTATATAGTTTTGTTTGTAAATATTGGCTTCTTTGGTTGGTTAGAGTATCTAGGATGCTTCACTGATTATTGTATTTGCTCGATATATAATGCTTATATGGCTTTTGATGGATGCTTTCTCTTCAGCCAACTGGGAAGTCTTCCAATGATTCTGCCAATATCAATATCCCCGCATCAATTCTGCTGCCTCACCTTCAGAATCTTTTCCAGCAGACGTCTATTCAACAGGTGGGGGAAACTGAAGTTTGAGAAATGGCATATATTTTGCTTGTGTTTCCTTTGAAAAACTGATCATGTAACATTACCAATTTATAATCTTATTGGAGATTTCTGTTTCATTCCAGGATCTTATAGTGAATATGTTGACTAGCTTGCAAACTGCTGAGGCAATTGATGGTAAGTGAAGGATTTTCCATTATGTTTGAAGGTATGGCATTCTGTATGGCATTGATTTACTAGATGAATGTTTTTAATATTTTCAGCTTCTCAGAACGGAAAGTTGCCACCATTACCTCGCAATTTAGAAAATGGAAGTGTAAGCAAATTTTCATTTCATTTAGCCCCCATCACATGTATGCTTAATTTTATTGTTCACTACTGCGGATGTCAATATTTGGCCAAGATCTTGTTAGCTCTGTTGCGGTGACATCACCCTGTGCATAGTGAAACACAATTTTTTACGTGTTTGATTTTTTTTTCTTTCTGGACATATATAGGTTGATACAACAGCTTCAGAGAGAGAACAACTGCTGCTGGCCAAAATCTCAGAACTTCAGTCTCGGTCAGATATCAGTTTGTAAATACTCTGTGTAACCCTTTCTCTTTGACTTCATAAAGCTCACATGTCCTTCTGTCTTATGTTAACAGGATGATCAGTTTGACCGATGAACTGACCTCTGAGAAGTTAAAACACCTGCAGGTAAGTTACTGTACAAGTTATAATTAATCATCATGCTTGATAAATTGTTCTTCAGCGTCTTTGGGTTCTTGCTTGCATTACATATATGTGACTGTGATGTCCAACTTGGAGACGATATAGGTTGAAACCTTTAGGGCTATTTTTGGTAGATAAGGTAAAACAGATATGATAGGATGAACTATTATTGTATTCAATATTAAAATCAATTATTTGGTGTACCAAAATGACATGGCAATTCTATCAGCTTATCACCTAAAACTTTATCACAAGGCTAAGGCCAAGTTAAAAACTAACAAATAGGATAAGATTATATGAAATTTGTAGTTTATTATTCATCACATCCTTTTTACATTTATACATTTTTGTGTTAAATACTTTTCAAAAACTATATAAAGTTATGCTTCTAATATAATTTTTAATAAAGTTCAAAAAATTAATTAAAAGTTGATTTAAGAAAAGATAGAAAATTATGTTATAGATAATTTTATCATTTGAATGTGATTTATATTCTACTATAACATTATTTTGCACACCTCAAATATATAATAAAATAATTAAATACTTCTTCCCAAAGAAAAATGTTCCAAAATAAGTGTCACTATATTTGTATTGTAATATTAATTATTTTATTCAAATTTTAACTCAGTTAATACTATGTACATAACTCTCAAGTCACTTATACTCCACTATGCATTTATGATAATGGTTAATACTAATAAGAAAAGTTTTGTATAATCGGTACTCTCGGTTCATTTTTGTTACAACTTTTCTAACTAAAGTGACATTGAATACGAGACGACAAGAGTACTTAATACATTTGTTATTGGATATCATCAAACACAAGTTATGAAAAGAGTCATCATGTTTATATCATACATACTCTTATATATCACTGTCTTATCAAGTTAAAGTCCATGAAAGGGCCCTAAATGTTTCGGTCAAACTAATGAACAATTTGCTATCCCTTTTAACAGTTGCAACAACAGATGGCTGCTTTATACAGCCAGGAACAAAACGGGGAAAGAGAGGACGGTGCATAAAATGCTGATATCAGTGAAGTAAGTGTCACCCAACCGAGTGATAAATTATACATTGCACACCATTCTCTCTCAGCTGAAGGGGGTTCTGATTTTTGCACATTGATGGTTGATGAGTCATGTATCTTCTTCTCCTGTCCAGCCTGCCTTGTTTTCAATAAGCCTCTGTAACGATATATAAGCCAGGCAAGTGAAAATGAGCAAAATGATCTGTCAAGGTTAATCTCATTATTCATTTCATTCAAGATTCAGATGTAAATAAGCTTTTTCTGTTGTATCATACTGCAACCTGCTTAGCCTGCAGATTAATTAGGAATTTAAGTTAGGGGGACACAACCCCAAGGGATTAGTAATATCCCTACATATTATGTTGTTTATAATTATATTATTACTATTATTCCTATATCGGATTTGAGCTTGTATAGGTTTATTGTATTCTACCTGCTGAATAATAGGTTTTGTACCGAATGAATCAAACTTAGTTAAAAGTTTTTCGATTATTCAAATTAAGTGCGTTTGGCATGTTGAATTTGTATTATAATTGATTTTACTCTTGTTAAACATGTTTTTTCATTGAAAATATAGGTCCGTTTATTTTGTAAAAATATTTTGTATTTTAATTTTTCTTTTAAATGTGTTCATTGTATCATGATGATGGACTTTTAAAGTGAATTATTATCATAGGAAGAAGATAAAAAGCCGGTAAACAAAGATGTATTTTTTAAAATAATAAAATTAATTATTTATATTATTTTTAGACATAAATAAAGCCTTTTATTTGATCTTGTTAGACATAAATTTCTCTTTATTAATAAGTAAAATTAACAGAATTTAAAAAAAATATAAAAATAGGATTTTTTTTTTTTCCCAAAGTAAACGGCTCTTGTATTCTCATTTGTAAAATAATGTGAATATGTGGTGTGATTCTATTTGTTAATCACGTGATATGCCAGAAGAAGAAAGTTCACTGTTAGTATTCATCTCCGCCGCAGCGCACATGATTTAAGCGCAAACATACGAAATGACAAAACAGCCCATTCCCACTTCAATTCCAAACTTTATTATTAACAAATATAAATGGCCAACTGGCCATGTGCAAATTATTAGTATGCACTTGTCTACTTGACCTCTTTTCCTATCTTAACCCTTTAAACTTATCAAAAACTCACATAGCTGATAAAGACTATTACTCCAAATTTTCATTTAGTTTGAATTGATTTTTCTAATTTTACAATTTAATTAGTTAGTATTATGTTCAGTGTTTTTAAGTTAATATTATTTTTTACTTTATATTTTATGATGAATAAGTACATCAATAACTAATAAAAGTAATTTAATAAAATCACAATTATCTTTATTTATTTATCATCTTTTTTAATGTGTAAAACAGTTAAATACAATAAATATTTTAGAAAAAAATGAATATATATAATTTTTTTTTAAATAATATAGTTTATGATTTGATTGATATATCTGCATATCATAGTGTTTTGTGCCAACATAACATTCTATTAAAAAAATGTAAAACTTATCATTATGTACAAACATAAAAATTTACAACAATCAAGCTAGTTATATTAAACATTACCCTTAAACGACCACGCTACTAGCATCAAAATTTTATAAGGATAGGTATGACAGTCAAGTAAATTGACATTAGTGTCCCTTTCAATTTCATAGTACATTATTATTATTTATCAATGTTCCAATTCGCCAGATTCAAAAGCCAATAAAAAGTTCTCCTTGCTGGGGTCCTAAATCTAAGAAAAGAATAGAAACCAAAATGACCAGTCATAACATCTGCTTCTTGGTTTCTTCTCTATTGCTTACAACATTGTTCCAAATCCAAACCAAAGTGTTATGTTACCAATACAAAGTTGGAGATCTAGATGCTTGGGGTATACCCACCTCAACAAATTCACAACTCTATGCCAAATGGTCCAAATTTCACAATCTCACCCTTGGAGACTCACTTTGTAAGTACATAAACTATATACTATTTTGATTAATACTACAAATCACACCAATTTCCTTAATTTCCATTAGTGTAACAAAATCTCGAAAAGGGTATTTTCAATTATTAAAAAAAAACTCAAAGTTTATATTTTTTTGTGTATGCTTATGCAGTATTTCTATATCCACCAAGTCAAGATTCAGTGATTCAAGTGACACAAGAATCTTACAACAGTTGCAGCATTAAAGATCCAATATTGTATATGAACAATGGAAATTCTTTGTTTAACATAACATCACACGGTGAATTCTATTTCACAAGTGGAGTGGTTGGTCATTGCCAAAAGAATCAAAAGATTCATATATCTATTGGAGGAAATGGAAATGTTGATGTAGAAGCTAATAGTCCAACTTCATTGCCTGCAAATGCACCCTCTTATCAAACAGTTTTTGGGAACATTCCAATAGCTCCTTCTTCATCAAATTCACCTCACCTAACTTCAACTTTTCATGTTCTTATTATTGGATCCATCATATCTATAATGTTTTTTGCTTTAATGTAAAAGCTGAAGAGTAAGTTGAGACATAAATGTTGTTTGTGATATATAGTATTATTTTTGTTTACTTTGGATTCTTTTTGTCAATGATTTGAATATGTAATTCTTTATATGGTTTCATTTTTTAAAGTTACTTGTTCCTTGATTAATTTGGAACAATTATATATGGTGAATTATTCAGCAAATTGAAATTTAATACTTTGTGTTGGAGGTTTTCAGTTATGCATCTCCTTTTGTTCATCTATTACTGAAGAATTTTGCACAAATGTGGGGCAGCTGCAAAGCTCCTCATCTTCTTCGAATTTTTATCATTTTGTAAGATGAAGTCCTTTAGTAAATTGCCACGTTATGACCTCTAGAAATGAGTAAATTGAAATGAGTCCACTCAACTAGATTTAAAGAGAAACATTAATAGTTGTTACTTAAGAAATTATTAACTTATTATTAGAGGTCATGCTATATACAATATTTGAAAGTCTTGTATATATAAATTATGGCGTTTTGTTGAATATTATTAAACAAACTTAAATTTTAAAATCAATTTATTTAATTTTTTGGAAAAAACTTATATTAATCCAATCTATTAAGAAAACAAAACTTATGATACCATAAATAAAAGGATAAAATCAAATACCATTTTGTTAATTTCCTCGTCACCAAATCATCATTTTATTTATTTGGCATCTAATTTGTCCTTTTCCTATTTTTGTGGTGCAAAATCTTCTGATCTTGCAATTTGAATAGTAATAACATCACTAATCAGAGCTGACATAAGTAATCTCTTTAACTTTTAAACTGAGAGAGAGAAGTGAGAAAAATAAAAATCACACAACCCAACAAGGAAAGATCCACAAAACTAAAACTTGCACAAGGAAAAAAACCATCTTGAAGACAATCAATCATCTACAGTTACAGGGGCAGGTATCTATAATACAATTTCAAGTAGCAAAAAAATACTTGAAAAAAATGGTACTTTTTATTTATTCATGATCTGTGTTTGGTGTTGTTGTTGACAGTTATAAAAGCTTTGATATGGAGGATTTGATTGAAACCAGATTGTACTTTTGCTTTAATTGTAGAAACCATGTTGCTCTTCATGATGATGTGATTTCCAAAGCCTTTCAGGTGAACATTCTCACCTTTCATCTATTGAGATTTGAGTCTACCCTTGCTTCAATCATACACCAAATTAAATCAAAATAATCTCCTATCTATGGATTAGAAATAATTTAAGTTTTACTTTCTAGTCAAGGTTTAGAATTTTCTTTTTGTCTTACACCTCCAGTTTATGAGAAGAATCCCAATAATTCATTATTTGATTAAATAAAAATTTAATCCCAATAATTTTCTTTTTTCTAGAGTACAAACTCGATACTTTTAAGCAATTTAATCTTTATTGAAGTTTATTAACTATTTTAACCCATCCACTTAATTGGTCGTTTAGATTATTATTACTAGACTATTCTCATATGTACATATTCCTTTTATAAGCATGTTAGATCTTTTGGATTTGAATTTGAACATAAAAAATTAATGAAAGTTGTGTCAATCGGTAAATAGATATGTTCAAATATGCCTATCATCTTAATTTATTTATAATGTCATCTCAAGAAAACAAATTGGGATTAAAATTTCAGGGAAGAAATGGAAGAGGTTTTCTGTTTTCACATGCAATGAATATAACAATAGGGCCACAAGAAGACAAGGAACTCATTACAGGTCTTCATACAATTGCTGATGTATACTGTTGTGATTGTTCTCAAGTGCTTGGTTGGAAGTATGAAAGAGCCTATGAGGAGACTCAGAAGTACAAGGAAGGCAAATTCATACTTGAGAAATCCAAAATTGTTAGACAAATTTTGTAGTGAGTGGCATACACAATATGAATCATCGCTCATAAACTCTCATGTGCTTACAAGATTTTAGATATAAGATTTAGACACACTCACATATTGAAAAAGGTAAAAAAGAGAAAATAGTTAAATAATATGTATTTATTTATATGTGTATTCAAATTTTGTCCCTAAAATCTTGTTACCGTTCAAGTATTTTTCTCATCTCAATGTCTTTTGTGTATAGGTGAATATATTCTACATGTTCAATTTCAATTTGAGCATGATTTCAATTCAGCTATTGCTACTTAGTGTGTGTTTTACTTATCAATTGATGTGTAGATGGATATATACTTGTCCCCAACAATTATCGCATCTAAGAATGAGAATATAGTTCTAAATCTAAAGAAGACAAATATATTGATTTGAAAATTTGGAAAAAAAAACTTTTTAAGAGTTTTTCACAGCTTGGCCAATTGCTTGGGAATATCAAGTTGGAAGGAACAATTTAATGTATTATTTTGTGCATCTTAAGTTGGACCTTGCCTTTGGGAATATATAGACTATATCACTGTGTTTGTTTCGAAAGAAAGATAAAAGAAAAAGATAGTAAGAGAAGAGAAAGTGGATGGAACGGAGAATCTTCTCTTGTTTGGAACAAATAAAAAAGCACAGTTGAAAAGAAAAGGTGAAGGATCCAGTTTTTTGTTGAAAGGACGAAAAAACCTTTGCAAACTTTTTCTCTGGCCACTAGCACTGATGTATTATTGCTTGACAACAACACCTTTTTTTGGTAAAAAAAACTATATGATTGGTCAATAATGAAGTAATGCCCTATTTTGAATTTTAAAATATTTTTATAAAAATATATACAAACATAAATAATTTCTACACTCATTTATATACAAGGGTAATTATGTTAATTATAAAATACATTTCTTTCTTTCTTTTCATTTTTTAATCACTTTCAATCCTACTAAACAATTAAAAAATCATCTTATTCTCCATTAACTTTTTATTCACTTTCATTCCTTCCTCTTATTTTCTTTTCTTCCACTTTCTTTTGTCATCCAAGTAAAATCTATGTGACTAAGTCAAAACACGTATATTTTAAAAATTAAAATTTTTAACATTATAACTTTTGGTTGGTCATGTTGAATTGAAAATATGCTCATGGTAAATTTAACAAAATTGTTGAAAATGATATTTGATAGTGTTATCACTTGTGTTGGGATATTTTGCTTCAACTTGAATAAAAAGAAAATTAAGACAAAAACAATGATTATTGGGCACATAATTTTAAACTATATTTCGACACATTAAATTTTATGTTTGTTTTGCCTTTATCAATTTATGCAAGCTGAATTCAAATAGAGATAAATTTTAGAGTCTTTGAAGTAACTTTAAGATTGTCAATCAAAGATTATTTATAAAATAAAATTCCTTCAATTACTATATTACACTAAAAATAAATTAATCATCAATATAATATAATGTATTAAAATAAACTTAAAAAATAGTATGTAAACACATCACATCTATGTAACATTAATTTTGTCATATCATTCAATAGTAAGATGTGACACTTTTAAAATTCATTATTTTTTATTTTACATTATACTAATTCTTTGTTTATATCTCTATATTTAAAAAAACAACAATAAAAATATAATTTCCATTACAAACTTGATTTAATTGTAAATTATTTTTTTAATTTATTGTATATAAATACATTATAATATTTTAATTATATTTTATGAATTAACATATAACAACCATAAAATATCACAAAATATAAATAAATAAATAAAAACATAATAATCACATGAAAAATCAATAATCAAAATTTATGTACAAACAATCCAATGAAATTTAAATTAAAATTAAAAAAAATATTAAAACAAAAACATTTAAATTAGCAAACTTTTGCAACGAAAAAAAAACAACAAAGAATAAATGTTAAATTATACATTAATTAGTTTCAAAATAATATGCAATTTATGTTCCTTTGTCTTTTATCAGTGCTCGGATACATATTATATTCTTTTAATACAAAGAAATTATTTGTCTATTTAAATTATTCATGAAAATAAAAACACTCATTTTAAAATATTAAACTTATATATTGAATGAAGCATAAATCAAAGCATAGTTTCAATTAATGGCAAAAATAGTCAAAATCAAGTAGTGATTCTTTATCATTTTCAACATTATTTCGTATTTTTGTCGTAAAAAATAATAATTTGAGTTTATTCATTATATACAATCTCTAAAAAGGATAAATAAATTAAAATATTTTTGAAAGAAATATATGACATGACATCTCTAATTAAGAATTAATTATCGAAAGTTTAGGTGGAAATGAGACACGAAACATAAAATATAAAAAATAATAGTTCATTTAATTAGTTAAAAGAAGAATAAAGAAATAATAATACTCAAGATAAAAAGGGAAACAAAAATAAAAATAACGATCATATAAAAATCAATGCTTACAAATATATCTAAAATAAATGAACAAAATATATATTTTATTTTTTACAGAAAAAAAATATTCTATAATAATTGAATGTTTAAAACAAAACAAAATATATACATTAATGTGTTTCAGCAAATTCAAATTTTGTGCATTGGAAATTTTTTTCTCAAGTTTTCTAATACACATTTGTGTTTTTGAAATTCAAATTTATGTTTTACAATTTTGTTTTTAAGTTTTCTGAAACACAGTTTTTTTAAAGAAAACTCAAATTATGTTTGGAAATTATTTTTAAAGTTTTTTAAACACATTTATGAAGCACAACTTTTTTAAAACTTTTCAAAAAAAAAAAAAAAGTGTACCTCAAAATATAAAGTTCGATTTTTTTTAAATAAAATTAAAATTGGATTTTTATTAAAATGTGAGGGGTATGAGTATAAATATAAGATAAAATTTTCATTATGCAATTGAAAACAAAAAAAAGGTACTTGTTCCAGCATGGGCCATGAACCATCTAACCTGGAAAAGCACAAGGCCTATATAAACAGTGAGTTGAGGATTCTACTTGACACTCCCCACCTATACGTTTCACTTCTCAAGACACTTAGAAAGACTATTTTACCCTTTTTTACTAAATATATAAAGTTGATTTTTTCTTTTCTTTTTAAACCTGCCTCTCAAACAATTAAAACTTTAGCAAAATATATTTTGAAAGTTTCGAAACTTTGATTGGTCATCAAATTTTTAAAATACAAAGTGAGTTTATTTTCGAAATTTTGATTTAGTTTGAAATTTTTAAAATATAATTTATTGTATTTGTAAAATATTTTTGAAACTTTCGTCTTTAACACAAGATTCGAAATGAATATTTTTGGAACGTTCAAATTTTAAAATCAAGGATTTTTCGAAAGTTTCAAAACATAATTTTACATTTCGAAACTTTCCATAAAGATGAAAGTTTCAAAAAATTTGAATTTTATTCAAATTTTCGAAATCTAAAATTTATTTTAAAATACTTAAACTATTATTTTTAAATATTATATTTACAATATAAATATTAATTAAATTTAATATATTTTTTTAAATTAAATCAGAAATAAATAGAGTTGAAGTGAAGTTCCTACTACATCGATTGTAGATTCTACAGATAAATTCACAACTGATCAGATAATTTTAATAATAATTGATATTATAAGTTTTTACTTTTTAATGTATAAATATATGTTGATATTTTATTTGTAATCGGATGGGCAAAGCTTATTGGAAGACAAAATAGAATAATAATTGTTACCATTAGATCTGACACAACTACCAGAAAAAGAAGAAGAAAAGACAAATTAATTTTGGGATGCGAAAGAGGTGAAAGATATAAATCAAAATCAATAGTAACTTGTTCTCACAAGGAAAACTGTTAATTCAAACTCATATGTAAACCGTTGAGTATCAATGAAGGATGAAAAATGAGTATTCGACGTGGAACACACAATCATGATTTAACAAATACTTTAGATGGTCATTCATATTTGGGACATTTAAATGAAGATGAAATAATATTTGTTAATGACATGACAAAGTATAAACTTGCACCAAAATTCATTTTGAATGATTTGAATGAGTGAAATAAAGAGAATCTCACAATTTCTACTTAAATATATAAAACAATGAGTACTTAACGATAATCTTTGAGAGATTCATACATAAAAGTGCAACATCTATTGAAGTTAATACAAAATAAAAATTATGTGTATTAGACAAGTAGACGAGACAACTCATCTGTTATGAGAGACATATTTTGGACGCATCCTGATTGTCTAAAGTTTTTGAACATGTTTCATTTTGTTTTGATATGTGATGACACACACAAAACAAATAGATATCGGTTACTATTACTTGAAATTGTTGGTGTAACATCTACTGAAATGATATTTTATGTTGCATTTACTTACTTGGAACAAAAGCGGCAAGAAAATTTCATCTTGACATTTGAAAAGGTAAGACAATTGTTCATCTTCAAGAATTTAATTTCTAAAATTATTGTGACCAATAGAGACCTTGCCATGATGAATGATATTGATCTTATATTTCCTACTTCAATTAATCTTGCCATGATGAATGTTATGTTGTTGGGGTAGTCCTTAAGCTCTAGCTCAACTATCAAATGCTAATATTGTTAGGTTGAATGTCTTGTTCCGGATTCTAGCTCGACAGCTCTAAGTTGTGTGAGTTAATTATAGTGAAATTTATCATCTCTTTTAAAATAAAATAAAATGTTCGGGCAAAATGAAAACAATATGTGAAAATGATAGATGAGATGAGGTAATGAATTTATGGAAAAAAAATTGTATATTTGACTAGCGTAGGGAATTATGATCATCACTTGCAACACTCTCAACTAGTGGGTGCCAATATTATCATTTTTGTTGATTATGTTAAATTTATGGTTGACACCTTACAAAGAAATATTTGTATGGACTTGGACCAATAAAGGGATACATTTAGGGAATACAATGATCAACAAGTACTTTTAAATTATGATTGAGTCATTTATGTGATTTTTTATTTTAATTTGTTTACTTAATTTATTTGTAGAGTTTAGTCTGCTCAATGGATATTGAAAAGCATGTCGCCAACAAGTAATAGAGACATATAAAAATTGAGATGTAACATTTTTGTAGGTCGTCTCAAGCATTAAAAACACATAAATTCAACATTTATCAAACCATCTTGTGTTTCATTAAATGAAGATTAATTTGTATGTGTAAAACATTCAAACCATTGTGATTCATTAAATGAATATTAATTTGTATGCGTGAAGCTTTCTAATCATTGTGTTTCATTAAATGAAGATAAATTTGCGTGTGTGAAGCTTGGTTGCCTCTTTTTTGGGACCGAATTAGAGTTGAATTTTTAATCATTTACTTCTAGAATAGAATTTAAGTATTGGTATTTGAAAATTCATTTTTGTATGGCTATCATATACTATAAGGATTTTTCACGTTTGAAAATTTATGTTAGAATAGAATTTCATGATACAAAATATTGATGGTACAAAATATATTTATCACACAAAATATATTAATACAATCTACTAATGTCTCCCGAAAACATGCAGGATAAGTCAATTAATATCACATGAACTTTACCCTCTTGATTTATTATTTGTATGATCCTCTGTAAAAGTTCAGATGCTCTACGATCTCGTGCTAAAGATGGACTAACTTGTGCAGAAGATATTGGATCAACATGTGGAGCAGTAGGTGGAACACCATGAATGATTATATGATGTGAAACATTTAAGTATCAAGCGTAATAGTCTTTAGAGAACTCATTAGAATACGTCACTAAAGGTGATAGATTCCAAAGGATTACTATACATGCTCTCAAAGTATTTCGTCACTCCCAATCTATATTAGTTGGCATTGCAAGAACGTCGCACAAACTGCACTGAAAGCAACCAAATTATTGAAGACATCATTTTAGTAAATATGAGATTGAAACTCTACCCAATGAATGTAGCTGGAGAACGTCATCGTTTCTTTAAAAGGATGATTAACACGGTTATCATCGTATGGTGTAAACAATACATTCTCAAACAAAATAATCAAATATATGTCGATATGTTATCAACCCACCTTCAGCAGCATGTTTTACTATCCACCTAAGGACTCTTTGAGTATGCTCATAAACCCTTTCACTATCACCCCACTTGCAGATGTTAGGAAAGTGGTCGTAAATCCAACATTGCACACAAATAAATGCCAATTTAGTAAGTTAAAATACAACCTAATAAATTAGTAACACAACTTAATAATGAGATCATATATCCTCCCAATTGTCTAGTGTTATGAAGAGCTTTATCTCCCACATAACACAACTAATGCAACAATACCCCATGCATAGTCTCGACAATGCTCTAAACTACTGAACAAATTAATATATTTTGCCTTCGCATGAATGTGAGTCTTGTCGGCAAAAATAATGTGTCGACTAAGTGCAAGAAATTGAAAAACTTGAAATTTCATTTCAAATGATTGAAATCAAGAAATTGGAAGAAAAAAAAAAACTTACTTATTTGCTTCAGAAGTTTCAAAAATGTTAAAATCGTTTGAAAATTTATCAAAATTTCAAAAGTGTGAATGAAAAGTGAGAAGTGAATTTTGTTTTTCCAACTTTCTATATATTATATATAGATAAGATACAATAATCTTTTTAAGTGTATTGAGGATGAGAGGTATAGGTGGAAGTAGGCAACTAAAACCCTCAGTTGAGTCGCATTCCATTTCATGCATACTTTTTTATTTTGGACGGTCAAGGCTGTAAAATAGATCCAATGGGTCTCCGCATTTTGCATCAGTCTTAGCGCAACCATGTAACGGTCATTCTTGCCTGTCCAGTACATCAACAACACCCACCAGGACATCGTCTCCAATAACCAAAACCATATTCCAAAACTGTGGAACACATTTTATGTCAGAAACAAAATATATTATGTATCATTATACTAAATCATCTCCATGTAATAGCTATATCCTTGATTCAATGGAAAATAAGATAAACAAGAAACTACAATAACCACAACAATCTATTACATCTAACAGTATAAAACTCATCAAGTCTATTTTCTTTTAACAGAAAAGTGAAACATCACAGAGTCCTCTATCTGCAGGTAACATCTTCATATATTCAAAAGATTATTTGGCATGTTCTATCCTCATGAACTGAGCTCCACAAACAGGCTGGCCTGAGGATGTAATCCTGCTTCCTTTAATGACAGTGTCAGTTTTTCTTGTCCATAAACCACCCGAGGAAAGTTTGAGACTAGGCTGTAACTCTCGGCTTCTAAACAGTCCAATGAATCAACGTAGTCATACAAAGATTGAATTGTCACGGTGCTGTTGAACCTCCTTTCCTTGCGTACACCATTTGGAAACCGTACCAAAACCTAATAATTTTGATTGGAAAACAAAACAGTGATGTCATCCAAGTTAAAACATAATGAAACAAAATTAAGCTGAAAAAAATGAAAAATAAAAAACTAAAAAGGAAGTAAAGGTAAAAAGTAAAACCATATATGAATTGAAGTTAAGATATCACATACAAGTGAGGAAATATATAAGCTGAACAAATGAAACAAGCCAAGTACAGAGTAAAGGTACTATAGGAGAAAAATTAAATCTAGGCCATATCTTTATATACTTTACCTGAGTAACATTAGGTCCTTTTTCAGGTTCTTCACCAAGAGATTGAGCTTTCTCTTGACGTAATTTTGCTAATGCTGCTTGTTTCTCTGCAGCTTCCTGTGCTGCTCTTTCACGAGCCTCCTCTTCTTCCTTGCGCTTTCTCTCAGCTTCGGCAGCTTCCCTTGCAAGACGTTCTTCTTCTTCTCTTCTCTGCCTTTCCCTAGCCTGGACATACACACAGTATTAATCCACTACGACAATAACAGTGCCAAGATTTTCCAAATAAAGGCCTAAGCAAAGGATGAAGTTGAGAACAAGGAAAAACACAAATCATGAAGAAGAGACCACTGAAAATTGACATAACAAGTAACCATACACTACAAAAAGCATACTTGATCAGCTTCAAGTGCAGCCCTGTATGCAGCATCTTGCTCCTCCCTTAAGCGCATGTTATTTCTTCTTTCTTCTGCATCAAGCCTTGCTGCAACAAGAACTGGGGAACTTTCTTCAAGCACTCTCTGAAGTGTCACTAACATCTCCTCGGGGGATTTTGGACCTTCAACCTGGATTGAGTAAAATAGATTGACCAAAAAACATCAGTATCAGACAGCGTTATATAAGCAACAAATACTTGACACTTGGCATATCATTTTACTAAGACAATGAATAATATGACTTAAATACAGTCTCGAATCTCGGTAGAAAAAAATATTATTGATACTTGAACCTATACAGTGGTCATGAAGTCATCTGTGGCATAACCATTTGGCACCACCAATTAAAAACTTCCTCATAATCCCTAACATTTCATAACAAGTGAGAAGGAAGAAAATGTTTTATAGTGACAAAGGAGCAAGCCAAGCAACGCGAAAAAACACAACAACAATTATGGAGCCTTATCCTACTAGATGAGACCTACTATATGAATCAAACGGTCTACTTCAAGGAACTGCGTGACAAGGAAGTGAATCTTCATCTAGCAAGTAGAAAACACCAGTTCTTGCAATCTGATAAAGAAGATACTTGATTTAACAGTGTTTATCATGGTGATTAATTTGATCTATTGCTCTAGCACTAGACAGCAAGGTCTAGATAAAAAATGGAAATCATAAAGATCATTCGATTCAGCTTCACGACAACCACAAAGCTATGGAGACGGACTTCGTACCAGCAACAATAAGGGAAAGTGATTATCCCCCCAAAGAAAAGATTGCGCAAGTGACATTTCTTTCGTTGTCATCATTTGCATCTGTCACTATTCATTTCTTCGACAAGAAAGCCGGCAAGCAACATTAAAACTATAAAATGACACTTGACGAGTTGAGCTTTCTTATAAGTAGTTAACCTTGCTACTTTTTTCCTCCTTTTTTAAATACATAGAGCTCTTACCATTTTTATCTCTAATACCAATGACTAATGACTAGTCAACTGGGTATTAGAGCTCCCTTATGTAGTCAGTAGCAAATAGTGTAGCGTAGCTGCCAACCCCCAAAACGCTATAGCGGTGTAGCAGGTAACGGTATGACCGCTACGACGAAGTCTAGGGAAACATTACAAGCAATTTATACCATACACATATACAGGCTAAAAAATAGAAAAGTGCTAGCACTAAATACAAATCCATTAGTTACAACTTCAAAGTTCATTGCTACTAACTGTAAACGCAGAAACAAAAACACAGAGCACAATAATGGGGTACTATGAGAAAGCTTTGAGAAGAAAGCTGTGTTAGTTGGGACGAGAACAGAGCAAGGACGAGAAGACAGGGACGAGTTGAAATCTCTGCTTTGAAAAGAAAGCTATGTTGGTATGAGAAGAAGCTTCAGAACATAGCTTTCAAATAGGAGAAGTAAGGTTCTGTACGATTACTGTACGTCTATACCCTTTCTTATGTTTATACTTAAAAATAACCTAGAAAGAAAACGACAAAAAATAAATTAAAAACCCCTGAAACAGTTTAAAAGGTGAGGGAGGTAAGACCTAGTAAGAAAGGTGATGAGACATGAGCAGTAGAAAAAAGAGTGCAGGTAGGTAAGAACTAAGAAGAAATGGCAAAGAGATGATGTGCCAAAGGAGGGACAACCAATCAACAAATTCAAACTTCTAAACAGAGACCGAAGAAAGCTGGGGAACTGCGTTGCGGGGATGATGGCAGATGCTCCCGAGAAGAGAGGACAGAAAGGCTTGAAGAGGATAATGATATTTCCATATCAATCGAATTATAAAAAGGGAGAAGGAGATTACAGCAGCTTTCTGTATAAAGGGAAGGTAACTTTTAACATATTAATACTCTTAAGGGAGAATTAGGCATTTTTTGAATCACACAAAGACAGAGTAAATACAGGCAAAAGAACATGGATGAGACTGTAACTTATCCAAAATACTAATTATGGCAATGAGTCAAAATATTTTTCCGCATTTTGCTGAAAAAAATTAAATCTTAATTACTTTTACAAGTATTGATAAGTTGGCTCAGTAGGCTCCAATATGCCAAAGAGAGACATTAAAAAGAACTAAAACCATCAAATTCATTTCCTTTGTTTTATCCATGGCAGACATATTAGGCAAAAGAAATTGCTACTTATGAAGTACTAACATGTAGACACTAATAATAATTTATAAAATAGAAGTGATTTAATATATCCATATGTGTCAGTGCAGTGTCGCACATAAGGCACACTTTCAATCTAAAGTGTCAATGCTACATAGATTGCTAATTAAAACTTAACATAGTTAAGGTTTCAAGGTACTATTCCCACATTCCTGTCTACTCTCCTCGTGTACAAACACGTCATACTAACACAAGCTCCAGCAGGCTAAAATTGTACTTGGGGATGGGGGCTTTCACATATTTTTCTCACCTTTTCCTTCACAAATCTCTATAACTCCAAGTTCTTATCATCTGAACAATGTTCATGGCATCCCACGCTGTTCTTAAATCCAACCAAAATTGAGTGAACTAATTAAGCCAAACCAAAGTTTGGTCCGGATTTCATTACCACACCATATACAAACACACACCATATAGAAGGAAAAAAAAAAAGAAGCAACTTTAACCACTTAAACATGAAGTCGTAGCATTCATGAACCCATTTGTATCCATAGCAAAAAAGTACCTGTTGAAGTAGTGCAATTCTCTGATTAGTAGCAGCCATAACAAGAGCACAAAAGGGAAACCTCGAAGCCTTCAAACTATTACTCATCTTAAATCCTTCACTAGCACGAATACTACCACCCCAGCAAACAAAATTCTGATTAACAAATTCAACAAAAGTCTCAGAACAAAGCGTCCTCCGACAAAAGGACGGTGTATCAGGATGATCAGGCGAATGCAAGTAAACAAACAGAAGCTTAAAAGAATTCCTAGACCGCTGAAGCGCGTCCATGAAACCCTCGCTCACGAAATTAGGCTTCGTCGTGTTTCCATAATCCCTCTCGAAAGCCGCAACGAAATCCATAGCTTCGGTAGTCGCCGCCGATACCGAAACCAACGGCGCTGATGCTGAAGAGGATGGGCCCGAGCCCAAACCCATGAAGCCCAAGGAATAAGATAGGACACCACCTGCGGCCCATAATCCCAACCCAATTGCGCCAGTAATTAACCCTAGACTTCCGGAAATGACGGAGACTGGTAATTGGATTAGCTTCCAAGCCAATCCGGGAGGAGGTGGAGGAAGAGGCGGTTCTGATTGGGATGATGATTGAAAATTATTATCGCCACCGCGATGGGTGGTGTCGGTGGTTGGATTCGAAGTGGAAGTGAAAGAAGAGATGGCGAGTTCGAGGTCCCAACCGTGAGCGGCGAGGATCTCGGAGCAGAGATCGGGATCTTCTAAACCGGTGATCGCTTGGAAATAAGCCAACTTATCGGAAACATCTGCCATTATTTTTAGCTTGGATTTCAAATCTGAAGTGAAAAACCCAAACACCGACAATAGATAATGAAGAGGAGAAGAGAGTAACAAACAGTGTGTATGAATCAAACTGAATTGGAATTAGAAGGAAGAAGCACGTTTCTATGAATCAATTGAATTGTTGGTCCACCACAACTTCATCTTCTTCTTCTCTGTGTGATGTGAAGTTTAATTGTCATTCGGCCTTCTCTTGTGGCCCATTTCCAACATCTTCATTTTAATTAAGGTAATTCACTCTAAATGTAAATCTCTTTTATCTTTTTCTACCTAATATAATTACTAGATTAAGATCTAAGGATTTTCATCTTAATTTTTTAAAAATTCAGGAGTTTTGGTTTATCTTTAATTTTTTAATTAAAAAATAATATAATATATAATATAATAATATTGTAATATATGATATGACACTATTGAATGATTAATATCAATAACATTGCAGTAAAATTTATAAAAAAAAAAATCAATGTTAACTTTTAAAAATCTTCATTTTTATAATTAAATTAATAACACATAATTAATTGTTCTATTCCAAATATTTTTACATTATTAAATTTTGTATTACGTTATTTAAAATATATAAAATCATCATTATTTTTAATTAAAAACTATAAAAAAATATTAAAATTATAGTATTTTAAAATAAAAAAATCAATTTTGAAAATTAATAAAAATAGAGGAACTTAAATTTTAATTAAATCTAATTACTGTACAAAATTCACACTATATTTTAATAAGAATAAATCTATATTTTATTTTTGAAGAGAAATGTAAATCTGGTATTTCTTACTTAATTAGAGTTTAAAGTACGAAATGCAAATTTTATCAAAATAATGAATATAAACTTCTGATAGGAAAAAAGAATATTACAAATTTCATTTACCTTAATTTAAAGTTTAAAATAAATTCTATTGTAACATAATTAAAAAGATTAAGAATCTTATTTTAATTTTTTTTATTTGTATCAAAATGGATGGAATGTGCCTTGAAAAATGGATGGACGGAATAGTTTGAATGATAATGGACCGATTGAATGACTTTGAATGATAATAAATAGATGAAAATAATTAATTAATTAAAAATATTAAATTCAATCCATCCACTAAAATACAATACAATCCGACCACTATAATATTTTAGTAAATGGATACGCCTAATAATTATTTAAGAAGAAAATGATAAACAAAATTTAAGGTGAAGGATGAAACATTTTAATAAACTATATACCTACAATTTTACATTAAAATAATATAGTAATATTTTCTTAAAAGTATTTATTTTGTTAAAAGATAAATAACTAAAATTATATTTAAAAAAAAAAATTATTATTTTTAAAATAAATATATAATATTTTCTTAATGAATTTGATGATGAATTTATATAATTAGATAAATTCACATGCGAAGCTATGCATGGGCGGGTAGTTGCCATAGCCCCGCAACATTTGCTAATCATGAGAGACCAGCAGCAATTGAGAAGGGAAAATAATGGCAAAAATAAAAGAAAAAAAAGGATGGTGTAGAAGTTTGAAAATTTTAATTGAAGAACGTAAGAGTCAATTCAAATTTCAAAGTATGAAATTGCAATACATGGAAAAAGATAATTCATCTTTGAATTTGAGACTTTGCACATTTAACTTAATTTGAGACTTGCACGTTCAACTAAATAATCATGAAATAATTTATAAAATCTCCATAATATTGAATAATTATCTAAAGAGTTTGAGTATCCCAACCATGTCTTCTAATAAATTCATTTTCAATCTCGAGTTTGCCAAACTTCAAATTAAGAGTCGAGTCAACTCAAAATTGATAATTAGACTTGTGAAATTGTAAAATTCCAAAATTCCACAAGTGAACTCATAATTTTAAGAACCTTACATTTAGAGCGAACCTTACATTTAGAGCGCTTAGTGAGACGTAGGAATCTATCTCAAATTTAGACCAAGAACTATTCCTCATTCAATAACTATTTAAAATTCATTAGTAATATTGAGTATTTTTTGCAGTAAGTAAGATTAACCACAAGACACAAACACAAACATAATTGGCTTGTAAATCTTACTTCCAGTTTTCTTGTTGTATATATAATATTACGGATCTCTTATACATGTAAATGTAATATGTCATGGATCAAAGATTATATACACAAATAGATGTTATATATATAAAGTAAGGTCATTAATTATTCAAACCATCTGAAGTGTTTTGATTATTGCTACCTCATCTTTCTCTTGGTCTTCAGGGGAAATCTTATTGTCTGTTGAATGTTGTTTGGACTTGTCACACTTAGACATTGCTGGTTCGAATTTAGCTAAGTTTGATAATTCTTCAACACTTTTCACAATGTCTTCGACACGTGCTACGATTTCAGTAATCAAAGAAACTACTGTTACCACTTGAATTATTTCAACTATTGGGATTTCCATTTTTGCATTACTATTATTGTGTGTGTCTGGATAAGATTTTAACAAATTTTGTAGCTCTTGTGCAGAATTATTCATTTCTACGACCAGAATATCAAGTTTATTTGATTTTGTCATACTCTTGATTGTAATTGCTAGTTCTCTTAAGACACATGCAGAGTTTGTTCCCACTTTCATAGAGGTTTGGCTCATAATCTTCTTCATATTATCTGAGGTCTGCAAAAATTAATTCAATTAGTTACTGAATATGCATGCCTAAGGATTATTGTCTTAAATTTACTATTATTATTATTATTATAGTAAATATATGTGACTATTATTATATTACCTTATTTTCTGAATGTATGCATCCAATAAGAGCATCAATGCAAGAAGCACATCTACGCATTGTGGCCCCAATTTTAAGATATTGTTTCCATGGGTGACGAAAATTGAAGTTCCCATGTGCAGGTTCCCATCTTGCTAAATTAGCCTGAAATTATCATGTATTCAATTTCTTTAATTTATTATTCCTCATCATTAAGCTTTATTTGCACCACAACCATATTTTTATATATTATTAGATATTAGCACTAACCAATGAATCTTCTGATGCTTTCGAGTTGAGAACACATTTGTAACCCATCATTTTTTTGTTAGACTCCTCATTTGCTGTTTGGGCTTCAAAGTATTGATCCACACAACCTAAACCACACATAATAATTATATTATATACGTTTATTTCCACTAATTAATGCATGAGACTATATAATAATATGATTAGCTTTAAACTATCTATCTATTTTAAGAAAAGTCTTTCATTTTTAGACTGACCTTGCAAAGAGTTGGCGAGTTTGTCGAGATTTCCTGTGACTAAAACGTAGAGTTCTAGTCCGGCCCAAACAGGGCGAATAGTGATACTAACGATAATGCACAATGAAGTTCCAATGATAATAGTGGAAATTCTTTGTTGTGCCATAGCAAACAATTCATCAATCCTATAACCGGATACTGAAACCAAGCTGAAAGTAAGGATAAATATCATAGCACCATAATCAAAACGAGCCTTTATTGTTGGGATGAATCTTGAGAATGTTGCTGCAGAAGCTGAAAACAGAGATTAAATAATGCAATTAATATACATGATAATAATAATAATAATAATATTAATTTGTTTAATTATAAATATTATGATACCTAATAGAAAGAGTGAGAATCCAACAATGACAGGTTCCCATTGCTCTCCTGCTCTACTAGCAACCCAATGCACACCAAAGGCTAGAAGGCCAGCAAGGGTAGTTCCACATATTCTATTTATGCTTTTATATATAGTAGCACCTGCAGTTTCATCACCACCGTTCAATATTTCATCAAATCTCTATATAAGAGACATAAAAATATATTTTAATTTTTTTTTTTTTTAGCGCTACTTACCGGCGGTGTACTCAAAAACTACAATAACGGTCATAACTGCCCACATAGCATTTCTTCCAACTCCATCATACAAAGGCTTCAAGTAATAGAAAACGGAAACAGCTGTTAGTGCTATCCCTACTTTCAAGCAATGAATGAATTTTCTTGGATCATTCACACCTATCTCCCAAGCTTTCTTAATAAATTTACACAACTTGGAATAAAAACTTGCTATTAATGTCCACATGCTACAAGAAGTTACAGCTTTTTTCCATCGACCATCTTCTACTTTGATTCTCCATTCTACTCCCTTAACTTGACTCATTTTTTTAGTGTTAATTAAAACTATATGTATTTGTTTCTGTCTATGTAAAATGTTGTTGAGAACAAGATAGTGGAAAACACTCCAATCTAAGGCTTTATAACTAACGTTAAGATTTACCCATACTAGAGGACTATCGTTTGTATTTATATAGAACAAAAGGCATGTGTCGCATGTCTCAACATGAGGATATAAAATATTAATCAAGATTTAGAACATAACATTCTTTTTTTAATTCCAGTTTATTGGAGATAATAGAATGTGCTAACTTTATAGATTTTCTATTCTTAGACTAAGCTGATGCAAGAGCACAACCATAGATTTAAGTGCTTTATCTTTTTGTGTAGGTTCAAATTGGTGGACAAATATAGATGGTTGTTGAATATATTATATATTTTGTTGGAATTCAAGTATGTGACAGTAGTACGTCAATCATGAATAAGTTAAATATTTCTTCAACAAGTGGTATGCGATTTGATGGAATAAGTGTTGCGTTCAAGTATAAATGATTAATTTAATATTAATTACAAATGACTTAAATATTAGATATATAAGAAAAATGATATATATATATATGAAACGTTAAAGTTTTTTTTTCTTTGGCATAGTAAAAATTGTAATATATAATAATATAATGTGATATAGGAGCATGCATGTTGGTGACCCTGTTGTACCGCACAGAGCTTTCCTGTGTTGTGTTTGAAGAATTGAAAAGATAATAAGAAAAGGAATCGCAGACATTAACGGAATGAATTAGGTCATGAATAGGACCTATATTTTATTTTGACAAACAAATGAGTGCCTTGGAATTTAAAAGGAGGACATCATGTTGGTTGGTATCTTTTCTTCTGATAACATTTAGATAATACCTCTTATCTCGCGCACTATATATATTCTTGACAGTACAATTTCATGTCCTAACTTAATTAGTCTTTCTTATTGTTTAAAATTGCCTCTTGCAAAACAACAACATAATTTTATTATATCCTACTTTGCCAAACCATCCGTATAAAGCACGCGTCCGGATCGGATTTACATCTTCATCAACCACGTCTTATGCTATCTCTCTCTCTCTCTCAAAAATTATAAAAAATTTAATATTATTAATTGATAGAGTCTTCTTTTTTTTGAAAAATCAGACACAAAAATATTAGTTTATAACAAGTATTAGCTCAATGAATTAGGTTTTGGAGTAGGACCCTTAATTTTACAAAAGCTTTAAACATTTTTAGATACACGAAGGATCAGCATTTAAAATACCTGTAAAGCATAGCAAGGGAATTTTGCTAAATGGCATAAACAAGTAAAAGCTAAATTAAAGATATTTTAATTTTATAAAAAAATATATTGATAAATTTTAGTGGGGGAAGAAAAGGAGGATCAAGTTAAAGATTGATAGCTTTTAACTTTGACACGCCGCTGTTTATTTTTCCTTTTTTTTTTTTAATAGCATTTTGGTATAAATTATTGTAGAGCACTTATTTAGCTACTTCTCCAAATTCAATCACAACTTTATTGAAAAGACAACCCAACTATCATAAGTACTTTTCACTTCTTTCTTTGGTCACCATTTTCTTCCACTCCCGACTTAATTTGATCTTAACCAAGTTTATTTTAATTTTTAGTACCAACACTACAAACATGGAATCTGTTTTAGCACACTATTTTATTTGCACAATGAATGTGTCGCAATTTGTTAGGATTCGTCACCATTGAATATTCTTCAATTATAAAATATTTGAAATACAATCGTATCTCTAATATTTATACAATCTATGTCACTATTTCTACTTATTATATGGCATAGTATTGTAAAGCAACCTAACTATAACCTAATAATTTTTGAGATATTCTACGGTCAAAATTCAAACACAAATATTGTTTTTTATTTATTAAACATTTATTGTCTTTCTCACTATTAAAATTAAGGAAATCACTTAACTAACGTTCACTCAATAATATATATATATATATACTTCTTAAAACTAAAGACACAAAAAACATTAACTTATATTTTTAAAAAATATCATCCATAATTAATAAAATTTTAATTACATGAAATCATATATTATTGTATTTGTACATCAAAACACTCTCATATGGACACATAGCAAAATTTTTAACAATAAGTTATTGAAAATGTTAGAGCTTCATTAAATATTGTAGCTAAGCTATGTGGATATGCTCACTGTTGACCACTTGCTTTGGGCATATATAGAAACAAAAAGTTGACATAATGAACCTTGATTTTTCAAAGTTCTTGCCAAGTATAATCTAATCTACGATCTATTTACAAAGTACAAACAAATCCTGTTACAAGGACATGCAGAAATGCAATGGTAACTAATACTCTTCTTTTCCATATATTAAAACTTTCAAAATATTATGTACTCTATGTAATTCTGAAATCACATAAGTGTGTCTTGATGGCCAAGGTTAAGAAATGTTGGCATCAATAATGGACCCTTTTGTTTCATTTTAAAAAAAATTGATTTTTACAGTGTTATTATTTTTTATTATAGTTTAAAAACAATTAAAAATAAAACTTTTAATGATAAATTGATTTAAATAGTTTTATTTTAAAATATCATTTTAAATATTTTATCTATTTGTTATTTTTTTTTTAATTTTAAAAAGTTATTAAATTAAAAAATTATTTTGAAAAACTCTTCATAAAAATTATTTTTGAGAGATACCTTTGAAAAAAATATGATTTGTAGCATCTAGGAATCTCTAATAATAAATATTTAAGTTATTAAATGTCAAAATCATTTTTTCTAATCAATAACAAATTAATCCAAAATTACTTCTATTATTTTTAACTAAATTTTCATAGAAATCATTTTTAAAAATAAGGTTAAATAAGGACTAAAATTAATGACTAAAAAGTGTGAAAATATTTTATAGGAGCTAAAAATAAAATACAACAATTTTATAAGATCTAAAAACTTATTTAACACATAATTTATTAAGGGTTAATTAAGTTTTTAGTCTATATATAAATTTTAATATTTTATTTTTAGTCTTAATAAAAAATTTCATAATATTTTAGTCCTAAAAATTTCTTGTTTTCATTTTTTATCCCTACATTTAAATCACTTTAGATGTGTTCTTCAAATTTTAGAATAATTGTAGGCAACAATGTTTAAGATATTATAAACACTTCATTACAAACATTTAAATATTTTTAAGAGATGTATTAAATATAAATTTTTAAGATTTCTAACACTTAAAAATATTTCTTCTGTTTTTTTAGATTTTTAAGATTCTTTTAACCCTTGTAGAGGAATTAAACAAGTCGATCACTATAAACATCTCCCTCGCTGAAGAGTCATCCCTTTGTTGTTTCTCTTTCTTCCTTCAGATACTTCTAGCATATTTTAAGGGACTAAAATCAGAAGTTGTTTTTCCTTCTGTTTATTTCCCCTTACTTATTTCTCTTTGGTTTTTTCAGTAACTCAACAACATTTTTTTTTTACAGTAACAACTTATTAATATTACGATTTTTTTTTAATCTTTCTTAAAGTATGTTTCCTTTGTATAAGTATCCCATAATCAATATTAAACATTTTCTAATGGAAAGTTATTAATAGGTGACAATTATTTGTAAAAAATAATGATAGTTATAAATTATTTAATTTTAATGTTTAAAAATATTTAATTTAAAAAGGTTAAATTAAATAATATACTAAGCATTATGTTTTTAAATTTTTCTAATTTTTTTTGTAAAATTTGTGATGGAGCAGACAAAACAAA
>JBBPBS010000968.1:27088819-27099374 GCA_037974835.1 Cicer judaicum
GTTTATTATAAGAAATGTTATAAACAATTGCAAACAAGTTGAGTAGAAAATTATCTAAATAGTTAGGGTTAAGTGTCTATGCCAAAATATTTCATTAATTTACTTATAGAAAAAATGAAAGCGAATATACAATAGCTTTTACACTAATCTTACCATTCAAATACATGTCAATATGATATTTCTATTATTATATCTTATAGAAAAAAAAATTAAAATCTTTAATATTTAAAATTGAAGTTTACACTTAAAATTAACTAAAAAAGTCCGAGTAAATTAAATAAAAATAAATATTTTATGATATTTGTCCTTTGAATTAAACCTTAATTATAAATCGAATTGAGATATTATAAAAGCATAGAATAGATGGATTATAATAAGGAATTGATCAAATATTATATTACCTTGTTTTCTGAATGTATGCATCCAATAAGAGCATCAATGCAAGAAGCACATCTACGCATTGTGGCTCCAATTTTAAGATATTGTTTCCATGGGTGACGAAAATTGAAGTTCCCATGAGCAGGTTCCCATCTTGCTAAATTAGCCTGAAATTATTATGTATTCAATTTCCTTTATTTATTATTCCTCATCATTAAGCTTTATTTGCACCACAATCATATCTATATATATTATTAGATATAATTATAACCAACCATTGAATCCTCTGATGCTTTCGAGTTTAGCACACATTTGTAACCCATCATTTTTTTGTTAGACTCCTCATTTGCTGTTTGGGCTTCAAAGTATTGATCCACACAACCTAAACCACACACAATAATTATATACGTTTATTTCCACTACTTATTGCATAGGACTATATGAATTACTCCTTTCTTTTTCAAATAAGTGATTAATTTGTAAAAAAGTTGTCTTCCAAATAAAATACTATTTCAATTTTTAATGTACAATATTTTTTTATTATACTCTTTAGTTAATACTTACACAATATTTTTATTATATATTATGATATTAATAATGTATCAATAAGTAATAAGAATAATTTAATTAATATAATATTATCTCTTTCATTTATATTTTTTTTTTATATGTACGAAAAAATCTAACATCTCAAATATTATAGAACGAAGATAGTAGATAGTATACGCAAATAAATAATGTTATTAGTTTGAAATAATTTGTATATCTAATATATATATATATATAAAGACAATAGAACATCAATCTAGAATTATTGGCTTTTTTTGTCTTTTTATCATATGTGAAATGTTTGTACAAATAGATTATAGGAGGTAGATTTTTGCCGAGTTTAGTATCTTTACTTTCTTATTTTTGTAATGTTGTTTTGTTTTTTATTAATGAAATGTTATGTTGAGTAAAAATAAAATAGTCTCTAGTTTAAGGGGGAAAATGAAAGTTTAAACTAACCTTGCAAAGATTTGGCGAGTTTGTCAAGGTTTCCTGTGACCAAAACATAAAGTTCGAGACCAGCCCAAACAGGGCAAATAGTGATGCTAATAATGATGCACAATGAAGTTCCAATTATAACAGTGGAAATTCTTTGTATTGCCAAAGGAAACAATTCATCAATACGATAACCGGATACCGAAACCAAACTAAAAGTGAGGATAAAAATCATAGCACCATAGTCAAAACGAGCCTTTACAGTTGGAATGAATCTTGAGAATGTCGCCACAGAAGCTGGAAACAGAGTTCAAATAATGTAATCAGCTATGCTGTGTATAGAATATATATACATATAACCAGAACATTTTTAATCCCTATAGAAAACAAATTATAATTTTAATAATTCAAAAAATAGTAAAATAAAAAATTTATTTTTAGTTTTTATGAAAATATTTTCACTTTAAAATTTTTTTTAATAAAAAATTGATATTTTTGTCGCTGAAAAATAAAATCAAAATAAAGACTAAAAATAAATAAATATTTTTTAAGAATTAAATTTGAAAGGTAATACTTTTATAGAGACTAAATATACAATTAACAAAACAAAAAAATTCATCCACATTTTATTACGTTATAAAATAATAATAATAATAATAATAATTATTATTATTATTATTATAATAGAATGACAATCACGAATAATCCAACACGTATTACTTTTGAATAAGAGGGTGTTCATAATATCACAACTATAATTTGTTCAGGCTAGTTGAACTCAAAAATTTGTCCATGTTCGCAATTAGTTGACAAGCTAGTTTAGTTGTGTAGGTTTGACTAAGGACTTGAGATTTACAAAGCCAAGTCCACCTTTCTACTTTAACTTGCAAATTGTTTTCTAAGAGATCAAATAACATACTTTATGTTCACTTGTAATATCCTATATGAAATTGTGACATAGTCTCTTAGTTTTGTCAAAAATAGAATTAGGAATTGATATGCTTTGCATCACATAAGAAGGAATGTTAGATAGAGATGATTAAACAAGAGTGACTCTACATGCAAATAAAAAAGAATTAACTTTTTAATTTATTAGTTTAGATCTTAATCTATCCAAGATAAATAAAAATGAATCTTTTAAGACATGTTGATGGGTCAGAGGAACACCAAGGTATGCTCCAAAATTTATAGTAGGGTCAATTTCTATACTTTGACTTAAATAATTCATTTCCCTAGTATAGATATTTTTAGAGAAAAAAATTGTGGATTTCTTCATATTGATCTTTTAGCCATAATTGTGACAGAAGTATGTCAAAATGGATTTAATAAGTTGAATTTGTTACATACTAGCCTTAATAACCGAAAAAATATCATCAATAAAGAACATGTAACTGAATCTTTAATTTTGGTTTTTCAATAAAAAGATTGTCATTGGACATTTGTAGCCGAGTCTTTATTTTTGTGACTCATATCTCCAGAGCTAGCACAAATAGATAAAGGGAGCTAAGTCCTATTGTCTAAGTCGTCTAGAAGTGTCAAAGTGATTGATTTGAACATCATCCCAATTGATAGTCATCTATTCACGGACAAGATAATCTCGAAAAATATTCTTTAACATCAAAGCAATTGTAACATGTCAAAACATTATATGATAAATTTTCATTAAAATCTATCTTAGACTTTTTCGTGATCAAATTTGAGAATTACGAAACTTTAGATGAGATAGGGCATGCTTGACTTATTAAAACAGCGTAATGTTGACTTAATAAAAATGATTAAAATTGAATGAACAATAATTTTATAGAGTTTAAAATTTATATATTTTTTTATACGATTAAAATTAAAATATTTAAATATTATAAAAATTTAAAAATATATTAAACTATAATAATAATAATTGAATATATTGTTATAGTTTAAATTTTTTACACGTCAATTAATTACAAATAATTCTTTTTATAATTTTTTAATTAAATATAGTAAAAGTCAAATCATTTAAAATGTTGAACAATTATAATTGAACACTGATGTAAAATTTATGCGGACAAAATAAATATATAAATCGAAATCCATAAAAATATATTTGTATAAATATAAGAATACCTAGTATAAAGAGTGCGGCTCCAACAATTACAGGCTCGAATTGCTCTCCAGCTTTATTAGCAACCCAATGTACACCAAAGGCTAGAAGCCCAGCTACGGTAGTTCCACATATCCTATTTATACTTTTATATATCGTCGCACCTGCAATTATATAGTATAAATATATAAATCATTTTGTCAAAATATAATATATAAAGATAATTCATTCATTAATTACCACCTAAAAATGGTTTGGTTAAATGATTTTCTATACAGTATATAAATATTTAAAAAAAGAAGTTAAAGTTCATTAAAATATTGCGTATTCAACACAAGAAATGTAAAAATAGGATATACTCTATACAATATATCTGTATATTATAAAATTAATTTATTCCATAATGAAATACAGTTTGTTGATGTTTTTATTCTTATTCGCTCAACTTTATAACTTATATTTTGATACATCAACTTATATCTTTAAAAATTAAATAAAACTAACCTTTAAATTTTACTCAATAGTCCTATAAAAAAGAAAACTATTTTTTTGTCCTCATATTTCTTAACCAATTTTTTCTCTCCAAACTTTTGTAAATTTTATTTTATTAAAAATTAAGTTGAAAATCTTTGGCGTCAACTATACAAATTCCTGAATAAAAAGAGATAACATAAAAAGTCGATGCACTTCTATAATAATTTAAATTGACTTTTATCTTTCAAAATTTTTTATATTCATAATATTTTTTAGTCTCCTTAAAAGTCAAAGCACTTTTATAACAGTAATCAACCCTTTAACCTTTCTTATAATGATAAATTTAATTATAATTTTAATTTTTTTATTTATATTAATTTATGAAATTTGTCTTTTTAATTTAAAAGTCGACAATTTTAATTTTTCTATCTGATATTTTTATTAAAAAATAATAACATGAGATGTTTTTAATAACGTTACATATGATAGAGTGATTAACATACATGAACTTGAAATAAACGCTGTGAAAATTTAAATTTTAACTTTAAAACTTTTTTAATTTTTAATTTAATTAATGAAATATAAATAATTAATACATCTAGATGATTCTATATTATATAATTGTATGTGACATCATTTAAAATATATTAAATTATAATTTTTTTTAATTCAAAAATATAAGAGAAATTAATATTATCGACTTTTAAAATAATAGAATTAATTTTATAAATTAATATAAATATATGGATGAAAACTACAATTAAAACTAAATGATATTATTATATATTGGATCCAGTAGTAGGTGGGTGATATAAGTTACTAAAACAGAGTTGGGTAAGACAGCGACCAATTTTGGTAGAATAAAAAAGTTAAACTACCAAATTTCTCTACAACTAAAAAAATTATATACCAACGTCAGTTAATAAATTTTGAATAATTTTCTTTTATCCTTTCACACTTCCTTTTATGTGCAAATTAATTTTCAAATCTCGCTGCTTCCGTTAATATTTTTATTTAACTAGAAAATACCCAATAAAAAAATATGGTTTAATTTGATCGTCTTCTATTTTATTTTTTTTTTACAAATCCTCAATTATTTATTTTGAATTAAAATTAAAATATTAAAATATATATGGACACCCCATTAATTTATGTTACTTAGCTAAAAAGTCATCTTATGTTACTTAACTAAAATTTAGCTGTAGTCAGATAAATGGATATTATGAAACTGAAACTGAGATGGGTTCATGTAACATAGATATTAAAACAACAATTTAAATACGGATAAATAACAAAACTGATCTTATAAACTTTATTGATGAAACTCGTAATTTAGATATCGTGTGATTTTTACAATATATTGTTCTGTTGTTACTAAGTATAATAAAATAAACAACATACAAAAAAACAAGTTAAACGAAGATAAAAAATGTCTGTGAGATTAAAACATGAAAAGAAATTGTACATAAATATAATAAAAATACAGAAATATCCGTCTTTTCGCTAGTATATAAATAATGAGTGTTCAATATTTGATCACATGTTTGTATACACTAAATAACAGCTAAAATTTTATGCAGAAAAATAAATTGTCTTTAATATAATTCAATATTACAAACTAAAATCATGTTTCTCGTCTAAATATTTTTGGTATTAAATCAATTTTACTTTTTCAAGTAGTTAATGCTCTCTAGTATACGCTCTCTCATTTTCTAGCTGCCACTTTTTCTTCGGTTTATGATTAATTTTTTTTAAATCATTCTTTCAATAATTTTTTTTTTTCATTTTATCGAAATACGTAATTTAAGATATATTTAATTTTTATTTTAGTTTTTTATTTTTTGTTATGATTTTATCATCTTAGTTCAGTATTGTTTTATTCGTCATTTTAATTAATATTAATTTGATTTTTCATTATAATTTTTTTTTTTTGAATTTTAGCGACGTTAAATCATATTATAATCGATAAATATAATTTTTATTAATTTAAATGAATTTATTTTTTCAAAAAATCAAAAAAATATATTATTTAAAAAAAAGGAGTACAGTTAGAAGTACATACCGGCGGTGTACTCAAACGCTACAACAACGGTCATAACTGCCCACATAGCATTTCTTCCAACTCCATCATACAAAGGCTTCAAGTAATAGAAAACGGAAACAATTGTAAGTGCCATCCCTACCTTCAAGCAATGGATAAATTTTCTTGGATCATTCACACCTATCTTCCAAATTTTCTTAATATATTTCCACAACTTGGAATAACGATTTGCTATAAATTCCCATATGCTACAAGAAGTTACAGCTGTCTTCCATGGACCATCTTCTACCTTGATTCTCCATTCTACTCCCTTCTCTTGAGTCATTTTTTTATATACTTAAAAATAACTAATGTATGAAATTAGCAAGATGTATTACTGGTCAAAAATGTTGTTGGGAACAAGAATAATGATAAACATCCCAACCAAATGTCCTATAACTAATGTTAGTACTATTGAAGCATCATTTGTGTTTTATATTGAAAAAAGACATGTGTAGCATGTCTCAACATGAAAATATTTTCAGGACTAAACATTATATATGTTTAATTCCAATGTATTTGAGATAATAGAATGTCCTAACTTTTATAGATTTCCTATTGTTAGACTAAGCTGGTGGTGTAAGAGCACAACTAGAGTCTAATAAGTGTTGCCTCTTTGTGTAGGTTCAAATTGGTTTTTGTTGTTGACAATAAGTATGTTCAAATTGTTATTTGTTGTCGACAATAAATAGGCTAAATGGGGAATGTAAAAGAGAGATACGTCATATTTTTAAATTTATTGATACTAGTGACTTACAAATGAAGGAAGATTGTTGGAATTTAATTTTGATCGGTAGCCTCATATATCATATATAATATTGCTATAATATTAGTGAGGATAAAATTATATACTATATAAATATAAATATTTATATTTATTTAAAAAAACATCAATATATAAATGAAAATAATAATATAATTATCACTAAGCAAAAGCTTGAAGGTTACATAAGCTATATAATTTTACACCACAAAATTAGAGACACTTTAACATTTATCAATTATATTTCTCTATGTATTTTTGTAATTTATATTATTATATGAATTTTTTTATTTTCAATACATCAAATATATCTTTTACTCTAAATGTCACCAATAATTAATCTCACATATCGTTGAACATTTAATTGTTTCCAAATAAAATAATTAATAAAATTTTAGTGGGGACAATAACTAATTTTTAAAGGACAAAAATAAAATTATGTAACAACTAGAAGCAAAATATATAGGTAAGTCGAACCTTTATCTACTTTTTGTATTTTAGAAAAGATAATTTCATAAGAAAAAAAAATATCATTTCATTTCATTTCATTGTTTATAAACATTATCATAATTTTTTATCGTACAAAATATTTGGTATTCACTATTATGAATAATAAAAATTTAGAAAAAATAATATTTTATTTCACATATATTTTTGGTAAATAATATTTACATACTATAATTTTTAAACGATAAGAAATGGTTTTATTAAAAAAAAAGGAACCATTTAGCTATTAATTTAAAGGCCAAGTACATGTTGAATAGAGAAATCTACAGTAGAAATTCTCGTAAATATAAAATATATAAGAGAATTTGTTCATATTTTTGATTAATATTGAACTATCACTAAAATATTATTTTTTATGTCCAGATAAAATGATAATGAAATTTCCACACAATTGTGAGGTCTTAAGTTCGAATTTGACACATGGTAATTCAACTAAAAATATCAGTATTTGTCAATTGAGTTAATCGTACAAAAATATTAAATTTTTAATTTTTATTAGTGAAATCAAACAAACCTACTACTATACTTTAATTTCTTTATTTGGTAAAAATATACATTAATTTCTACAAATTAATTAAAATTAATTGTAGTTTTAGTTTCTCTATTTTTATCAATTCACAAAATTAGCTTCCTATTTAAAAATATGTTAGTTTTGGTCATTCATTCTGATTTTTTAACTAAAAAATAGTGACATATTTTAAATATCAAGATATATGATAGGATGATTAACACACCAAATCATAATAAAATTTAAAAAAAAAATTTAACTTTCAGCTTCAATTTTTTTTTTAATTTAGTTAATAACATATATGGTGATCAATATTATGAAATTATATGTTACTTCATTTTAAATATGTTTAATTATTATTTTTTTATTAAAAAAATCAAATAAATAATCAAAATTATTAAATTTTAAAATATAGAGATCATTTCTGTAAATTAGTGAAAATAAAATAATAATTAAATTATAATTAAGCCAATTAATTGTTATCATTCCTAGATATGAGTATATAGCCCTAGTAACGAGGGCAACCCGTTTAACACGCAGTCCACATGGCCCAAAATTTGCAAGGTATATAGGTTGTCAGTTTATCAATTTTCCCAATTAACTCACGGAGCATACCAGTTTCGGTGCAATGTTCAAGAATTGACCAAGCTACCATAACATTTTTAACAACAAAATAAACTCCAAAACTAAAAGATATAGTCTATGTTTGTACTAAAATATGTTCGATAAAAAAAAGTTGCATGATAATAATGAATGAACTTATAGCTAATGATGGGTAAGTTAATAGATTGAATTTAAAGTGTTGAATAAAATTTAGTAATTAAATTAATTGATAAGTATAATATATTTTTATTTAACATTTATATTCTTTACAATGAAGATAATAAGTGTAAAAACCAAAAGACAATATGACACGCTATAAGTTTAAATTTTATTTGAAGTTAAGGCCAAAAAAAAGGAAGTAAAAATCAAAAGTTTTTTTTTTTTTTAGTTTTAGGGGTTTTGTATGTTTATGAAATTGAAGGTTTTGATTCTTCAATGACGGAAAATCAACAAAAAGGAAGTGATTTGCAAATATAGTGAATCGAATGAGCATGACAAAGTGTCGAGGCACACAAAGATGTTGAAAACTACGGGAAAATAAAATTTGAATTGTTATGAAAATATTTTGAGTATTAAACAAAAAGATTTTTTTTTTATTAAAATATTTAATTTATAATTGTACAACAATTTGAGTAAAACAAAGTTGAATCATAAAGAATTTAAATTAAATTTTAGAGTTAAGATAGAAAAGAAATATATATACTTTTATATTAATTCACTGCAAGACTTGTTATATCTAATATTTTCTTTATGTAATATTTTGTCTCAGTATAATCAATGATTTAATTTACTATTAATTTAATAACATACAAATATTAATTATTTTGTCTATTAAAATTATATCACTAGAAATCTTTCTAGTCTTGTCAACATTTGAGCAACTGTTGTTGATTCTTTCACCTCTTCATGTGTCTCTCTTGAATTAAATAATTGTTGTTACTATGGAGTTTGAGTTCATTGATTTAAGTATGTCTCGAAGTGATAGATAAACATAATTATTTGTATATTAGATGATAATATTATTTGTGTTTAATAACATTCAAATTATTATACATAAATTAATTATAAAGATGCTATCTTAAAATAAATAGTCATCGATATAAATCTTATATGCTAATTTAATCTGTATACTAACAAATATAATTAAAGGATAATTATTCTTTTCATTATAATCAAAATATGGATAAGAAAATTGCACTTAAAATCACTTTTATTGTAACGATCATATGTGTCTTTTTGAAGATATTTGTTAGATATACTTAGACTCAATAATTTGTTCTCTCTGTCTGGTTCTATCATTCTTCTCAAAACCACCAATGAGTCCTCAAAATTGAAGAGCTTATGATAAGAGAAAAAAAAAAGTCTTAATCCTTCGATTACTAAGAAAATGGATTTTGAAAGCTATGTTAAGTTTGATTAATTATTGTTTTTACAAGATATTAGACTTGTTCAATCAACTCAACTTTAATTAAGTGTCATTAACAACCCGAGGTTAACCACTCTAACAATTTTTTAAATTTAGTAATCTCCACTGTTAAGGTAAAAGACAAAATTTTCAACTAGATAAGAAGATGTGTCGTAAGGTATACCACGTTTAAATTGTTATTATCAATCAATCCTATTTAATATATAGATGAAAAATTTCTTGCAAAGTTATGAGGTACTTAAACATAATACTATACAAGTATGGAAATCCGTGCATTGTACGGAGTTTTGAATTGATGCCATTGTGATAATTAAATAACATAATTGTTTTGTTATGATTTATTTGTAATTTTTTTAAAATGAATGAATTTTTTATTTTTCAATATAATATTTATTAATTTTTGTAATTGTTTTGTTATAAAAAAAATTTGAAAATTCTTTTCAATAAGTACGGAAGGTGTCAACAAAAAACAATACTCAAAAGTTAAGAAAAGTTGATTTAATTCTTATAATTATAATATTTTTAAATTTTGGTCATAGTAATTTTATTTATTTAGTTCACATTTCTACAAATATAGTTTCATTTTAAAATAGTATTTTTATTTAACTTTCGTTATAAAAACAGTAACACCGTTAAATTTAAATATAATTAAAAATATTTTTTTTTAATTTAAAAATAAACTTCAATATAATTAAATTATTATTTTTTAACTTAAAATTAACCCCATCTATTTTATTTTTTTTCCCTAAAAA
>JBBPBS010000968.1:27104628-27121417 GCA_037974835.1 Cicer judaicum
TATTTTTTTTTAGATAATATTTTTTTTATCTATAAATAAAATAGTATAGAAATTTATATATAACTACAAATGATTTATTGAAATCTAACTATATAATTTAACGGTGAAATTTTATTGGAAGGAAGTTAAATATTTTGCATGAAATAACCAAATAATAGATACAAATTAGTTCCAAACTAATATCACATAGTGATTTATTGAAAACAAAATACCACATGAAATCAACTAAAAGAATTATGAGCATAGATTCTTAAACATTTTTATAAAATGCTTCACAATTGGCTAAAATCATAAACAAAATTCTTAATTTTAGTTTTGATCTAAGATCAATATATTTAATATATTTAACATGATTCACGTGATCAGATCGATGAGAATAAATATTTTTTCCAATTTTGTGATGACATGACATTTAATAATATTTATAGGTAAAACTATTTTACATTGTAAGGATGTATCTATTAAACTCAATATTAATATTACTATTACAATAATTTTTTTAGTTTATATTTAAGTATTCATTTTTCTACTCCAGAACATGAAGTTAAACGCACTAGCTATATATATAGTAAAACACAACTTTGATATCTCTATGATTCACTTATCGTACTTAATTAGTTAAAATATAATTTTTCATGAGTCATTTAATTAAAAGATAAATGTGTAATTAAAAATTGCTTCTTTAAATATTAATTTTGATAATAATGAGAATTATAATAAATTAATTATAATTAAGGTATAGACTTACATGAGACAAATATGTTAAAAGTCATTAATACTGTTTATTCATTTTCAAATAATACTTACTATTGAATAATGAGATTTCATATCAAAACAAGAACGCAATATTGAAATAATTTTCAACAATTTTCAACCAAACAATAAATTTCTATTAAAAACCAACAGCATTTTTTCAACATTTGTTGAAGGCACCAGAATATTTAATCTCTCATTTAATACATGAAAGCAAAGTAAGTAATATCTCTTAATTAGGTCATCAATACCTTTAATATATTTTTTTCATAAGAATTTTTTCCAAAATTTCGAAGTTCCGATTCAATATAATAATATTAGTATTTAACAGTTATATTAAACTATTTATATAGTACACATGACACTCTAGTAGTAGTCCTCGCACCACATATTTATATCTCTGAACAATATTAATATCTATTTTACAATTGAACTCAATACTTTAAAATTACAAGATTAAATTCATCTCAATTGTAACCCTATTTATTTTCAAATAACAGTATTCAATGGCAAAGTTTAACATAAAAAATGTTTAAATAATTTTCAACCAAACAATCAATTCTCATTGAAAACTGATAACATCATTTTAACATATAAGCAAGGCACTAGAATATTCAATCCCATTTAATACACCTAAATCAAGTAACTCATATGGGTAATCGTAATATCTCGCAATTAGAATTAATATAAATATTTCAGACTTATTTTCTAATTTTTATCGTATGCATAGCATTATATCAATAATCCAAAAAGTTATTAATACACCTAATTCATTTTCAAATAACACTATTCAATGACGATGTTTTATATTAAAACAAAAATGGAATACTATCAATAACTTTCAACAAAACAATCAATTCTCATTAAAAACCAATAACATCATTTCAACATATAAAAGGCACCACAATATTCAATCTCGTATTTAATTCGTTAAATCAATTAAGTCACATTCCAAATTTATTTTCTAATTTTTATTTTACATATATATTATATCAATTGTCCTCACACCACAAAGCCTCTATCCTAAATGTCATTTATATCAATACATGAACAAAATATTTAAAACAAAATCAATTAATTCAATTTAAAAATCAATAAGATTATTTCAACATAGAAGACACCAAAATGTTCAATTTCTCATTAAATATATACACCAAATCAATTTCTTATTTTTTAATTTTTATTGTACACATAACACTTTATCAGTAATCCTCGCACCACAAACGTTCACTTAAAAAATTATAATACACCTTATTCATTTTCAAATAACACTATTTAATGACAATGTTTCATATCAAAACAAGAACATGATATTTAAATAATTTTCAACCAAACAAACAATTCCCATTAAAAATCAATAAACATCATTTCAGCATATATATATAAGGCACTGAAATATTCAATTTCTCATTTAATACATCAAATTAATTAACTCCTATGACGAATATCTCTCCCTTTTCCCCCTATTATCTCTAACTACGTTTATCGAGACAAACTTCCATAGATTAGTACTAAATAACAGTTTCATTACGTATAAGAGATAATCAACCAATATATTTATTGATAAAAAATTGTTAAAAACATCATTTATATATATATATATATATATATTCAAGATTTACATTTAACATGTTCTCTATAAACTAAATGAGAACTTTGATCAATGATGTATTTATCAACTTCTGGCTTCCAAATAAGCTTATTTGCACAATTGTTCGGAGTCCTGTATGATGGAAAAAGAAATAATAATGATAATAATTCAAAAACAATAAAATGAATACAATATATATTTTTTTCATTTGATTCCCATGTGTAGCAATTATTAAGTTTTAATATAAACAATTGTACTCAAACTTCAATTCAAGAAAGAAAGATGTTTACAACATTACCAATCATAAACAAAGGTATATCATCAAAAGGCGCCCTTGAAAAATATATATTCAATTAAGTGGAATAGTAATCATGCTAACCCTTAAAAGATAGTTAAGCAATACTACTTGACCCATAATTAGCAAGTAATCTACTATAGTATCTAGCTAGATACTTCACTTAATTATTCATGCTAAATCGTTAGACCAAACCGACTCACCTTAGTTATAGATTGATGTTCTTTGTTGGCTAACATTTCATTGCAATAAAATGTATGAAACAAGTGGGCTTGGAGGCTTGGTCATAGTGATGCTTACTCCATCAAAGGTGTCTATACCACTTGATCACTCAAGATATGATAATATTGGAGCCATTACCTCTTCAAGATTTGATTAGTTCATCTAAAGGTGTCATTATTTGCTTGGCTTCTAGTTCAAAATAGGCTTCTAATTAAAAAAGTCAATTTGATCTATCGTGGCATCATCAACCCATAATCATATCTATGGTTGCAAGGTGGAAGAAAATTCTCAATATTTATTTTTTGAAAGCGTGTGGAATGATATTTCTAATGCATTATGTTACTTCAATTATGATTTAAACCGGTGGTGGATCAACCCACTTGGTTGCCTTGGTCACATAACCTCATCATGTTAATTGTCTTCATATTTTTCTCATTAAATTTCTTTTTTGGCTTTCCCAAAAAAATTCCTCAACATAGAAAATTTCTTACTATAATTGATGAAGGTAACTTACTACTCCCTATGTTTTATACTTAGTGTGGTTTTTACTCCTTTTACACATAATAAAAAATAATAATAATTTTATCAAATTATTTTTATTGTCTATTGTTGTATTTTTCACTATCATAATTATAAATTAAAATATAATATTTTAAAATAATACACATAATATTAATTAAATGACATAATTGAAACAAGGTCAACCAAATAAATCAGTAGAAGTCTAAAGAAAATTTTAAAATGACGCCTTTTTTTATTTAATAAACTGAGGCCTTTTAAATATACATTAATAAAATCTGAGTTCTTTTTAAATCTAATTACTTTTATAATATCAAACAACTTTTTTTTTACGAATGCACAATATTTAACAACTTACAAATAAACGTTAAATACATTTACATGATTGATTAATTTTTTATTGAATTAGTTAATACTAAATTTAGAAAATGAAATTTGTATTAAAGAAACTAAAAAAAATTATAATATTAATTAAATAAAAAATATAAATTTAAGACGTAAAAATATTAAAGGTCGAAGACGGCATCTTCACCTGCCTATTCCTTGGGCCAAACCGTAATTGAAAAACAAAATTAATCATTTTGAAATAAAAATTTCTCATAAAATAACATTAATTCTAAAAAGGAGGGAGTAACATATAAGGTTACGTCTATTATTGTAAGAAATAAAAAACTTAAGTCTATTATTATATTACACGATTGATCAGAATCATAGATTTTATAACATAATGTATCTTAGAATAGTTCACCAACAAAATGTATCGTAGAATAAAAGCTATTACTATTCTTTTCAAGCAACAAAAGAAAATCACATGTTGACGTATAATTAAGAATATGATGGGTGGTAGCTTTTGCATATAAATTTAAGAGTTATCATAAAAGAGTCAACACTTAATTCCACTTCACTAAACTTTTACAACTACCACTTGAAAAAGAAAAGAGAATACGATTGTTAAAATATTCTAAACTTGTATGCCTTATTCAACAATCAGAGATAAAACTCATAAACATATATTAATAAACAATTTACCATCATTCAAAACTCTGTAAACAAGTATCACTAATCCCCTTAATTTTCTTTATCACATAGACATATGTAATTTCTTAAATGATGAAATCCATTTACTTTTTAAGGGACTTCACTCTTAATATATCCCAAATTATTCTATCCTAACTTGTTTTTAACTTAACTTTTTAATCGAACACATACTATTTAATTCAAGGACATTAACGAAGGTTCATTTTCATTATCACTACAACATATATTTGATTCAGTAACACTTAAAAATTGTTGTTGAATCATAAAAAATTGTTAATAATTTGATCTAACAGCATCTTATCAAGTGTTACAATAAATTCGTCATATTTATTACATCATTTGTAATATTTAAAAAATGTTACCATTTTACATTATTTGCAATACTTTTAATTGTTGCATTATTTGCAACACTTTAACATCGCTCAATTTCTTAAATATAACCTTGATTGAAATGACAAAATTGAAGGAGCATAACCATTTGTCAAAGACAATTTTAATTAAAATAGAAAATCTTTGAAATATTTATAACACAATTAAGAAGAAAAAAAATATAGTTTTTAAGAATTGAAACTTCCAAACATTATATAAATATATATACATTTAACCAATTATCATTATCATCACCCAAAGGCCTCCTCAATTAAACTATCCAAAACAAAAATCTTCAGCCTTGTTTGCATTAGTATCTAAAGAAACATTCCAAACTTATCATGTAAAGATCTTGTTAAATCTTTTCTTGGAGGTATACTAAATGTTAAATAAGAAGAAGATGAAACTAATCATGAAGATGGTTGTACAAATAAATTCTAAAGTGTATGTATCACAATAAGCTTTACGTTCAATTCGCTCTCACCAATTTATGTATATTGATACAAATGGGTTAACTGGTGAATCCCCTTCATGATACTTTGAAATTCTTGAAGTGAATTACACATTCATGTCAAATTTATCGATCAATGATAGTTTACAGAATAAAGTTTCTTCATTTACTATTGTGCACATGAGAAATCATAATGTATGAATATCGATTTCATTGGCTTTGGTCAAATTGGTATCTCATAAAAAAAACTTCTTAGTCATTCAGCCACATTACTACCTATAGCTAGAGCAATAAAATTATGCAATCATAGTGGTGCTGGCAATGCAAGTTTGTTTCTTTGGACCTTAAGAAACTGTATATCCACCAAGGTTGAAGATTCATCCACTTATGGAAACATGATCCTCAATATAACTTATCCAACTATCATTTGTATATCCTTTCAAAATTAAAATATATCCACTATGCATTAAACTATAGTTAGTTATTCATTTTAAATATTTTAATACTTTATTAATAGCAAGTCAATGTTTTTTATTTAAATTGTTTGCATATCGACTTAATCTTCAAACATCATATATATTATATCTGGTCTGATACAAATCACCACTTACATTAAGCATGTGGTTACATTTGAATAATCTAGTTGTGCCATATGACATCCTTTATATGATTGAAAACTAATATTTTGATCAAATAAGGTAGAAATTGATTTACAATTAAAATGATCAAATTTTTTTAGCACTTTCTCTATATTATGAGATTGGGATAAACCAAAATTTACACAATCTCTTATGATTTTAATTCTTAAAATCACATATGTTTCAACTAAATCTTTCATATCAATTTTTTTTATAAGAAATTTTTTAATTTTTTCTGCCTCATCTAAATTGATGCCGAAGATTAACATATCATTCATATATAAATAAATTATAACATCATTTATATATTCTTGATAGTATTGACCAACTATCACCAAACCATGACATTTTTTATATTTAACCTCTTCACATTATATCATATACAATCAATGTCTTAATTATTACATACATAAACTTTTATGTCATTTTATCTTTTACTATATTTAATAAGCATCTCAATTTAAAATTATAATTCTCTTTTCAATATATTCAAGTCCAATATATAATACATTGAATGCATTAAATATATATCATCACAAGATAATAAAACATGATCATAAAAATTTATCATAGTAAAATATCATAAGGTGAGTCCAAACATGTAAATCATCTCCTCCTTAATAAATAAAAATTCATTTTATGTCTATTAAAGAAACCATTTATTCATATTTATATTATAACTAATTTATGCATCATGAATTCTATTTGTAAATTCAAGTTTCATATTAAAATATATTTTTGTGGCATATCCAAATAAATATCACAATAGAAAATAAACAATGAACAAAATCATTAAGATTTTTTATAATTACTTTCTTCAACGAACATTTGTCAACATAAAATATATATATTCAAAATATTTTTAATATCAAAATAAACAAGAAATTGACAATTACTTTCATACTATCGTGTACCTATAATACGAGTTAATCATATAAACTATAATAAATTAAATTTAAAACTTGAGTATTAATTCCTCAAAATGGATTTTGTGGATCTAAAATAAACCAATGACTCTTGAGTACATCAACTTTTAAATTACAACACCAAAAGGAGTATATTAATACTTGAGCATGACAACGAATTCTGTAATGCTCACACATAAAATTTAAAATTTCACTCATAAAATTTCAACACTTCAAAACTATAATGCTCACACATAAATTAAACGGACCAAACAATTACATTGCAGTAATTAAAGAATTGTTTTATTCTCTAAAAAATGAATGGACATTTGATTATTAGTTTAACAAAACGAAGAAAACTCAACATTTACAAATAAAATGAAGTCCTTAAATATTACTGTTGTTGACAACAATTTCAAGCAGAAAGTGAATAACATAGAGCACGCATAATAAATATCATATTTCCTTACAAAAATAATTGTATACCTTTCATTATGGTCATGGATAAATAATCATGTGAGTGTTTATCTCCTTTAAAATGTAGTCATAAATAAATAAGATAAAGACAAATCAAACTTAAAAGAATGTTGAATCTTTTGCTTGATGTATGCTATAAATCTTGAACAACAACAAAATGAAACTAATGATGACGAAAGTTGCACAAATAAATTTCAAAGTTTGTGTATCACATTAAACTTTAAATTCAATTCATCTTCATCAATCCATGTATATTTGATGTAAACAGGTTAACTAACGAATCTCATTTAAGATATTTTGAAATTCTTGAAGTGAATTGTACAATCACATCAAACTTATTGATCGATCAATGATAACTTACAAAATAAAGTTCTTTCATTTACTTTCGTGCACTAGAAAAAAGAAAAAACTGACTTTGAAATATTTTTGATAGAAATTTGACTCATGTAACATGACATTCAATTATTTAATTTTGTTACATTAAAATTAGCTATTAAATAATTTTAAATATATTCCGAAAATTTTTCTCAAGAGTTATTGTCAAAATCTTGTGTTACTCACAAAATTCTCAACCCGTTTAAACACATTGTTGCTGCCAATTCGAAACCTACAACGTAGGTCTATGCATATTGTTTGTACTAAGTTTTGTTTCCATGAGAAATAACAAGCTAACAAACTGCATGGAACTAGAAATGTAAGTAGCTAGTCAGCTTCAAAAAAAATTTAAAGTCCCTAATTAAGAGAATTGAAATAAATTAGCATTTAGTAGAAATAGAAGAAGCTAGGCTTAATTAAAGATAACATAGTTTTAAATCATTAATTCAATAATTAGAAATTCAAAAGTCATACTAATTCAGTATTTAGTAGTCAACTTTATACTGAAAGATGAAGTAGAAATTGTAATATATTTTGTATTCATAATCTATTAAATAAAAAACTCATAGTTAGACACAATGGCGTCACACGCACAAATTTGTGAGCTTTTAACGGCAAGCCTAGTAAAAAAAAGTTGAGTTTTCAACAAACTAAATCAAGCAATTAACATCTTCACACCCCTAAGCACATACATAGAAACATAAAAGGAGCCAAATTCATAAGTTAAAAAATTGTTGTGTGGATAATAAAATGTGCTAATATATATATATATATATATATATATATATATATCGCATCTGATATACCTTCTTGGTCGATTGATAGAGGATTGAACTTTAATGAATTAGGTCTTGAGTTCTTTTTATTTAATTTTACTACAAAGAAGTAAATAAATATTTTACTCCTTAAAATTGCAACGTTCAGTCTTAGTCTCTTAAATTTTATAAAATAACAATTTAGTTTCTTAAATTAAAAAATATCAATTAATTTAGTAAACAAACGTACATAACTGATCTAAGGATAAAACTTTCAAGACAATTGCTTTAGACCTCCAAAATAATTTTTTTTTTCACTTAATGAAAAAATTTCTAAAATCATTTATTTATTTATGTTATCTATAGATGAAATGATAGAATTTATTTAACATAATAATACCACCGATATTTTTTAGTTGAGTTAAGACTTTTAAGTATTCAAAATTATTTTTTTCATTTAATAAAAATATCTCATTCTAATATTTTTTAAACTAAAATTAATAAAATCTTATCTAAAATTAATATAGTCTAAATAAATATTAAAAAAATTAACTATATATCAATTGAAAGAGAAGTATTATACAAAATTGATTATATTATTTTAATAAATGATTTTATATTATGAATTATAAATAAAGAATTAGTAATCTTACTAAAATACGATTGTAGCAATTACAAAGTTTCAGGTTAGAATATATTTTATGACTCCATATACTTTGGATCGACCCTACAAGTGTATAATCTTCTATTAAAATCTTACTAGAGTTTACATTGGACCATGTGTTTGTGATTGAGTATATGTTAACTCAAATTTTAAGAAAATAAATAATTGGTGTATTAATAAAATAATGAAGTAATAATAATTAATTAATTGATAATAGTTATAATAATAATAATAATAATAATTATTATTATTATTATTATTATTATAATAATAAAATTGATGTCATGTCACACAATTTAAAATATTCACGTGACATATCTAATCAATAAATTAAATCTGAAAATTTGTAATTTTTCAGAGATAAAAATATATTTAATTTTTTTAATATAAGAATTAAATTGATTAATTTTTACAATTTCAAAAATTAAAATGCTTAGAATATTTGTTTAGCTTTAAACAATTTAAGATAATTGAGGAACGGAATTTAAATGAAGGACCTATAGAACAGAGCTACAGGGAATTTTTCTAAAGTGAGGCCATATGGAATAATCCAGTTAAAGATATTTTAATTTTCTAAAAAATGTTTTTGATAAATTCTAGTGGGGGAGGGAAAGGAGAGCCAAATTAAAGGTTGATATAGCTTTTAACTTTGTCACGCCCCTGTTTTTTTTCTTTATTATTTTTTTTTTTATAGCATTTTGGTATAAAATATTGTAGAGCACGTATTTAGCTACTTCTCCAAATTCACAATATTTCATTTAAATAACAAACCAACTACCATAAGTATTTTTCACTTCTTTCTTTGGTTACCATTTTTCTTCCATTCCAACTTTAGTCTTAACCTTTAAAAAAAATTGGTCTTAACCAATAAAATAAATAAACTTTGGCCTTAACCAAGTTAATTTAATATTTTAGTAACAACAATACAAAGAGGCAGCCTGTTTTTTTTAAGTTCACTATTTTATTTGCACAATGAATGCGAACCAATTTGTTAGGATTTGCCATCATTGAATATTCTTCAGATATAATAAAATATTTGAAATACTACTATATCTCTAATTATACAATCTTATGTCACCATTTCTACACTTCTTATGTAGGCATTAGTATTGTAAAGCAACCTAACTAAACCTAATAAGTGTTACTATAATTGGAAATCATTGTAGGTGCATGCTGATGAAATTAAACTATATTTAACACTTATTAAGAATTGATATAACAAATCAGTTAATTAATTTATTTGTCATTCTCATATTTAATTTTGTCATATTATTTATAAATATTGTATCGTTTTATACTATTAACTTGAATATTGTAAATATATACATCTTCATTGTTTTCGTTTTTAACTATATTGAATTTGTATTTGAATATGATTTACTTTATCAATTTTGTAAATAAAAAAAAAAAAAAAAAACTAACAATAAATTATTGAAAATGTAAGAGCTTCATTAAATGTTGTTGCTAAGCTGTGTGGATATGCTCACTGTTGATCACTAACTTTTTGGCATATATAGAAACACAAAGTTGACATAATGAACCTTAGATTTTTCCAAGTTTTTGCTAAGTATATTCTAATCTAAAATCTATATACAAACAAATCCTGTTTCAAGACCTGCATAAAAAGGATGGTAACTGATACTCTTCTTTTCCAAATATTATTAAAACATTATGTGTTCAATATAGTTCTGAAATAACATAAGCGCGTCTTGATCGCCACTGTTAAGCGATGTTTGCATCAATAACATTGCTATGCTTATTTGAAGAATCACTTCCAGTGATGTTTGGTTGTTGCAGAAGATGAATAAGGGACCAAAACACATCTATCCTTGTCACATGTCTATTAGCCTGTTACAAAATATGTAAATCATTATTTTTAGCTAAAGTAGAAAAATTACTATTAAAAAATTTCAATATTATATATGGCCCTATTTATTTTTTTATTTTTAATATTTCAATCAAATATTCGATTTACCTCTACAATAAAGCGCGCCCATAATTTACTTTTCTTTATTTCCATCTTTGCTTTCAAGATATTCAGCCCAAAACCTTTAATTATGTCAACTATCTCAAGGAAAAAACCTTGATCCTCACAAAGCATCTGCAACAACAGAACAATGCCAATTAATTCAATCACATGGCATATATTATTGTAAAAAATAAAATCAAACCATACATTATTGTTTCAAATCTTACCTCTATAAGCATTTGGCCAGGTGGATTCATGTCCTCAACAATAATAGGACATACCATTGTTTGGTTTCCTACTTCAAACGCCCATGTAGCACCGCGGTTTTCGCTATCTTTTGGAACCACTCCATTTGCTTGTTCAATAAGCTAAACATACAAAAAATATTTCAAAGTTATTTATGATCATGACTAATGAAGATTAAGCATTTTAAATTAAAAAAAATGTTAAAAAATAGTTTGATTAATTAATTAATTACCTTTGGCTCATTCGGCTCATGTATCATGTCTGCATATTTGATGACACTGCGTAAGAAAAGCATGTATCGGATGGTGCGGTCTAACAAAGAATCAATGCTACACTGTCAAAAAAATCAGGTAAACATTTGTTAGCATGTTATATCAAAACAATTTGCAGCTAGTAAAATGAAAATTGTAGTTCATATCATGAATGGTTTCATGGAACTATCAGATTGTAACCATGTTATTGGTGCAAAGTATCCACTAACTTTACAAATGCATACATATATGAGAAGATTTAGTCCTAGCATAGGTTAGATGAGGTTTCATTTACCTTTCCACCATGAGGGATGATTCCTCTCAACTCTTTAATACAGTCTTGAATTTGCTGTCGATCTTTCGGCCGCGGCCGAGTACTCTCTCCAGGCTTAGCCTTCTTCTTGATAGGCCTTGTAGGCTCTTCTTGTTTCTTAGGGTGTAATGAAACACCCCTCTTAATATTAATGCTATTTCTATCATTAATCAACATGCCTACTTGTAATTTTGGTAATGTATCTTTCTTAGTTAAAACACTATTGGATTTTTCCAAGTCAGAAACAGATTGCATCAAATTTGGTCCAGCCTCAGCTCCAACAAGGCTTGCAAAGTTTACTTGAGTTGTAGTCATGGATGAAAATTCTACCATCTGTCTCTTATTAGATGATAGTAACTCATTCTCAAAATTTGAACTATTAAAAGGATTGTTGTAATTTGCTTCACCCTTCAAAAGCTCTTCAATTCCTCCCAACTCTGAGAATAGCCTCTTCCGATTATCAGTCAGCGTAGTAGTATAGTTCAACTCCGATATGCATTCGGAAAAGCCGGTATCGGTAGCAGTACTCACCATTGGTGTAAGTAAATTCCCCCACCATTCACTAGATTGGTCACATCCCAAATCAAATTCCAAGTTATCCAAGAAATCATTTTCAGAACTGTGTATTAGTACAGATGTTTCTTTCATTTCTGAGTTAACTGTTGTAGTGATAGTGTTATGCGCAGCTAAAGTTGGATTAAATTCTGTTGATTCAGGAAGGTTATTATCTAATTGAGTCATTGTTGTGCAGCTACTATCATCTGTAGAAGGAGCAAACCACTGACAAAGATCATCCAATGAGCTGAGCTTCAAAAATTCTTCCGACATATCGACCGGCTCAATTGAACATGATGGTAAAACAACATCTGTGACAGCAACAGGTTCAGAAGAATGATTGTCTTGAAATGATGACCCTTTGTCCAATGAGGCCAATGCTGAATCATGAACTATGCTGCTATCAAATGAGGTGCAAACATCTACAACTTCTTGTGCCATTATTTCAGATGCAAATTGTTGGCCTAATGAATCAAAAGAAGAATTTTCACCACACCATTCACCAAAAAGAGAGGTTTTCGAAATCAAGTTGTCGTTCATAGAAGAGTCAGGATCCAAATAAGCTTCTATGGTACCCTTCAAGTGGTCACTAAGAGATGAGGTTTCTTCACAAGTCTTGTGTTGGGAAGAGAAGGGACCATTAGGACTTGCAGAAGAATAAACTTCTCTTAGCTCATCGTAGTTTTCATCAAGAGTATATTTGAGAGTCCAATCACATGAATTTTCAGTGGAAATGGAAGCCAACAGTCCATTGAGATCATAATTTGCAAAATCCATTGGTAAAAGTTCATTTCCTGATACTTCAATAATGTCCATATCATCAATCTCCTTGAGCAAAGTTTGTGTTTGATCCAAAAAATTAATCGTCTCCAAAATCTGCAGCAGTAAAAGTACTATGATCCATTAGTACATTACAATAGAGAATCGTGTTTTTAAATTTTGTATACCAGAACACTTCATATCGAAAGTATGTCTGGTGTCGTTTCTGGTGTTTGTGCTTCAGAAATTTAACAATTGAATGACCAAAGTGAGGCATGAATGTTAACTAGTATCCAAGACAAAGAAATAGCTAATGTCAAAAGTTGTAGTATCTCAAATAGAAACTCATATTTAGGAATACATGCTATTCCTGATTCTCTATATTATGCTACAATACTCTTCCAAATTAAATCTGATACAGATTTAGTGTATTTTGGAATGACAGTGAGTTTGGCGAAATGAAGGTGACACTTTGATTTTGTTGAAACTCCAAAATATAGATTTTGTCAAAATCATGGAAGCAAGGTGCGATTTTGCCAAACTCGTCGCAAATTCAAACATGCTTATATTTTCAATCTCTTCAGATAAAGGACTAAATTTTACACAAGAATTAAACCTTATTGTGAATTAGGTCAAGCTTCAACATTATCAAGAGTTGCTATAATCTTGAATACAGAATATTGAGGCTAGCAAGGTTAAAAAGCATAAATAGATTTTGGATATAAGATTATCTATATCTGACTTCTGAAAAAGTAATCAGTTCCTAACTTTTCAGAAATTCATCGGCATGATGTCATAAAATCAAGTACTTTAACAGTACTAACCTTATTTGTGGATCCAAATTGTACCACTCCCCATGATTTGATAGGTATGACCACAATTGTCTACAAATCAGAATTGATTATCAATATAAATTGCAAACGGCTTTGAACAAGAAATATAATCAGATAATCATACTTAATATGGTATCAGGACACTTATTAAGTTATAATTACAATTGATTTGGTGACTTTAAACAAAATAGGTATATTTAGCAAAGGAAGAAATATTGAAAGGGAAGTGATATGGAAAAGGAAATGTATAAGAAACTTGTGAGTTCATCAAATGCATTTCCTTTGTTGATGAATTTTAGTACCTTTATTCCAGAGGAGAATTGTTGATACAATCCAGAATCATCCTGCAGAAAGAAAGGAAATTCTCAAGTAATAAGTGAACTAAATACAAGAGAAATTGGAATATGAAATTAGTGATACCATCGTATGTTTGAATTGAAGATGAATTTAACAAATCACAACGTATAATGATAATTTTGACACTTTAGAACTCTGTAATTTCACCAAATTCACTGTCAATCCAAACATGCACTCAATAGTTGAAATTGAAAAGTATACCTCATAGCTGACGGAATGCAACCAATTGTGTTTGTCAGAGAAAGCAGCTTCACCAACAATTCTAGATAGAATACCAGAATTTCATTAGCCCTTTTTGCTTTTTATTTTTTGTGCATTAATGAGTAAAAGTGTATTAAGGGGGTGGAAAATGCATTAGGAAAAAAATCTAACTTTATCTAATTGATTTTTGGTCTAAAGTTATGAAGTTTCTATAAACATGAAAGAAACAATAAATTAGTGTGAAGCATACATACCCTTCACCAAGCAAGTGCACTTGAGGAAGCAATTTTGCAATCTCTTCTCCTAATTGCTCTTCATAATATGATTCTTCCACAGTCAACAACCTATAGGAAAATTAATTTCAAACATGCAACAAAGATCAAATGATAATAAAATGTGGTAAAAAAAACATGTATTTAATTATAAAAGAGAATTAAACAAGAAGCTTACATAGGATTTGTCTTATGAAAGCGCCAGAAAATTGCATAAGACCAACCATCACCACAAGCACAGAGAGTTTTGAGCTTATTCCTTAAACTAAGAGGCATTGTCATTGCCATTGCAATTTTCCACTTACTAACTATATGGTTATTTATTTATTTATTTATTTATTTATTGATGTATCTATACATGAAGAAATGATTATGAATTAGTTAGGTGAATATTTTGGACTTAAGAAGCAAAGAAATGTGAAGTGTCAAAGGAATAAAAAGGGAAAGACAAAACACTGAACAAGAATGTTGTCAGGTTTGTCTGTTTTGTTTTCACTTGCAATCAAATCCAAATGCACATAGATACAAACATATTTATTTAATAAATACTAGTACTAATCATATAGTACTGTGTATAGGTCTTTGTTTAGGGACAAAACTAACATTCACTACAGTACTATTCCTTTCTATACCTTACAATTTCCAACACAGCTTACGGCATCAAATGGGTCCCACTCACCACTTTTGTTCTTTATTATGTCATCTGCCTATCATTGTTCATGATTTCAAATATTCTCATTCATTGCTAACAAAATAAAAAGATTTGTTTTCTTCTACAATATATCTTTTTTTTTCTTTTATAATATATCAATATTAATTGGTTTATTAAAGTCGTATATCAGTATCAATATATACTTGCAAGTATAAGGCCGTGTTTGGTTTTACTCAAATTATTTTCTTAGACCAAAAATTATAATTTTAATGCTCTTATTTGTTGTATCTTGATATGTATTATTGAGAAAATCTTTAATAATTTAATAGTTTATTAAGAGTTATATTTCTCCAATTATAAGATGATTTTATGATAATAAATTAGATTTAATATAAAAATTCAAAATATATCGATATTTGTTATATGGTCACCGAGTATTTTTATAACATTTCAACATTATGTATCCTACAAATTTTATTTTATTTTTATCAAAATTGTTGTATATCGTACAAATATAATACTACTATTAACTAATTGATTGTTCTTTTCAAAATAAATAAAATAAAATAACTGTTTTTTATTGAAACTAATTAATTACAAAAAACAAAAATGAGAAAGAAAAAAATATTATTAAATGTCCAAAAATTTGTGGTCATCATTTTTTTTTTGTTACCAAGTAGATACGCATGTATGGTAGAATTGAAAGTTAAGATAAGAAAAATATCTTCCTATTTATTATGCTCGTGATTATATCATAATTCTTCATTATTTATAACAATGGATGAAAATAATTTTAATTTATGACTATTGAGTTTGAGAATCTTGTTTTCTTATCGTAAAAAGTTGTGTATCCCATTTTAGGGAATAATGATGTTGTAATGTCTAAGTTTGGCTTCATAAAAATTAAGTGCACCAATTTTATTTTTCATATAATTATTTTTAAGCTTAAATTTTTTTGTTAAAAAAAAGTATTTTTAAGTTTAAATTTGGTCTTTTTAAAAGTTTGTTATATATTGTTAAACTTCTTTAAAAAAAAAAAATTGAGGAAAGGATATAGAGGCCAAACATATTTTTTTCATAATTTTTTGCTTGTTAAAGACATTTTATATTAATTTTTCAAAATAAATAAATAATTTAACATAGATTTAGATAAAATTCAATTCAGATATTTGATATAAATTGTTTAAAGAATTTAACTTTTTAAAACATCTATTTAAACCCTATTTTATAAAAATGTCTTTAGATATATAAATAAATAAATAAATTGACTTTGGTTTATATGGTTAAATTACAGGGGGAAAAAATAACATTAACATTTTTACACAATTT
>JBBPBS010000968.1:27121805-27135269 GCA_037974835.1 Cicer judaicum
AAACAAATATTAATTTTATTTAAGTTCAATCAACCGTATCCAAAATTATTAAGAGTTCTTTTTTTTTTTTCTCTCTTTTCTACTAAATCAAACATATCTGTACTTGTTTTTCTCTCTTCTGATCTCCGCCATTAAAATGTTTTTTTTTAAACCAAACAAATCTTAAGAGATTCAATTTAATTTATTCAAGAGATCCAAATATACGTTAATTCAACCTTGGTAAAATAATATGTTTTTTTTTATTATATATGATTAAGATTTTGAATATATGGTTCATGCAAAGTCATTGGGTTCGAGTATGTTATTTCAAATAGAGATCATGTTCGGTACTTAAAAGAAATTGAGACATGCACTATTATAATTTTGGTATATAAATCTCTAATTAATATCACATATATCTTATAAAATTGTATCTATGTTCTATTTTTTTTTAAATATAAATTATATTTTTAGTTCTTTATTATTGATTCAGTTCTCGGTTAAATCATTTATGTTTTTTTTCCAACTAAATTGTTTAAGTAGTACTATATTTGCAACCTTAGTCATTATATTATTTTTTATTTTAAAAAATGTCCTTTTTTTTTTAATTTTGTTAGAAAAATATTATGTAACTCTTAAAATGTTGATGTGTGTATAACAATATTGATGTGGCAAATTCTAAAAGTATACGATTCACATATTGATACTTTATGTTTTGGAAAAATATACTTATAGTTCTATAAATTTATATCAATGGTTGTCTATACCTAATTTTCAATTTTTAGCTCTTTATAATCTTCCTTTTCACGATTTTCTTATCCTCTTTATCTTTGAAACACTCACACTCCAAAATTTGTAATTTTAATAGAAAAACTCAAAAAGTCGATCATGTGAATTAGAGTATAATTAAAACAAGCAATAGGTCATTGCAACAAGAATTAAAAATGAATTGTTGTAAATAAAGATAAATTACCATTAATCCACTCAAAATAAATGAGTTGTTTGTACATCAAAAAGTTAGAGCAAACGTATTTAGTCGATTTACGATGAATTTCTCTTTATTTACAATGAATTTGTTGTGTTGATTTTTCTCTAATTTACATGGTCGATAGTTTGAGTTTTTCTATAAGAATATGGTAAAGAGTTTAAAGATGAAGAGTGGGACTAAACGAAAACTAATATAAATTTAGAGAATCATAAGTGTATTTTTTTCAAAACTTAAAGGATCAATATGAAAATCATTTACTTTTATAATTTGACACATCAACGTCACTGTGCACAAGTCAGCATTGTAACTGCCACGTGTCCTTTTTTTAAAATGGAACTAGCGAAAAATGATATTTTTACAAACGGACAATAACATAAAGAACAATATTGCAAACATAGTGCCACTTAAAAGTTGTGAAAATAAACATAAACGAATCCGAAAATTAGACCAAACGTCATAAATGACTAAAAGTGCGATTCAGCAATTTCTTACTAACAAAAATATATGCATTCATTTAAATTGATAGAATAAATCAAAAACAACACAATTTTAAAGTTTCTAAAAACTAAAAACAATGAATCTGCAACAAACTCTTAACATGAACGGAAAAATGTCTACAAATATTTTGACATAATCAAAGTAATTAAAATATAAATGTCTCTATATATATAAGATTTGATGTATTAAATATGTAATACATCGAATTGATATGTTAATTTAAACAAAAATAACATCACTAACTACTTGTTTATATAACTTATTTATCTAGTTATTAATTATAACTTATCATATTCTATTTTAAATACGATAATTTATTTTAACCACGTATAGAGGCTATCTATGTTTAGCCATATTTATCAATATATTTAGAAGTTAAAATATATTTTGTGCATGTATAGAATGTGCTATTTTTAAGCTAGCTAGGTTTTATTATTCAATGTAAGATAATATCGAATGTCATTTAGAGACATTTTTTCAAAACTTAAAAAGAAATATTATTATGTAAGGTCGAGGATAACTAACGGTAATATGAGCATAAGGTTTCAACATGCATACCAATCACAATTGGCATCAAGTGACATTTTTTATTCCACTTAAATTTAGTTTAATTGTCGTGCTAAAAAGTTTTATACATAAATTATTTATTTATTGTATTACTTTTGTAAATATTTATACTTTATGAAATCAACGATAATTACATCAGTTGTTTATTTATTTACTTTTTTGAAAATTTATAAAGAAATAAATTACAATGATATAAGCGTACATTATATGGTAAACAAGTTTTTTTTCACGAGATCTTGGATTAAGTTTAAATATAGAATGATTTGTATAATTCGAGGATATAAAAATTACCTTATCACTTATCTAAATGATGAAATAAAGTTGGAAGTGTACCTAAAAAATTATACAAAATTAAAATGTTTGTGCATATAAATAATTTTGATTGATATATAATCTAATAAAATGAGTAGAACTTTTACTATCCATAGATTGGTACTCAACCGCTATGATGAAGCGTGTGGTGGCTAAGGGGACAAAATTATAAACCTTTGCTCACTATTAAAAAAAGGGTTGCTTTTGTGATGGGAAGAATAATAATCATAAATAGGTAAGGGAACTTGGTGTCTTTGCAATGTTCAGTTGTGGTTTTTTGTTGTCAAGATAATCTTTTCCACCACACAAATAGGAATTGGGTCAGTTGGATTGATAGTATCTTTTAACTTATCTTTTGGTAAAATAGATTGAGATATTCAATGTGTCTTATTTTGTCTCGCATAACTCTAAAAAATGGAGTTCGGAGTAGGCAAATGAGGTTGAACTTTTATTTTTATTCAATTACATATAACTTTTTCATTAGTTGATTTTTAGAAATTTGAAATATTTTCTACATATCATCCTGCCAATCCATAGTGAGATGTTTAGCTCATTCTCCTAATTCAATCTATTCTTTTTTATTTTAAATGAATTAACTCAGGTGTGACAAAGCACTAGAATTAATTTAGTTTACCCATTTTACCAATCACACAAACATCTCACAAAGTTTATATAATAAGTATTCTCTTCCTTCTATAATAATTGATTTATGGGACATGCTTGCAAGTGATATTGTTAAAGAAAATAAAAAAATCACACTTTTTATAATTTTAAAATTTGAATTACACAAATTTCAATATATTGTTTCAATATTTAAACTTTTAACATGTGACCCAAGGACATTTGTTAGTATTTTCTTTAATTTATATCTAAAGAAATGTATTCCAAAATGAATGAGTCTTTTATTTTTTAATATATAATTGTTCCTTTTAATTAATAATAATTGCATCACTTCTAATGATTATACTTTATTATACATTCATGACATCGATAATATATTAATATTTAATGAATATAATATTTTTCTTTTTTATTTATATATTTTTGTTATTATAGAACAGAGAGGGTAAAATAAAAATGTACCAAATAAATAATAAAAAGAAAATAGAATAAAATGGGTCTGCCTGAATCCTAATTAAGAAGAGTCAATGAAAAGCTACACATTGTTGAGCTCAACGGCCCAATGATTTTCAATCAATCACGACCAGGGAATGAACAAAAAAGCATTGTAGCAACATAAAATATAAAATAATAAAATTTCAATTGAGATTATTGGTGACAATATTGCATCCAAATCAACATAAGGTAAATAATACCCACAGGATGGATAAGGGATTGTGTCCCTTTTCTTTTTCTTCTTGTGTTTCTTCGATGGACAAATTCTCACCCTAAAACTTCAATCTTACTTTTTTTTAATCACAAATGGCTTGAATTGAAGGAGCATTGTGTAGTTCAGGTCGATCTACTAAATTGATTGATCGATCACATGTAAAATTCAACTATAGCTTAGCTATATAGTTTTGAGCTTTTATCTCTGTGTGGAAAAACATCTTTTGCCTTTTTTAAGGAGAAAAATGTTTTGCACTCTTTTATTTATTTATTTACTTCAGAGTAAGTTAATTAAATAGTTAAATTATCTAAAATAAAAGAAACAATATAAATAGATAATGTTCCATCTAAATTGAGTCTATGGAATCAACAACAAAACAAGTTAAGTTGTTGGGAGAGAAATATTATGATCCATTTAACAAGTTTTAAAGAAAAATAAATGCAAGAATTATTAATTATTTGACATCCACAATTACCAAACCAAAATAATTTAAGTCTTTCAATTTTGCATCCATGCATCTAACCACATTTAGACAGTCTTCTTCCAAATATCTATCATATATGAATTATTAGATACAATGTTGTTTATTAATTACAGTAAATTTAAATGTTAGTTAGAGTTAATTTTGAGGTGATTATCAAAATATTCCTTCAAATTTATACTACATCTCAAAAAGTTTTTTTATTTTGTTTTATGTCAATTAAAATACTCCATCTATCAATAAATTTCGTCAAATGACACATAAATGTGAATGTTATTTCATAAGCAGAATCTTGCCAGTAAATAGACATACTAAAGAGGTCAACAACTATTTCATCTTCTTCTTTATTTATTTCCTTTTCAAAATCATAAATCCTTAAATTTTGAAATTAGAAAATCCACAAATGCATAATTTGCATACCCAAATCACTTATTCCCTTAAATTTTTAATCCACTGTTATAGGAAATTGGCAACGATGATAATCAATTCAAAAAGAGTAAAATAAATAACATAAGAAGAAGAGTAAAATAAGTAACATAAGAAGAAATTTTTCAAGAAGCTTTGATGTCAACGACGATCAAAATATGAACTATTATTTTGAATGCAAGCGTAGAAGAAGAGTTGGGATAAAAACCTTTTTATTTGCTTGCTTTTAAAATTTCTTTGTTGTGGATTTTTTATGTGTTGATGAGGTCAGAGAATTAGGTTTAATTAATAACAATGAAATTGTTGCATATAATGTGGTGTGGAGGGAAGATTATGAAATGTTCTATGATTTTAATTACTTAAAGCAAATGCTCCATAATTTTAATTATTTAACACAAAGTCTATAACGTAATATTCATGTTTATATGGTATTATGTTAATACATTCATACTTCTAATGAAATTTATTAACGCAAACAGTTTGTTTGACATCAGATAAAATATAAGATTTTTTTTTGTGTAGTATAAATTTTAAGAAACAATTAAAAGACATTTTCAGTTTTATAGAACTAATTAAAGAATTAAATAAACCATTAATAAAATTTTATTGGAACATTATTAAAAAAAAGGTTATGATAAATGTTAAAGACAATAACAGTAAAAATATTTGTTTTGAAAAAAATAATATTTGAATTTTTAAAAAGTTAAAATATAAAATTTTTATATTGAAATTATGAACCTATACTCTTAAGACGTATATTAACATTTCCTTGAAAGAAAATCCGAGTGGAACGAGGAAAAAGCAAAGGGAATCTCACACTTTTACTGAGGTAGGAGATAAAGCTGAGAGTTACAGTTACAGGCCCACAAAACCACAAACAGCTACTACACGACATAAAACACAGGCTTTAGTGACTTATGTATCCATAATGTTGTCCGTGAAAGTGAGACACAAATGTTCGCCACCACTTTTCCCATGCTGCGCGCACCGCAACTTCAAACTTGTGCTGTGTTTGCTTCAGAGATAAAAATATCACATTCAGTAAATTCATTTACAAAATTCATTTTAATAAAATAAATTCATATAAAATGAAATCAAAATTAGTTTTACTTGAAAACAATTAATATATCCAAAGTAACTTTATATCTTTAAAAATTTATTTTGTTAACCATACATTTTCAACACCAAAAAACAAGTGGTACCATACTTATAATTAGTTTGTTTTTCTCAAACAAGGAGTAATATATTTTCCCTTTTCTGTTAAATATTTTGGATTTGGGAGTGGCTTTCACTTTTTAATCTTTCTAAAATTTTAAGATTTTATTATTAATTTTTACTAAGAAATTCTTAAATTTATTCTATAAGTCTCAAAAAAAATCATAATAAAATAAAAAACATATGATATAAATTTTTTTACCGACTAAATTTCAAAAAGTCATAATTTTGAGAGACTAAAAATATATTTAATTATAAAATGATAAACAGTTGAAAATTGTTAGCTGTCCTTGAATTGTCAATTTAGCATTAAAATTGACATTTATAATTGTACGTGATAAGATTAAAATTTCATATCGTAAAATAATAATTAATAGCATTGTTATTAATAATAATTTTTAAAAGAAAAAATAACAAATGTCAGTCTCCCTTAAAAATATATTTGTTATAAATTAACTTATTAAGAATATTTTTTTGTATAAATCAAACACAAAATTCTTCCCCTAAAAAAACAGATTTTTTTAATTAAAATTAAATTAAATATGAATTTTTAATCATCAAAATCTTAAACTCTAATTTTAATTGTCAAAACTCATATTTATTCAAATTCAGTTCTGTATAACTAATTTGGTTGGTGAACTAAGGAATTTTTAATGAGTTGTAAGACCAAGATTCCACGTTTAAATTTGAAAAAACTAATTATTGATACTTGCCTATAAAAAATTAACCACTTATTAAAAAAATATAAATATAATTGTAAAAATTCATTTAAATATTTGAAGGACACGTATGAATTGATTTAAAAATAAGATCAAAAATTAAAAATGAAAGATATCTTGAGATTAAAAAATGATGAATATTCTTTGGATAATAAATAAGATGATAAATAATACTATAAATTATAAATATAATTGTAAAATTTTGTAATTTAACACGAAATGTGATATTCAATTTATAAATATAGATACTTTGTTAATTGAGTTAGGATTTAATAATAAAATAAAATATATTTTATAAAAGTTAAAAACAATTTTTTTATATAGATTAAAAAAGGTCTTATGACAAAGACAACTTAGCACCAACTCTACATGTGAAAGAACAAGAGCTTAGTAACTTACTAATAACTGCATGAGCAAAACTAAATCAAATTAAAGGCAGTCAAAACAAAAAAAGCAATATTCATAAATGCTTCTCCAATGTGTCTCCTTACATATATAAATTGATTATGATTTCTGTTATCATTATGCTAGTATTTTGTGAATTAATTGAGGACTAGCTTTTTTACAAAGTTTTGTCAAAAAACTTTTTTACGAAGTCAACTCAATAATTTTTTATGATTTGACAAGTCACTTTATTTTTGTAGTATTTTTATTAGTCAATCGATATTTTAAATAACTACTCGCGTTCTCTTTTTAACAAAAGAGGGCCAAAGAACAAGAAGGAAAATAGAAGGAAAACAATTATGAAATTAAACAAACAGTTTTAAGCATTCAAATCTTGAATATGTCATCAAAGCTACAGCTTTAAAGTTTAGAAGAAGGATACTTGTATATAATTTCAATTAAAGAATTCATAGAAATTCCAAAATTCACGTCAATCAATGATTTTGTTGCTTTTGCGTTTGATATGCTTCACTTGAATTTGCTAATTTAAGGTCATGTAAGACTATAATATGTTGAATTAAAGTGAGAACTTCACATTTAAAAAAACATTTAATTAGTAAACAAGCTAACAAATAACTTTTTTATCAATATCCACATCAAGATGAGAAATACACTCTCTCTAAGCAATGTTTATATATATATATATATATATTCCACATTTCTGTAAGAAGACCATCACATGCCCCAATTTTGCGCATATAACCTTTGATCTATCTACCATTTGTGTTACAAATAACTTGTTCGTATCTTGCAAGGTTATTGTAGACACCGTCCAACCACTAAGAACTGTCATAAATAACACTACAAAAAAAACACATATTTGTGGTCAATTTTATAAAAAATTTGTGGTCGAATAAAACTCTCACAAATTAATGACCGAAAAAGTCTTCACAAATGTTAAAATTGAAATTGGTCTTTATTTGTGGTTGAAAAAATCCTCACAAATTTTTAAACATTTAACTGGATTTTGTGGCTGCCTAAGCCCTCACAAAATCACAACGTTGTGATTTTGTGAGGGCTTAGGCAGTCACAACATGCAGTTAAATTTTTAAGGATTTTGTTAGAGCTTTTACAACCACAAAAAAAAAAATTTGTGAGGAACAAAGCCGTCACAAAGGACTGAGGTAACATGTGCATTTGTGGATGCATAGGTTGCCACAAAGGCAAGCGTACATAGAATTTATCGCTGCAAAGGCTACCACAAAGGAAGTCCGATTCACTTGGATTTTCTGGCCACCCAGGCCGTCACAAATGCCTTATATCCGTTGACCGTACATAGAATTTATCGCTGCAAAGGCTACCACAAAGGAAGTCCGATTCACTTGGATTTTCTGGCCACCCAGGCCGTCACAAATGCCTTATATCCGTTGACCATTAAGGGTCAAGCATACCCTATATATATTTCTCCACCCCTCCTTCATTTTTCAACATCCAACTTCTCTCTAAAACCTTTTTCTAACTATTTTCTCCACCTTCTCTATACACAAAATATTCCATCAAGCTTGATTTAAGTTTGGTAAGTATAAATTATATTATATATGTAGTTTTATAATTTTATTTTTTAATTTGATATAAGTAATTAATATTATTTAAATTTTAATTTAATTTTAATTTTAATTTATTTGTAATTTAAATTAATCGTTAATTATAATTATAATTTAAATATTTTATTTTAAATTTTTAATTATATTAAGATTAGTTTATTATATATTAAATTTAATTTATAATGATATTATATTTTATATTTAATTTTAATTTAATTATAATTTTAATTTTAATTTTAATTTTAATATTATATTTATATTAATTTCTTATATATAATATTATAATAAACTATTAATTTTGAATTTAAAAATTAATTTTTTAAATACGTAATATTTTGTGGCGGCCTAAACCCCCACAAAATATATAATTTTTTAATTAGCATAGTATTTGTGGCGGCCAAAGCCCTCACAAAGGAGGGAGTTTATAGCGGCCTAGGCCCTCACAAAGGTTCAATTTTAAAAAATCAGTGTTGTCCTTTGTGGCGGTCTATGCCCTCACAAAGGCAGGTTTTTGTGGCTGCAAAGAACCTCACAAATGTCAACCTGTTTTTCACACTTTGTGATTGCAAAAGCCCTAACAAAACTTTGTGACCAACTTATTTGTGGCTGTCAAAAGTCTTCACAAAATCACACTTTGTGGCTGCTATTTGTCCTTTGTGAGGGTTTTTGGCCCTCACAAAATCCCTCATGTCTTGTAGTGTAAGGTCAATTGACGTTAATATCTCTAGTGGTGTTGTTGATAATGTTTTCAAACACGCAATCCTTGTGATAAGTAGAGAGATAATTAGACATATGATTAGAAGATTGCACCAACAACTACAAACAATTGTAGTATGTACTTATTAGTTTTATATGTGTTCTCAATGATCAATAATACAATCAAAAATATGTTTAACAACTTGATTTAATCCTGATGTTATTAAAATATGTCTCTCAAAATATCATAGTCTTCACGTCTTTTATTGTAACACACATATTTCTCAATTTTTATCAACCTATATAAATGTTGCACTTGAATCTCTATTTCATAACATCACAAAGATAATCGATACGCACTCTATTGATTATAAAATTTGGTGATAGTTAAGATATCCCTTCTTCTAACTTGCAACGAGATTAATGTGTGTCTCAATGCAATGTGGTATTTTGTAATGCCGTGAACATCTTTTCATTCTTCTTCATTTAAACTTCCCACAAATAAAAAATCTTCAATGTTTCAACTTACGTGTGGTTGTGAAGTCTACAAATTATTCTAATTATCCATCATCGACACTCCTTCAATGATCTTGCCATGAGTTTGAACGAACAAGTCACATTAATTTATTGTGGAATTGTTATTGACCTTAAACTTTTCATCTTCTTCCCAACTCAATATTAATTTTGACTTTTTATTCTTCTTTATATCTAATTTGGAAATGATAATAATCATTAAGTTTGTATTTCAACCTCTCTACCCCAAGACAATACATCTTATGCATAGAATATTTCATAAGTTGTGAATGTATTACTCAAAATTAATGCATTATTTTGCTTTCTCTTTTATTTAAAATAAAGTTAATTTATAATAAAGTGTGCAGCAGAAATCTCATATTTTTAAATTTTCAAATTCTATAAATTACGAATATAAATTTTTGAAATCTAATGTGTACCAAAATTTTAATTTATAATTTTCCATTATACAAATGAATACCTGAAAATTTAAAAATGGATTTTTTTTAATTTTCAAAAAATTTAATTTATAACTTTTCCTGAACAATCTTTTATATTTTGAAAATTATTTTATGTTTTGGAAATTTTGTACGCGTGAGAATTTTGGCCCAATTAAAATAAATTTTTTGATTTTTTTTATATCTCGGAGGCAAATTTGAGTTTAAATAAGATTGTGGTGTTAGAAGTAAATTTTTCCAGAATATTTTGGATAGTTTAACACTTTGTTATTTGAAAGTAAAAGAGTTAATTTGGGCCAATAAGGCTCAATAGAGGCTGCCCTTAATAGAAAACAGTAGAATCGAATAAAATTTGGTCTAATCTAATTAATTACTACCAAATGTTTTATATACATAAATATTATTTTAAATTTACACACAAGTTTTGAATTCGAATTTAAGTTGAATTTAATAATATTATCTTTTACTAATTGACTTAAGACTTAGAAACATCACTATCAAATATTATAAAAATTTAATATTAAAAAAATTTTATTTAAATTTGACCATTATATATGTATATACAATAGTCAAACTTAAACTAAACGTTTTTAATATTAAACTTTTAATAAATAAATTAATTTTAGTTTCAAATTTATAATGTAAGTACACAAAAAATGTACAAATACAACAACACATAAAAAAAAAAAAAATAAATAAAAGATTGAGAAGTCATACACGTTTGAGTGAGATGGAGTTACATGTGTAACATATCACTTGTAAAATATGATCTTTTATTAATCAGATAAATATGTATTTTATTAAAAATGTAGCATTTAAATGTCTTATGAATAATGTTTTGAAGAAAACTATATTTCACCCATCTCATAATAATTCTCGCATTTACGCACACAAAAATTATTTCATAATAATTTTGGCTAGTAGTTTCCAATGCAACTTTCATTTATTTTTATCAATTATATCATTTAATTAATATTATATACATAATTCTCAATGGTTTATAAAACTAGTTTATTAAAATTATAATTCTCTTTTTTATCAATATTTTTTTAATTTATGTGAAATAATCAAATACAATAATTATTTTAAGATAAAATTAATAACGTATTAATTATAATTTTCTATATAAATCATACAATAGTTCATCGTTAATCAATTAGTTCAAAGATTATCCATTAGACATATAGTTTAAATATTACTATATATAGAAAGCTGGTACTTATTTTTCAAAGAAAAACACAATCTGTATAAGAAAAAATTGTAATAATCTGACACCGCCGACCGACATTAATATTTACAAACATATCGTCTTCTTTATAAATTAACGAATTTTTGTGTTCCACTTAAATTGAATCCATACCTAAAAGATAAATTCCATAATTTTATTACTCCCTGTACCAATTGAGCTAACTACAAGATGCACTTCATTGTAGTAGAGTCTCCATTTGTATTCTTAGACAAATAAATATTAATTCAAGATGAATATGAGTTTCTAACTAGCAAGAGACCTATATGATTTTTATGAGTGAAAGAGGTGGGGGTGGAGCTTTAGCAAAAGCTATTAAAATTGCTTTTTGTGAAAAAAATTTGGTGATGGTTTCTGTGGGTATTATAGGGTAGAGAGAGTGACGTAGGAAGAGGGGTGAGTTATTTTGTTCCGGAAGGATGTACCATTATATTTGATAGAGAGCTCTTTAATCTAACGATGAATGAATGTTTTTTTTTTTGTGGACAAAATACAACACTTTTGACTTCTAACGGCCAAGCATGGTGCTTACATGGGATGGGTAGTATTGGTTACCTCAAAAAAGAAAATTGCAGGTGAATAAGGATATTGTTATTTTTAGCTGCTGTAATAATATATTTTTAACTATTTTTAAATAAATCTATTTTGAAAAAATAGTAAAAATAGAAAACTCAAAAAACTATCATTTAATTGATAAATATATTTATCTTATCTTATTTTGTCATTTTTATCCCTAAAACAATTATAAAATATAGAAAAAGTTTTATAACGACCATAATTAACAAGATAAGAATCACAAATTAATTATATGATAAATTTTTCACAAATATCTTTTTTTATATATAATAATGTGCGAATTCTTTATCACCATATTCTTTAATTCTCTACCACAACCATTAAGTCATATATATCTTATTACTTGCAAATAACTAAATTGTTCATATTGAGAAAAATATTTTGAATCTATTTTGGTCAAAGGACACATGTTAAAAACTAAAAACAGAGAAAAAAAAAATTGAAGATATATTAAAATTTGTGCTTTTAAATGTTTAAACATTTAAAAATTATTTTCTTAGTATAAGATTTCCATTTTTGTTTCTTTATTTAGTGTCAGAATATTTAATAACAAGGTTGTTTTAAAATAACTTAATTGTCTTTTAGTATTTAGCTCACATTAGTAAAAAAATAAAAAAAATTAGCACAGATACCAAACGGAATGTTTATGGACCCACAGAAGCAAGGACGAAAAAGAAAATGAATGGTGATGTGCCAGATGCTTGTCAATCAGAAACGAAGTTGGATGTAAACGAAGTTGGATCTCTTCTCAGAAACAAAATAAAATAAAGGTTTCTTTTCATTCTATTTTACACAACAGTATTCTAGTTTTTTAAAATTCAAAAAAAGAAAAAAAAAACTTTGTAAATCATTGTTTTAAAAACCGTTTTGTTTCTCTTTTTAAAAACAAGAAAACAGAAATACCTGTTTTTCTTTTTCCATTTCAGTTTTCGTTACACGGAAAACTCACCATTTTCAATCATGGTAGTTTCATAAATAAATAAACAAATTACGTTAAAATTTTAAACGGTGGAGTCATGCAGTAATGCAGACATGTGGGTTTCCTCTACTGATATCGCATATTACTATCGCACACTTTCAATTTTAACCATAACATATATTTTAATGTTTTTATTCTTATATACATATTGATTATTAGTTAATTAATTTTTGTAATTGATTGGAACTTGGAAGAATAAGATATTTCATTTGTTAAATTTAAAAAGATAGTTTTATCCCGTCACCTAATATGATGTTAATAATTATGTACTGATGGTGTATAGTAGTCCTATATTGTATAATAATTTTATATTGTTATCTAACGAGAATCAATCTTTTTATCATATAAATCTATTAATATTTCTTAAAAAATAACTATTATATAATTTATTTTTATTAGATCTTAAGGTAAAACTAATTTGTACAAATAGTACATTTACTTTTTTTTCTTAATTTCTTTTTTATTTTTATTTAAAGATAAAATATTAAATAGG
>JBBPBS010000968.1:27144772-27156384 GCA_037974835.1 Cicer judaicum
TTTGTTAACTATCTCGTTTATTATTTATCAAAAAAAATTTTTTTTTTCCACTGAATTGCAATTTTTTACTTGACATACTTTGTGAAATAAGTTTTAAATCGATTAATGATACTATGGTTGATTTTTTATTGTATAAACAAATATTATGACGATAAAAATGAATAATATTTAAATGTTTTATCAAATAAAAAAATAAATTAAAAGGATCTATAGCAAAATATATACATTAAAATTTAAAAAAATATCACTGAAGTTTAATATTAGCATATTAAAAAAAATTAAACTATTCTATAAGACTTAACTCAATTGAAAAATATTGATATTGTCAAATTAAAAATTTTGTTTCAAACTCCAGATCTATAATGATGTATGTGAAATTTTAAGTAGTATTTATTATTTTGTCTATAAACAACAACAAAAAATTAATTTCTATTAATAATAAAAAATAAAAATATTTCCTGTAATTAATCCACAAATTATTTGAAATTTAATTAAGATTATTTTGGTAAGTTAAGAGAAAGTTTTTTTTTTTTAATATTACTAAAGACGGGTTATTAGAAATTTGAAATGTTTCTTTGTCCAAAAAAAAATGTAAGATCGTTAATCTACATCACATTATATATAATACTTCTTTTATTTTTAATTGATATAAGATTAATCACTCATTTATCTTAAGTGTGGGTCATTCATGCCGATAGATTTGATTTACATTAGAATTTTACTCTTGTTTTTCTGTCAAATTAAATTATGATTTTGATACTATTTATTAAAAAGTCTCAAGAGTTACAAGAATTAAATGCTTCAGAAAAACAAGTAACACTTCAACATCGCTTGTTTAAGAATCGAGTGTTAGAAACAACAATAAACTAAACGTTCAGGATCGTCGCAAAAAATTTTAAAATATAAATTATATAAATTATTAGTCTTGATATTGAATATTTTGTAAGACTTAATCACTAACGTCCGAGCCAAACAATTAATAACTTATGCTTTTTTTAATCACTATTAATTAAAATGAATTTTATAAAATTATAATTACTTATTTAAATAATAAAAGTGTTTTTTATTCTAAATAAAAATGTATTGATTGTTAATATACTAAATTAAAGACATCTATTTATAAAAATATTTATAATAATAGAAAGAGAAATTGAAGCAATGACATTGACAGGTGGGAGATGAGTGATTCCTATTTGGAGCAGGATAGTGGAAGCCAACAATGTGTGATTGAGAGTTAGCATCTTCAACTATATAATTGAGTTGTCTCGCCATGGAAAAATTGGCAAACATACTCACACGTGACACTATGTTATGAAAAGTCAAGTTCCGTTTGAACAGGGATCATTTTAAAGATGAGTTAAAAAAACTAAAATTTAAAATACATTTTTAATTATTTTTAATAGAGAAGAAACCCCTCTCACCTCCATAAAAAAAGTAAAGTTTTAAAATCCATTTTTATCATTATTATCACAGCTTCTGGATCGACAACGGGTTAAAATATATTTTGATCAAGAAATTTATTTTACATTTTTTATCACAAATATTTTTGTTTTCTTAATTCAGACAAAAAGATATTTGTTTCGATCACAAGTATTTTTTTTTGTAATTTTAGTCATTAATGATAACAAAAATTATTAATGTTTACTTTTTCATTACAAGTATAATTTTTAATTAAATTTTATTAATGTATCTAAATCATATCATATTATCTTTAAAAAAAAAATCATGCATACGTGTGATTTACATCCACAAAATTACCCGAGTCTAATTTATGAGATTTATTTTCAAAGTAATAAAATTGATTAGTTTTATTAAATAAAAAAATGTATTGAAAAAATTATTAAAAGATACTACTTCAATATCTGCCTTCATATTACCAGCTTATTTTATTTTTATCTATAAAGTCCAATATTTGTTGGGAGTTGTTACATACATTCCTACAATATTCAATAAGACCCTCATATCATTCTTAGTAAACTAAATTTCCCCAATTGTGTTTGGATGGGTACAATAAACAATTGTTTAAGACAAACCATTTTATAAGTGTGTGCGAATGTGCAGATGGAAATGAAAAATGGAAGAGGCATACTATATTTTTGTCATTTTTAGAAAAGGTGGGGTGTGTTTTAAATGTATACTGGTGGGGATAACAGTATCCCTATATTATTCCTTCTAGTTGGGCCTTAAATTTAACATTTTTATTTTCTGGGATTGAGTCTTTCTTTTGCCAAAGCTGGGCTTGAGTCTTAAAGGACTTAAAAGGACGTAGTTTAAGTATTAGAAAGGTATACCCTGCATCCCAAATTTTACCTATATCTCACGTAATTTTAAAAATGTCAAATTTATCTTTAAATTTTTTTATAATTTTATCAACTATAAAATAATTCTTATTTTTTGATATGTAAAATATTTTCATAAATTATCTGATAATATTTTATATGATTTTTGGTACATAAAATTAAAAAGATATTATTTTAAAAAATAAATTAAATAAATAATAAAGCAATACAAAATTAAAAAAAATTAAAAGAAACATCTTAAAAACTTGTGGTTTTAAGTTTTTCCGTCACTACTGAAAAACTTAAAAATAGTATTCTAGAAATATTAATTTTTTTTTGATAAGTTTAAAAAATATCAAATAAGTTTTCTGGAGTGTAATTTATGTAACGGAAAACTTGAAGAAATAAATTTATTTATTTTTTAAAAAATTGATATTAACTTTTGTAAAAAAAAAATGTGAAATGATAAAAAAAAGTAGAAACATAAAAAAATTTAATATTCATACAAAGGCAAAATTGTCAATATTTTATGAGAATAAAAATTCAATTTGAGGAGTATATGGTATAATTTTCTAAGTAGAATGATACTTGACCCACCAGTGCTTTTATGCAGTTGTGTTACAGGCCTAAATTCCCTATTACAATTCTAAACGTGAATACAGTTTAATCCTTGTGGTCGTGGATAATAAATATATCTTACTACTTACCTAAACTTAGTGACGGGCCCATAAATTGAGTAGTGAGACATCAATACTTCTTTTAAATATTGTTGCATGTAATGTTATATATTATCCGAATTTATTAAAATTATAAATACATTCTCAAATATTTTTTTTATAAATATTATATATCAAAGTGATTAAAAAAAAGTATTAAATGATTAATAACAGACATATTTAAGATAATTTTTGTGATTTTAATATTTTAAAGAATATTATAATAATACTCACACATTTATTTAAAAAATTCAAACATAGTAGAGACACAATTTATAACATGTGTCATTTTCTTTAGAATTTAATTTATATACATTGTGAATGTAAATATTTTTTATACTGTAAATCAATTATAACTGTTAAATTGTTAATAATGTATAATTTTTATCATATATACTTATAAGTCATCTATATGATTGATTATAATTTGTCGACTTAATCGGTACATAAAAATTAATCTTTTTTTACTTCATATAATTTAATTTTTAATATATTAAATATTAAAAATATTTATTTTGCAAAAATAATTACAACAATTATCCACACTTATTCTTAAATAGGTCTGTCTTTGTCTAATTATATGATAAGGAATACCAAATATATGTAAACGACCATCATATTTATATATCACCATATCTTTAATTACTACATTTGTTTTTAAATATAAACAAAAATATATTCATATGTGATTTTGTTTATATTTAAAACCAAAACAAATAGAAATTGGAGACATGTGATGTTTCCACCATAAGAAATGAATTTAAGCCGACACCCTTCGTGTGGATTCATGCAAATACGAATATACTATTTACATATATTGGTAATGCTAGAATGGACCTTGTGTTATATTCAACGATTTTGTTAGTAATGTTGTTAACAGACTCTTCTAAAAATTAGTAGATGTATTCTATCAAATATTTGTAACATTTATGACTATATTATATATACTCCCTCGTATAAAGGTGTTTTGAATTTCAAACATGGACCATAAACAAAAGATAGATCGCGTCTAAATTAAATTTTTTGTAGTCCAACTAAAGGGTTTTATTAAAAGTATGAAAAGGATCATTAATATATGATTCAATTTTAAACTGGTCGGTCACATCGACTTTAATATTGTAAGTCAATTATTTTAAAAGTTTATATTATTGCATGACCACGTATGTATAAAACAAAAAAAAAAAAACAAAAAATAGAAGAAAAAAAGAAACATAACATTTGATGTGATATATGACTAAAAAAATATCAATAAAAGCAATATCATTAATAATCATTTTAATTGAAATGACACGAAAAAGTTTGATAAATTAATTTCTGTAATTGATAAAAAAATATAAATTAAAAACATAGTGTACGTTTAGATCATAAAATATTATTATTTCTACAAAAGTTTCACTTTAAATTTTTTATAATATTACAATGATTTCATCACTCACATTCATTGATCAAAAGATATACTTAATAAATCAAATCTAATTTTACCAAATTTTAAGATTTTCTAATATACACAACTAAAGTAATCTTTTATTATATACAAATTTATTTTATATCATTGAAAAAATAAATTCTATCATATTGCATTTGATATGATGATAAAACTTAATAATTAAATAGAAATAACAACAGTAGATTATAAAAAAATCTTTTGATAATCTACACAATATCTTAAATAATAATAAAACTCCTACTTAAAATGAGACGAAGGAGAAGGAGAAACAAAAATCACAAATGATTAGCTCCATCCATGTGTTGCATATTTCAACCACTCAACATGACACGACAATCCCAATTTCGCAATTTATTCATCCTAGGCAACTGTCCATTCCACGTGTCATCCAATGAATGGATCCCAAATTCACAAACGGCAAGAACACGTGCTGTCTCTATCGTTTCCTTCTTTAGTAATTGTCCACGTGGCGGTGGTTGCCGCCGTCCATTTATATCGCGGCAGACTCTTACGTCATCACCCGTTAACGTGACGTCACGTTGCGAGCACGTGGAAGACTCAGAAACTTTGGACGGTGGTTGTATACGAATATAGTCGGTCGCCAAACAGCAATGAAAACATCTTATGTATACTGTTGCCAAATTATATTCATTTTTTTATATCAAGATATCAACTTCAATCATTTTTGAAAACAATGTGTATTTATCACGGTGTATAAAACAAATTATATTTCAAAAGCATATATTTGGCACCTACTTCATGATTTGTTACAACACGATCTCAACAAGTCGATATTGAATCGTTATATAGGTTGAGACTCCAAGCATTCAAGAAGAATTTAACCTCTTAAATTATTAATTAAAATTTTTATTTAATTTATATATATATATATATATGAAAATATTTTTTTTTTTGGTTTCAAATATAAATAAAATAAAATAGTCTTTCTTGATGTAAGATATAAATAAATTCAACAATTTTTATTATATTAAATATTATTTCTTATAATATTGTTCATTTAATTTAAACTTTTTTATTTTTATTTTTGATATCATAATTAATGTATTTATGTTTACAAAATAAGTTAAGAGTAATTTTAGAAGTTAATTTGTTAATTTTTTTATTTTAATAAAAATTGAATGATTCTTTAATGTATGTGTAATTTTTTTATAAATATAGAACCTAAGAGAATAGTTGGTATAAATAATTTTTAAATTATCCATCAGTTACAATTGTTATTAAGAACGTTTAATTTTTATCTGAAAAATTATCGTTTCATGAGGCCCTTTATTATATAATTTTAAACTTTTTTTTATTAATTGTAGTTACGAAGTTAAAATCTCGTTATCCAAAAGTAACTTCAAAAGGACATTGGTGCATACATAACATTTGTGTTGTATACAGGTGAATGATTATTTATGTATGCAAATTTGAATTGAAAATGGGTACGAAGAGAAAAGAAAATTCCTACACAAAAAATATATGATAGACTGACACCGTGTGTATATATATATATATAGTGATTATTTTAAATATCTTTCTTTTATTTGAGTTAACATGTAGCACATACCAATCATGATATTTGAGTTGGATAAATATATTTATACAGTTCGACTACTTTCTATTTTTTGTGTCTAAATAACAATGCTAGGTTGAAGAATGAGACAAATAAAAAAATATAATTATTTTAAATACAAAAAATAACTAAAATAAAACAACGAAATAGTAGGATATATACGGTCAATCTAATTTTTTAATATGTCTAATTAAAGTGTAGTAGTTAACGGTTATTTTTAAATCGTAATTACATAATAAATTTATGTGAATGTATTGTGAATTTTCATTGAATGTCAATATAAAATTATTTTATATCAATAATATAAAATTATTAAGCTCTTCACCTTTATCAAAAATAAATAATAAAACGAGTAACTTTACCAAAAAAATTGTAGGACATTTTCACCTTTATGAAAACTTTGCCAAGCGAATCAACATTTTAATTCTTGACAATAGGAGTAGAATAATTTAGTTTTTTAAATTTATAAAATAACAAATTAATCTTTAAAATTAAAAATAGTTAAATGCTTAAAATCTCATTATCTACTACCGCTATCAACCTATTAAGTGTTTGGGTAACATCAATATGTAATTGTCACACAATAGATATTGAAAATATTTGTTTAGGAAATAAAGTGAAAAACTGTGTATTTGAAGGAAATTGATTCTCTTATATATAATTTATATATAAGAGTGTAAAATGTGAACTTGCATCATCACACAAAAATTATCACGTATTTTTTGAATCTAAAAAAGAATATAACAGCGTACTTTACTTTACTTCCTCCTTTATAAATTATACATGATACAATCTATTTGATATTTAAAATGAAGCATTTTGGAAAATATAGGGATTGAAGTAACAGCAACACACAAACACTAATTTGTTGGCAAGTTACTTTATTTACGTCCTAGCTAGTTTATTAGTTTGTAGATACAGAGAACGTGTGTAGTATAAAAGGATCAAAGTATGCTTGTTGTATTTGGTTTTTTAAGCCAAGCACATTACCATATCTTAGAATCCAAACAAGGTTTCATTGTTTCGCTAAGAGCTACTATCTCTGAAATAAAATAGATATAAATAATAGTTAAAAATTGATGTGTTTAAATTAAATTTCAAAAGAGTATATATTCGTTATATTTTATGAAAATGTTTGAAGGATAAAAAGTTCAAAATCATGTATATATACCGTTCTCGACACCTTTATATTTTTATAGATTAAACTTTTTATGTAGTTGATAATTTATTTTTTTTATTTAAGTGTAAATTCATTTTAAATGTTGCACACAAATACACAATATGCATATTTAAATGTATCATATTTTTTCAGGAAATCAAAATCATATAATACAGAAAATTAATTAAAATGGAAAAAATATAAGAATATATCACAATTAAATATCCCAAGAATTTATCAGAATTGAATATGATATTGTAAAAGATAAGGTTCGACATCAATTGATCCTCCCATGAATCATTGTCAATCTCTTAGAAAGTGGAGGTGATCTATATGAGATGACATATGAAAATGAAACAAAGAAAAACACATTGACGATTATAATTGGACATAATTCATTTTAGCTTAATTTGGTCACTATACGTATGGACAAGGTTCTCCGGAGGGATGGGAATTGAAGGTAAATCATAAGCATTATCTAGTTCTAGGAAATAGGCATCATGCACTTTCAAACGCTAACGACAGATAACATATTTAGGACCTCTCAATTTTATTTTTTTGGGATCCAAATTAGTTTCAGTTTTTTTATGACATTTTCTTTCTAATATGACGTAATTTATATGTCATCGTGAAGTAGTTGGTTGTGACTTAATTAATAAAATATGCGAAGACTTGGTATTAAATAAAAATAAATATTTTTTTTATCAAATGATAAAGTTGATTATAATAATAAATATAATGAATTATATATTTAAATTTGAACAATTAATTTCTAATTAAAGTAACTAATTTATAATTAATATTTACTTAAAATAATTTATTTATTATTAATTTTACATCTTTAATATATATCAAGTAAATTATTAAATTGAGACTCAAAATTATGATAATTAGATAATTTGATACTTTAAATTTATGAATTAACTAAAGTGACTTTTATATTAATCACGTCAAATAAATTGTTCACGCTATTAAATATAGTTTTTTTTTTTTAAAGTAAAAAAAGTGTAAATATTGAAGTGATATAATGGCCTTTTTTTAGATCACATGAAATAATTTAACCTTTTAAAAATAGTTAAAACTTTAAAGTTCGGGAAACTCGTTCACACAAAAAAAGTAATTTTAAGAATTATCAAAATGTCATCATTTTATTCACACCAAAGTGTCTATTTTCTCCATCAACCTTGTATTTCATCCATCATCTTCCATTCATGCCTCTTCAACTCTACCAATTTCATTGTAATTAAGTAAACCTAATACTTCAACCTCATTACATATAAAAAAGAAAAACATAACTACAATTATAATCATGCATAAAAAACATTGCAATACAATGTATAACAAACACGACACGAACCTTGTATAATGACAAGTGAATAAATGTCTTCCTCAATATTTCTTAAAGTTTTACTTACAACTATTTTACGACAGTTGCAATCTAACAAATAGTTGTTCTTAGTGGAGCTCCACCATAAATCATTTTTTGAATTTAGGAATTGAGATTTGAAAAAATAGGGTATGCATGTAAGTGTAAACTAGTTTTACACTAACAACCAATTAAAATCAAATTTCTTACAATTACTTTTAATAAAACATTTTTATAATACTTATGTGACAGTAAGGTGAATGGTTATTGGATGAGAGTATAAATTATTTTACATTGTCAGAGAATTTTCATTAAACTCTTGAGATTTAGGAAAATAATGAATAGATTTTAGGAAAAATAAGATATTGTATTTGCATATTTTCATATTTTGAGGAATAAGATAAATAGGGATGATGGAAATTATAGTCGTTAGATGTTAAAATGCTTCGCATGCCATGATTTATGCGTAATGTGACACCTTAATACACTTAATAAAACTACTTGACCGAGGAGTAATTTGATTGACGTGATTCAATAAAATTGATTCTTTTATTAATTTGTAAATTTAGAGTCTAAAATTGTCTAACGTTCAAAATTTTGAGTTCGAATTTAGTAATTTTTTCTTTGTGTATATGTATATATTTATAAAATGTATTAATGAAATCTCACTTTAATATAACAAATTTACGTATGTAAAGTTCTCAATGAATTTATTTTTCAACACTTTTTATCATATAAAAATGTGTTTCGTCTTATTTGTTAGATTCTTTTTGAGTTTGGTCATGTGAAGCTAAATGTCAACACTTTTTAACTAAGGAATTGCGTTGGTTAGAAATATTATTTGTGGTCATCGGGATAACTTTTTGTTTGAATTTGATTACTCTCTTAGTGTTTTGTTCTATCACTATGAAATAATTATGGACTATTATTCAAAGTTGACGTTTGAGATGAGTTTTATGACTATTAATTTTGAATCTAACTTGAAGGTGACATTAGATCTCATTCTTGATGATTGTAGTACCAAACATCTTTATTCTTTATTGATAAATTAGATCTTTGAAACATTTCTTCTTATCTTACATATTATGTGAAGCTAATCAAACAACCAATGTCTATAATTTTCAAATAACTTTTTGTAGATAAATTTTCTTTATGTAATTTTTCCCCCTCTTTTACCTCTCTGCCCGATAGGAGTATTGTTGATTTTCCAACGAGCTTTCAGCTTCTTCTTCTTCTTCTTTTTTTTTTTTTTTTTGTCTTTGTGTTGGGCTTTAGCCTTTTACTCCTATGACAAAACAAAAAAGTAAATAAAGAAGCAAAAAGAAGAAGAAAGAAAATGAAAAAAGATAGTTTGTTTGGTTGTTGTAGAGAGGACCCACATTGGACCACTTGACGTCAACATGCTTTCATGTACTTTTGCTACTGTCTAAGTTTCTTGATATTCAAATTTTGACAAAATTATTAAATACTATTGCAAGCCCTGTGATTTAGGGAATTGATATGAGTGCTTTTCGCTTGTTTTATCTCACATGAGTTTCAACTCAAATTAAGCATCAACTTCCTAAACTTTTATTATTAAAATTTGTAATTTTTTTATTTTAAATATAGATTTTATAAGTTTATTTTTTTTTCAATTCACTACTACGTAAATAAATATATCTAAATATAAATTATTTTTTATAATTAACTTATTTTTAACTAAAATTCAATTTATTTAAAATTAAAATGTGTCACCACTAGACAATTATAAAAAGGATGTTGGCTAAAAGGTGCAAAACATATAACTAAAATTAAAGGTTGAGCACTTTATATTCATTGACACGATGAGTAACATTGTGACTTAAATTTGATTCATGCATTTTCTTTGCAGGCAGAAATGTGACAGGATTCAAGATACCTTAGTGACATTACTACTCAGAAGTCAGAACATACATTTAGAATTTGCACTAAAATGGGGGCTATGGGAAATGCTGTTGAAAAGTTGTAAGATTCCTGTCACAAGATGTTGCCTATTTTAAACATTATATGTTTGAATTATTAAATTGTTATGTGAGGAAAATTTGGATAATCATTTCTGTGAAGGCACGTTATAATTCTTACAAGGACAAATATATGCATAATAAAACTAATAATTAATCACATTTGCCATTATGGCATGCTCTAGAGGAAAATATGTATTGCTTTGGGGTGTACAAAATCAGCTCTATAGTATTAATCCGTCCTGACACATAAATTTTGGGTTGAATATATATATATATGTGTATATATATATATTATTGATATAAAAGTAAACGTGCAAGTACTAGATGAGGATGAGGTCTCTTGGTTTTATAACCTCAATGCAATTTTTGGACCTAATCATATCTTGATCCAACTTGTGTATTATTATTATGGTTGAATTATTAGCATTTATTTGGAGGAGGAAAATAAAAGAGACTGAGACGGCAAGCAATGTAATGTGTTATACTTATATGTAACATTCTTAGCACTGTTGTCACATAGCACCCCATGGTTATTACAAATACCCCCTTCCTAGTGCCACTATAAAAGACGGCTAATAACTTAAAACAACTAGTACTAATCATTTTTTAATATTATACATGCCCTCAAAAAAATTATTATTAGTATTATATATTTCCAACCTTTTTTTTAAGTATAGAGAAGACATAACTTTGACAATATCTTAAAAAACATTATTTTAACAAATTTTAAATTAATAAATAATTTTTATTGGTGAGCTTTATTTGTTAAATTTATAACACATACATCTAATCAATATTAAGTACACATTCTCATTTTAAAACACAAATTGTTCTCAAATTTAAAAATATATATATCCAAAATGAATTATGTGTTTTCTGATAACAAACTTCCATATATTCATTTCAGATTTTGAAATTAAAATTATTTTGAATTTAATATATATAATACTTACTTCATGTGATTTTAGAATATAGTTATTGCAAATTATTATTAAAACATCAACATACCTATTGCATGTAAGACTGTTCAAATGTATATTTAATTTAAATTGACCATTCCTTGATATTTAGATATTGAAATTATACA
>JBBPBS010000968.1:27156871-27178510 GCA_037974835.1 Cicer judaicum
AACATAAATACATATTTAAAATACTATAAAATAATTTATCATAAAAATAGCTTAAATTTTAATTTATAAATTTATATTTTAAGAATTTTTTATGTTGAACATATGATATTGAAAAACTAATATTTAATTTATCTCAAATTAAAAAAATATACTAATAAAATTTTAATAATATTCTAAACATGTTTAAAAAATATTATTAAAAAATTTAAAAGTTGATAAAAGTTTTGTTTCATAAAAGACTATAATTTTTGTATAATAATTTTACAGAAATTAAAAAATACAATTGTTTGTACGATGACTGAAAATAATAATTCAAAATTTTATAGAAAATAAAGATGTATATAACCTTTTATATAATAATTATAATAATAATATCAAAGACAAAAAGAGATAATACCATTTGTTAGCATCTAGCTGTACTTATCCAGTACAACCTTGAAGACAGTGTCATACATGAATATAAATATATATAGATGTCTTATGTACGAAAATATAATTAAACAACAACAACCAATATTTAATTAGAGTATAATTAAAATATAAAATCATCTTAAACGAGGTTTTTAGGAAGCTATTAGCTACTTCTATATTGGAGATGAAAAAAAATAGTGGTTATTAAGAGAAGAGTACTCTTCAAGCACAATTTTTTATTGATTCCACTTAATAGATATTAATAAAATAAGTGAATGTTAAGATATAATTATATACAGTCATTAGTAAGATTTTTTTAATAAACTGTTTTGAAGTGTTAGATCAAAAAAAATAAGTCCTTATGAAATATAAATATTTAAAAAATTATAAATAATGTTTAATTGTGGGACCCATTGATACACCAAATAAAAATACCACTGAATAATAATAATAATAATAATAATAATTATTATTATTATTATTAAAATATAGAAATAAGAGTTAGAGTATAATTAAATTTTGTTGTTAAATAAGACTCTCTGTCTCTGTCTCTGTTCTTCTGTTTTGAAGGAAATTGGTTAGAATCACATTCTTTTCATTTTTACTCTTTCACTTCTTCGATCTTCACCTTCAAAGCCACTTTGTTAAATGGTTACCTCTCAAGTTCTCTTCTTTTTTTAGGGTTCCTTTGATTCTCAATTTGGATTGAAGTTTGGTAACTCTGCTTTGCTCAATTACTGTTGCCACTCTATCTATTCAGGGTAAGACCCATTAGCAAGTTTAATCTTAATTGAATTATTGTCCTAAGTTGTATGATAAATTCAGTAGTGAAAATTGATTTTATTCAGCAAAATCAATTAATGCTTTTATAGGTTAGATACTGATTTTGAATATTTTTATACCTTGTTTGAAAATTAGCTCAACCTAGTTAGTTCATCTTATGAATTGGGATGAATTTTGAAGAAAAAAAAAGTTTTTTTTTTTTGGGTTTGGACGGTGACTAATCCAAGCTTTGAAATACAAGGTTGTGTTTGATTTTTAAATAGTCCAATGGAGCATTTTTCTCATTAATTTGAAAAAGTTTTGAACTTCAAACTTGGATTAACCCAATGGAGCACAAAGCACGTTTTTCCATCAATTGGTGGAAGGAAAATAGATTAAACAATGCAAGTTTTTTTAATTTTCTATTGTTGCTTTCTTGTACTTGTTTGTAAATTCTTTACTCACAAGTAAATAATTCTTTTTCTTCAATTTTATGATCCAAAAAACCTTTTGTTTGAAGCTACTTTACCTTGAGGAAGTTGTCATTCTGATTGATTTGTTTGTTGTTGCTTGGGTTGTTGATGTAATGGGGTACACGAGGGAAAGATACCTTTTAGTTTTATCATCATCATTCATTCATTTATTCATCACCATGCATGTTGTAATCTTTTGAAACCTTTTTTTCTATTGTTATTATTATTACAACAATGAAACGTTTACACGGACCACAATTGTCATGTTTCATGTCATTCTTGTGATTTTAGTTTCTTTTATGTCTATATCTTTCTCAACCTCAAACCCTTTTCCTGTCTGTGAATTTTTGGCAAAGAAAATAAGCCTAACTTTTGACTTCACCAGTGAAACTGCCAGAGCTAAGGACAAGGTTAGTTAGGTAAATTTTAGGTTCTTATTATTAATTATTAAGACTTTAGATTATGAAATGGGGACATTACAAATAAATAAGTAGGAACCAATAATGCAGCTGCAAAAAGGCCAAATGAAAAAAGAAGAAAAATCAATGCAGATGAATAAAATATTGTGTTATTTTTTTTATAATAACTTAGATAGTTACAGTACACAGCTTATAGCTAGTAATGCTGCTCGTGAGTAACCTACTACCACTTCTTTATTGGTTGGCATTTAATTAGTCATGTCTTGATGGGTTTTTTACCATTAATTTCCATGTAAGTTGTTGTTAGTATTTTATTTCTGAACTCGTTTTAAGCTTAATTGATATCTTTGTTAGTTTTGTAGAGCTTTTATCTATATCATTTTGTTCCTAAATTTGTTAAGCTTGATGTCTGAAACAGTTCAAGTTACTCATTGTCTTCACAGAAGCACAAGATTGTTGGAGGTGATTCACCGTGACTTGTTTGTACCGGCAGGTAAAGTAGTACTCAGGACATGGGCTGCATGGTGTCCACCCCGAAGGATTCTGGTGGAAATAGAAGAAGGCCGGGGAGTATCGGGGAAGTTTCTGTCTACGTTCCTGGTTTAAGAATCCCTAAACCGGTTGATTTTGCACAGTCACTTGGAGATTGTTTGTCGAAGAACATAGTGGAACGACTATCTGCTCTTAGAACTCGAATAGTTGTAATGGCTGGCCAAGAAGGTCCTACAATTACACGAACGAAAAGAAAAAGTGCCACGCAACACGGTTAGTGTTAACAAGAAGGACAGATCAATTTTTATAATAAATAGTAAGTTGGTCATATTTATTGATGCATCACTCAATTTCATTCTCAGGAGGTTCAACACTGGCTGATCTTCTACAGGCTCTTGAAGACTACTTACCAGTACTTTTGGGATTAGTCAAAGATGGTAAAGCATGTTTTCTCCCGTTTATACTTGATGCAAGTTCTTTCAACAGCAAGCATGTCGATTAATTGGCTATCTTAATTGTGCAGGAAGCCATTTACAATACAAAGTGCAATTTGTTTGGGTGAATCAGGAGGATGAGGCAGAGGTAGTTTCTTAATTGTTTTCTTTTTAGTTTTGCCATTTTTAATGCATACATGTCAGGGTTGATTTGAATATCTAATTTTATACATTGGATTGGTAACCGATTTTTTCTCATTCTCTACTTTTCTTCTTATTTTGGTGTGACCGGCCCTTACAGGAAACAACCATGTCTAATGCTTGGTATGAAGTGTTGTCAGTCTTGCACTTGATGGCAACACTATCGCTATCACAGGCTAATTTATTACTTCTTCCAAGACCTTCCACCGATGGTTATCAGCCAAAAGTATCCGAAGGTGAGTGGTACTGAATTTGTTTTGGTGCATGACAATACATTGGTCAAATATTGTCTTGTTATTTTGACAGATTAATATGAACTTACCTAGTTTGCTGTAATTTTTGTTCAACTCTTGGTCATATATTGCATTAGTTGATAAACTGGAAAATATATTATTTGTTGTCTTGTATGGTAGTATGCTATAGAACTGTGTTCCTAACGAAATGTCTTCGTTGGTTCCCTTGTGTATATCTCTTCTGCTGTGGAGTTTTAACTTTCGGTAACTACTCATTACTAACAGAAAACAGACGAGCCTCTGTTGATATTTTCTTAAAGTCAGCTGGATATCTTGACTGTGCTGTCAGACATGTTCTTCCACAGTTGCCTGCTGAGCTCAGGTTAGTACTCTTATAATGCAATAAATTGAATGTCATGTCGTTATGTGTAATCTAAACAACCATGTTCACTGTTTTTTCCAATTACTATTCTCATTGTTGGTTCTGATTTTAGGAGAAATTTACCGGTAGACCTTGCAGAAGAAGTTCTTCAAGCACTCTGTCTACAAGCATTGGGACAGGTATGAATGTTTTATATTGCACACCTACCAAATCATAATAATTCGTCATACGTTTTGTAATTCATTTTTGCCTGCTTAAATTGGAATGCACGTAAAAAATGATTTAGAGATGGAAATATCATATTTAATGGATGAAAAAACCAATGCATCTTTTAACTATTTATGGTGGAAAACCTCTTGTATACTATTCTTATCACAGTCATGTTGTGTATTCAAATAATTGACTACTTGAAACCACTTGTTTGATGAAATTTTATGAGGAAGTGGATATAAATACGCTTTGCTCATAATTAGGCTAATTATAGAAAATTTTAATTGCATGGTGAGTGCTTGAAACTGAGGCGTTTTAAGCATCCTATTACTATTCTTTCTTTCCCTAATTAAGAAAGAAAGGAGGAAATAACCTTATTTACTCGAAAATTTTCAAGTTGAACTTTTATCTTAGTTCCATATAAAATGTAAATTTTATGAATTGGAGGTGAAAATTAAGAATTCATATGATTCTATACCATCAGGGACTCTCCATCGAATCTCATGTAAAATGGTACCAATGTTGTGTATAAGACTGGAGAAGGGAAATGTTCTTGTATCTATTTGGTTGTTTATTTATTTAATTGTTTTAATAGGGTGTAGATATCCAACTTGGAATGGCAATTGATAGCACTAAAGCAACTCTTGCAGTGAAGCGTAGACTTGCATGTGAGATGGTGAAATATTGGCAACAGGTACAAATGCAAAAGATAGTTTGAATTGTGGAAGTGTATGGTTGTGTTTTGTTGAACAATTTTTTTTTTGTTGACAGAATCTTCGTTTCAAATCTATATAATGTGTGCGTGCACACACAAGTGTTCATTAGTGTGCTAACACGGGCATGGTTATTCAACACACATTAATATTGTTTAGACTGATTTTCTTTCAGGCTCAAGAAAATATTATGAACCTTCCATTGTCAAATGGTTGGGGTGAAAAACATCGTCTTTATGTCAAATGGAAGTATATTGAATCAAAGGTTTGTGGTTTTTTGTGCCCTCAGTTATTTTCCTCTTGCTATCTGGTTATTATGTCTTATTGCATATATGGTTTCTTTTTCTTTAATCATATTCATGTATAACTCAGGAACTGAGTATAGAAGATGCATTCAACTGATGCAAAATAATGATATGTTTATTGTAATGATTTACCAGGCTGCAGCGTATTATTATCATGGTTTGATTCTTGATGAGGGAAATACAGAGAAATCTCACGGGATGGCTGTAGCCGCTCTGCAAGCAGCGGATGAGTATTTCAAAGACAGTAAAAAGCTCTGTGAGGCATTCAATGCAGCAACTCCATTGTCAAGGTCATCATTACATTTTCTTAAGCTCGTTGTTATGCTATGTGTCTTCTGTATGATGTGATAGCGTCCTTAGTTATATTTAGCTTGTGCTTGGAACCAGTAAGGAGTGCATGCTATATACATGAGAATTTGCATTAACCGTGTCTGCTTATTGCACAAATGTGCATGGCTTATGCGCTAATGACCTTAGTCTTGTGCATCCTTCTTTAGAATTAGAGGGAATGGCATGTGTTTCTCACGATATTTCTGGTGTGTCAACTTCTTATGCCTTTTGCAAACGTGATGTTCTACTAAAATATCTTAGCTGGTGGTGATATAGGTTTACCTAGTTATATTAAATTACATAAACCTCAATTTAGCTTCTCTAAGGTGAGAAAATCATGAGTTGTCGTTTGAACAGACTCATAATAAACTTATAATTTGTCATGGTGTTCCTCTAATATCTATCTTTAATATTTTAATCAGTGGTTAATAATCCTTACTTAACACTCTAAAGTGAGTTGCTCACTTGTCCTTTTCCATATTTTAAGAGGATTCGAGCTCTGTGCAGTCACAACCATATGACGGCACAGTCAAACACACCTTGGTCGTCTGATCAAGATTGAACTTTACTAAAATTTCAAGTTTGGTATTTTAGATTTAAAAAAAATTAAAACCTACTTAAACTCTGGATTGTCCAATCTTAATCAAAAGAGATGCGTGTGACTGCATGCAATCACACTGCATCCAATCCAAATCTATTTTAAGATCATTTTTCTGGGCACTATTCTAGCTGCCCTATTTATGAATGAAACCTAGCTCTCTTCAAGAAATATAGTACTTTTGGTAGCATCTTGCTTGTTTACAGTCCACCTAACTTGCAGTCATGATGCAGAAATCCACCGCTATGGGGGACCATGAAATATCTATCCGAGAAAATTCCCAAGGATACTTCAAGCAAGGTGCGAATAAATCGCGATCTATACACATACGAGAGGTAAATAAACTTTACTAAATTCATGATTAAAAGTTACTTTAATAATTTTATTTTGCTTAGTAAAATGTAAAGAAGTATATGGACTAATAAAATCGCGTTTTATTATAAATATTTATTTTATTACAGAATCATGGAAACGGCGCCGACATTGCCTGATTTTGCCTTAGCCTTGAAACCAGATGATTATCAACTTCCTCAAGTGAGTCCCTCTTGGAGAACAGAAAATGTGAAGGGGGAACAAAATGGCTCCCCCAACCATCTCAAGGGTTGACGAATGACAAAAACTAAGCAATATCAACTTAGCCTGAAGAAGAAGCAAGGGTGATTTTTCAAAGCTTGTTAATGTCCACAAAGGAAGCATTCATTATTTTCTGACTTTTTCTCTCTACCTTCTACCTTTTTTTCTTCATAAATCAAATTTATCATATCCTCCACAACATTTGAAAAAAGAGAGCCTACAACTGGAAAAAGTCTCAAGTTGTGTTCAATGTAAACAAAGGGTTGACCTTCCCAATACCCAAATCCTCCATTTGTTAAACCAAGTTGTATAAGTTGGTTGGTGTGTAAAATTGACTTGTGTCTTTGCATGGAAAGAACGATTTCCTTTTAAGTGTTAAAAATCTATAGAGTTTGAAATGCAAGGGAATTTATGATATACTTATTTAAACAAGGTTTATCATACAATTGTGTCTCGTGATTTAACAATCAAACCGTTATGTAAATACTATATTTTATTTTGATTTATATGATTTTTTTACCAAAAAAAAAGTTCTGATTAATATGATTTTTAAAAATATATTGAAGAAATAAATAACAACAAAAATTTAAGATCCATTTGCTTAATTTTTTAAAATTTTAAACTATTTTAACCCTATTGCTCACTTCGTCCTATTACTTATAAAATCAACCGAACTATAGTTTATATAATTATCGCTTCACTTTATTGATACAATCGGTTAGTCTTCTTCAGATCCATCCGATCTCAACTCAATATTCATCATTTTTCAGCTCCAAAAAATTTGACAGAGTGCTAGATCATTTGATAAATGTCTTTACTTTTATCTTTTATTTTTCATTTTCAATTATTATTGTCAAGTTTGTGTCTATGTTAATTATCTTAGTTTATCATTATGTTGTAGATAAATAGATAAAAGAAAAAAGGGATATGTAATGTTATCACTGTACAAAAGTTAAATGTTAATCAAAGTAACATGAATACTAAGTGTTTTAATTATTTTTAAATATGAAAATAAATAGATGAACTATTTTTAGCATGTGGTATATATAATATAAAGATGGACGATTTAAATTGTTTTTTCTTGTAATTTGATTATCCTAATCAAACAATCTTGATCTTATTGGTTTTGTTATGGTTTAGATTTGTTGGAAAAAAAATCTAAGACCCTAATGAAACCAATCCAATTAATAAATATGTATGGTTCATATTTTATTTTATCACAAATCCAAATAAAACCAACTATAACCTATTTATACCTATATCAATTACTCAAACAAAATCTATTGAAAGGATAAAAATCGTTGCCACGTTGCTTTGGTAAACTTTGTGGACCCCTTTCGTATATGTGCAAAAGATTATCTTGCCCACTACCGCCATAAATGAAATGCGTCAACACAGCCTTTACTTTGCTTTGACAAAATACAAGCCTTTACTAACACAAATTTTAAAAAACTAAACCATCGTTAACATTGAGTACAATATAGTGGCATAGAATAAGATTTCTAAAAAATAGATGGAATGACATCTGTATTTTTTTTTTTTTTTCATTTCCCCAATTTGAAAGACATGCAATGAAATGAAATATTTTAATTAAGTAATTACTCTTTGTTCTTTTTTCAAAATGTATTTCGTTTCCTATCTTGTTTCCCAAACCAAAGTGCATAAATAGTGTAGGAAAGTCGTCCCTTCATGGTTTTTTTAAGTAAAAAAATTCATTTGTCATTCTTTAAAGTGATTTGAACATCAAAGTAAAATAGGGAGGAACGATAAATGTAATCTACTTTACTCTTTTATAAAAATATACTAAAATTATTTTCTTTAGTTATAGTAGTGTTTACTAAATAGGAGCAAATATGAAATAAAAAAAAGTTAAAACTCTTTGTTTCGTCTACTTTCCAAACAATATAAGTAATGAGAATTTTGTATCCAACCAGAGCCAAAGTTTCTGCATGTTTCATTGTTGTGATTTTGTAATAAGTTTTACTTCATATACATTCATAGTTGATTTTAACACATCCTTCTTGTTATAATCAAAAGAAGACTTACTCAAAATACAAGGAGATTTATGCTCCTGAAAACTTCCAAGACTATATTTTACCCTCAGATTTCACCTGGGGTAGAGCAGTGTTTCAGAAAAGATATTAACCTCTTAATTAAGCTTTAAGCATACATTTCTTCGTCTCACTTTGACATAACTTCAAAACAAACAACCAAAATCTTTACATATCCGATACTTGAAACTTTGACAATGTTATATATGACAATTTAAACACCCCTTTTTCTTTTGGATTACAAGAATTTGAACTCTATATGAGAACATTCAGATATGCGGAAAAGTTGCAAGAACATGAGTATCTAATCCCCAATTGTATACTCCCTCCTAAATGAAATATAAACAAAAATGGTAATTGAAGAGTTGATGTATCTAGTTAAAAATTAAGACCAAATACATTAATTTTTTGGCGACCCTTTTTACTTATATTTCATTCTAGAGTAATATGCGTTAAGCAGACTTAATGGGATAAGAATTTTGAAAATGTTGCTTCAATAGAACTTCAGTGCAAGAAATTACATCCTAATCTTTGACGCCATTTGTATCATCTCCTTCGGCCAACTGATTTTGCTTCTCTTGTTCCACTGTTGAAAAATCACCAATCCGTTGTAATGTTACATTGTCAACACAGTCCACATTCATAGAACACAAGCAACTCAAACAAATGTGTATAAACAAATTCAAGTTCAAGTCAAACTACTAGGATAGGATCCTGAATTCTCTTATACTACCAACAAGAATTTGTAGACAAGAGAATCTGCATAGACATAGCTGTGTAAAACTATAGCAAGCGGTATTAAAAGAACCTGTGAGATTTGAAATTGCCAATAATTCGAATTCATTTGTCAGAACCTGAATTATGAAAGTCATTTGCAAGACAAATACTGACAGGATATTATTGGTTTAAGGCAAAAATGCACTTTAATCAGTCTCAATACTTAACTCCGATTCTGATCACTCGACATTTTTTAATTAAAACAAAAAATCAGTAACAATGTCACCAATTTTGTACTAACTCTGTTTCATGGACCATCATAAATTGCCTATATGGCATGATAAAAATGGAATGAGTGACGAGGACTGAGTGTGGTCAACTTCGGATCATGAAAAATAGCAGTTTGTTAAAATTCCACTACACTACAGGGCAATAACTCTGCAATAGCCGCTATTTGACAATATTTTATACTAAGAAGCATATCATAGAACAATAGTGATATGTTTAAACTTGACTATGCTATAGCACTGCTATATAGGCCATTTAACAACAATGCAAGAACTTTTAAGATGAAGTGCATATTCAGAAATCTATTGGAGAGTAATATACTTTTGAATTCTCTCCGACAGATTTTGAAGCCAACTAGAACACCTGGAATCGAAGAACCAAAAACGGTGGATCACATTTTGACTTAACTCTTAACTAAATCAGATTCAAAGCCTAATGTTCATCCAACGGTTTTGATCCACTCATTTCAGTCAATGCTTGAATTCTTAACTACAGCAAATCCAGGTGGTAGAGGTATTCTATCTATCAAAATAGACAGCATCATATATGATTATATCTAGCCTCCCAACTTTCTGTCTCTTGCAAAACTCCTTAGCACCCATGAAGCACCAACCCAGACACAAACACAAGACTGACACCAGTAGGCAGTAACAATTTAATCAAATTGAAGTAATTGAATGTAATTACATGTATGAGTATTACACCAAACATGTCTTCAATTTAAAGTGTCAGCATTACATAGCTAACACCGAAGCTAGTTTTCGAGACCAAAAAAGTCTCCACCAATCCAATTCAAAATACCCACTAACCAATTCACCATTTTTCGCAAATGTACCAAACAAATAATCCCAAATAAATAAAAAATTAAGAAACAGTGAAAAATTCATACCCATGAGTTGATAGAGAGCCTTCTGAGTTCGTTTCTCGAGCTTATCAAGCTTCTTCTGCACATCTCTACGCAAATCCCAATTCGGTTTCTTAGGAGCAATATTAAGAAACGGATCCTAAGAAAAAGTAGATGAAACATTAAAGACAATTGAAACAAAAAGAAATAGAGTAATAATTAAGAACCAAACAAAACCCTAACTAACCTCCTTAGGTTGAGTTTCAGGTTCAGGCTCAGGAACAGAAACAGGGTCTTCGAATTTAGGAAGCACTGCAGGTGCAAGCTTTCCTTCTTGAAGATGTTTATCGTGAGGAACATAGTTACGGAACTTCATGCTCGGTTTTTCCTCTTCTTCATCATCTTCTTCATGGTTTTCAGTAACAGTTTGTGGTGGTTGTGATTGTTCGTGGTTGTTGTTAGATTCGGGTTCGGTGGCATTGGATAATTCTTGAGCAGCTCTTAGAGCAAGGAGTCTTTCTCGACGTGAAGCGACGGCTTGCTCGATCGATTCCTCTTCGCTACCCATCTTTGTATCTGTAACTCTGATTCTTTACAAACAAACCCTAACCCCTCTTCTCTTCAAACTCAATTTGCACACTCCCTATATAACACATATTTCTCTGTTTTTTTTAAATATTTTTATTTTTTGCTTGTCTTTTTTAATTTTATGAACGTATTTCATAATTTTTTTAATTGGTTTATCTGAGCACCATTTGTTTTCCTTTTTACAACAAAGTCTGTTCCAAATTATTTTAAATATATATATATATATAGCTTTTCTTTTATAAAAAGCTTAAAAATCTCCAATTAATTTCTTTTTCTTATGGCGTCTCGATCATTATATATAAATACTTTAAGGTTTTAAATCACGTTGGTAAAAATCTAACATCTTTCTTTCGTTAAATTCAATTTCTATTAATAGCCTCCAAATAAATTTAACTAAAAAAATCAAATTTTCTTATTAACTATAAACAAAAATTTAATGGTTGTTTATCAATAATAATATAAAAAAACTAACACAGTTATTCAATCATATTTCATCTGCTAACTTTTTAAAGTGTACAATTTTTTTATTTATTAATTTACTAAAAAAACATTTTATGACTGTTATAGAGCGATTAAACTCTTGACAAAATTCATACACAATGTCGAAATAAGAGTTTAATAATTATGTAATGAAAATGAAAAAAAATTAAATAAATGACCAATCATATTTCACTTTAGTGTTATGTGATAATATATTTCTACAAATACGTGCATAATACATGATTATATGTGATTAGATATATATATATATATATATATATATATATATATATATATATCTTAAATTTATTTAAATTGTCACATACATGTTGAATTGAATGAATGGATATACAATAACAAAAATTACACAATGAAGCAAGTCCGATGTGTTGTCGAATGAATGTTGTGAACCAATAATAATACAAACAGAAGACAAATACAAAAATATTGTAAGAACTGCTACAAGCCTACAATAGCAGTTTATTATTCATAAAAGAATCAAGTTTTCTAATTCCAAAGATAAAGAAAATCACACTCATACTAACGCAAACTCTCCAGTGATGATGACATTTAAAGTTTCATTCTGAAGTTACAGTTACTAGCCTTGATGCTTACAAGATTATTAGACGATAAGCTATCAACCACCAACTGGCATTGACCCAACACTTTCACCTTCTTCAACTTCAACCTCCCAAGTTTGATTGCAACTGGTGCGTGAATATCAAGTTCCAACGGAATGCGTCCTGTCTGCTGTTGTTGCTGCAATGCCGCCATTAATGCGTTTCCTGACTGGACTTGACCTGTTAACGACACATTAAGCACTGTTTTGTTCTGATGTCCTTGGTAGAATTCAGGTAAAGACCCTTCACAAAGCTTTGTGTTTGTGTACAACACACTCAACTTCCCTCCTTTCTCATAGTAAATACCAATCTTCTTGTTTGGATTTTTTGCTGTGATCTTCACATCAAACTTTGCATACAGACTTAAGTCAAAGTTAAGCCTTAGATCACTTATCCTCAATGTGTCAACTGAGTAAGTTGGAAGCTTTGGTTTGAAGACTATGTAAAGGGTTCCTACAGTTGCTGCTAAGATAATGAGAAGAAGGACTAGTAAGCTTAGTGTCCAACATATGCACTTGCAAAAGCAGCTTCTTTTTGGTTGTGGAGGAGGATGGTGCACTGGTACAGGGATACCCTTTTCTGATCTAGAGGAACCTGGAGGTACTAACGGGGTCTTAGGGTGTGGTTTTGCTTCCACATCCATAGGGTGGATTCTCTGTCTCTGATGATCTGACATAAATGATGAATAATAGTGATTTGCTGAGTGGTGTTCAATCTAAGATTTTGTGGTTATAACTGGCAACACTCACACCCTTTTGTTGCTTCTATATGAAGACATTCCTTATTTGACTTCTAATTGTGAAAATACTGTTGGGGTGGATTGGTTGGTTCTGCAATAGGTACTTTGGTTTATGGTTACCTTCCTCACCTACAAATAGTGTTAATTACCAAATAAGATAGTGGTAGTTCAGCTAAATGTGGATACTACGTTGACTTTAGACAAGTGTTTTGTTATTTTCTGTATTTTCTTTTGTTGTCTAGAACTCTTGTTGTAATATTAGTATGTATGTCAGACACGATTCATTATCTCTATCTAAACCATAACAATAACATTAGATACACGTATCTTCACATCACTCTTGATTTTGCAACTTTATTTTTGGCACAAGGTGATGTATGGAGAAGCTTAGTGACCAAGCATTATTCTTTCAACTAAAACAAACTGGCGTGTTGGTAATTATTGGCATATCATGATCAGAAATGCATATTGACAATCTTAAAACCTGCTTCACAATTAAGGAAACCTGATACTTACACATTAAGAATGCGTGAGAAGACACTGGTATAAAGGTAGGGTGAATATTATTGTGTTAACAAAATCTTAGCCTAACAATTTCTCAATGTCTTTAAAGACAAAAGGAAATTTATACAGCAAGTTAAACCACGAAAACAAACAGTACCGAGAAAAAGCATCTTTTGTCTTTGATTATTCCATAATAAAACACTTGAGAATATAATGTAGCTAACAGTAGCAATAGATGCAGACTTCACAATACATTTAGCATCTTGAGAAAGGACCAGAACTGTTATGTTTTGTTTGCCAAATGTGTGATTAGAAGATTATACAATTTATAACCAATTGAACCGGTTTGCGCTGTTGACATGCTGATGCTATGCAAGTTTAAGAAGAGAAAAGTGATAGTTTTATTCAATTTCAATCTCTTGTGGAGCAGCTTCAGTAGTTGACCCTTCTGCATTGGTTTCTTCTTCACTAACACCAGAAGCTTCAACAGTCCTCGTAACCCATTCCTTGAGAGGCTCCTCGTTCAAATCAAGCCTTAAAATGCCCGCAAACATCCCACCCAAGAATGCCACTGGTTCCTGCAGATTAAAAACAATAGCAAATTTTCAATGCCACCCGATGAACATTCCTGTGGGCTGAAATAGAATTGTGACAAAATTGAATATAGCTACATCATAGGAGTTAGGGGACAGATAGCAACTCAGACAATTGTTAGGGTGGAAAAGTGTCACATATGGTCTATGGTAGACCGATTTTTAAAATCGCTCAAGACTGCAACGACGACTGAAATCGCCACCTTTAAGTAAAATTTCAAGGTCATCCAAGTCCTTACAGCTGAGATAATGGCCTGATCGGTGTTGATTCAACAAAAACAAGAGAAAACAGATATAGGTTGAATTGTGAGGCATCGATATTCATTGCCCTTGTTTTTTGTCAGATCAATATTAATTGGGTCATGGTTTAGTTGTGAGGAGCAACACCAATCGTTGTTACTTGTTAGAGTTTGAATGATTTTCAAACATTGTTTCACCCTATAAGTCGCCGACGACTTGTTGACGTATAAAAAGAAATGGCAATCCCAATTTCAACCATGCACTAAAATGAACATGACTTTTGCATCACATTTTTCAGTGGTTACATGACTTAAAATCAGAAGATGCGATAGCCATACGTGTTATGTCAATATCTCTTAAAACTCTTCATCATTAGCTCATTGTTGTTTTCGGTGCTCTTCCAATTTTCCAACAAGTGGTATCAGATCCATGGTTCTACTTGGTGGAGAAGCAGTAATAGATCCTAATAGAATGGGTTAAGTTTAGTAATGTGGTTAACCCAATCTTGTAGAGGAGATTGTTGGAATTCAAGGGTCAGGAGTTAATTCCACATTCTTTATAGACTAATAAAGTATATATAAGTAAAGGGACACATATTCCCAATGTCTTAAAAAGTTTTGGGAAATATGTGGTGTCAACATGTCTTGTCTCAGAGGACTGATAATCAGCCCATTGTTGCTCATAGTGAAAAACAAGACCAAATAAGTTCATGAGATGTGAAGATATTGTAATGAAATTTAATCAGCACATGCAGATAGGTCAAAAGATGTTTGAATATTTTTCCTGAATGCACCTTCCACTATATGCAGAAAAGTGATTTGTTGATAAATCAATAGTAAAGTAAGCAAGCATATTGACTATCTACAGTTGTAAAACAGGCCACATTAAACAACTATCTGGAACAACACGATGCTAAATTTTGCAGATATCAAATTACGCTAATAACAAAAAAAGAAGAATACCTTGAAAGCTTGTTTGACGATAGGGTCTTGTGCGGGATTAAAGAAAAACGCTGTAATCTTGTTTCTATTACCAGTTGGAATGGAATGAAAACCGATGGTGGTGGTTCTGGTGATTTGGCCCCGTGAAAGTGATGATGGTAATAACCAACTTTTTTGAGTGCGTTGCAGTGGAAGAGGAGAACAATAACAAGTTGAGAGAAGAGACATAGCTTCTTTCTCTTCTAACTTCCAACTAATCCGATTCTTATTGTTGTGCCGCTATTTTTTCCACCATTTATTTGGATACAATATTTGGGGTTTTATTCACAATTTTCTTTTCTATTTTTTGTTTTATTCGTTGGAAATCCAATTGTCTTGCACCATTTTATTTATAATATCTAAGTTTTGATTTGCAGTTTGTTTTAAGATTATTTTAAAAATGACTTTTGTAATATTTTATTATTTTGTTATAATATTTTAAAAGAGAATTTTAAAACAAAATTTTAAATGAAAAATTGATTTAAATTATTTATTTTAAAATATCATTTATGTATTTCTTCTATTTGTTGTAATTTTTTTTAATAATAAAATTTTACAAAAAGTAATTAAAATAAAAAGCTGATTTGAAAAGCTATTCTAAAAATTATTGTTAAAAAATAATTTTTTTAAATGAAATTTTTATCATGTTAAATTTTTAGTAATAAATATTTAAATTGTTGAATATTAAAATTAATTTTTTTATTAATAATAAATAAATCTAAAATAACTTACACTATTTTTAAGTTATGATAAAAATCTTTAACAAAATAACCTGTAAATGTTTTAAGTTTATAAAGAACTTTTTTTTTTTAAATTAGTGGATTTGGATCTATCACAGTAGCTGTGTCATAGCCGTCTGATCTGAATGGATGGCTGAGATCGATTTATGATGTAAAATAGGTTTATGTAATAGGAACCATTTGATCTCGTACCAACCATGAAGACAGAATATTAACATGTTGCAATAATTGCGGTCCAAAATTAGTCCGGGTTGGATATAAAAGTGTTTGGTGAAATATGTGCTTAGAATTTGCCTTAATTACAACTCAAACAGGTAAGGCCATCTAGTATTAAGGGTCTTTGTGGTATAGTTTAGATTGATTTTGAAACAAAAATGCATTCCATTTAAAGATAAAATAATATCTACTTTTTTCTGAGATGACAAGTTTAAAAAAATTGAATTAATAAGATCTAATTTTAAGGATTTAATTTGGATTAATTTTTAGATGTTCAAATTATAATTATAAAAATTATATTAATATTAATATTAATATTATAAAAACACGATAAAATATTAATATATAATATATTTAAATTTAATATTATGAAATGACAATGATCAATTTAAAATATATAAAATTAAATAAAAATTAAATAAATTAAACTAATATCTATGTATTATATCAAAACAATAAAAAAAAATTATAATTGTAGTTTGGTTTGATCTGGTGGTTTTGATAAATGAACTTAAAATTCAATCCGTGTGATTTTAACAAAGAATATATAAAAATATTCATTTTTATGTGTTTTTTTAATCCTTTTGAATCAATTTTATAATTTTTGTTTTAATCGATTTGAATATACGTTTATCCAATATATTAGAATATAAGTTTAAATTTAAGAAAAGTTAAATAATAATTAATTTATTTTATGATACAATAGATCATAAATAAAAATTTTAACAACATAAACTTATAAAACAAACTTTCAAAGTAACATAATTATATGATATGTATACATTATGAAAACAATAAAATATTTTAAATATATATATAATTTAATTTTTCAAATAAAACTTCACCTTCAAAATTATACCAATTATTATATTTGAACAAGTTTTAAAATATTTAAACATACTTCCAAGTTTTTATTAGAAAACGATGCGACCTTTCATAGCAATTTGTAATTTTAATCACCTCTGTTTTCCAAATTTACGTTAAAATGATATCATTAATCGACGTTGAATCCAAATGACAGTATGAATATGATATTTTGATTAAAATAAAAATAGAAAATATGATATTGCACGTGGCCTTGTTCACCAATACTCAATTTTTTGAATAAAATCGACGTTGAAGTGAAATGGATATGTATAAGTGAATAGTGATGATCTGATAGAAGCACGTGGCTAGCGTGCAACATTTGACAAAGCAGGTGTCTCACTCCGAAATGAATTTGGGTGATATAAGCATGCAAATGCAAACAAATTATTATATTAAGTTTGTTGGTGGTGAGTGAATATTAAAGAGAATTAATCCTGTGTGTGTGTGTGAGTTTTAGTGATCCATCGAAAAGCAATTAATTAATGGCAACAAGAAGATATGCATTTGGAAGGTTGGAGGAGGCAAACCATCCAGATTCCATAAGAGCAACATTAGCAGAATTCATATCAACATGCATCTTTGTGTTTGCTGGAGAAGGCTCTGCTCTTGCTCTAACTAAGATATACAAAGATGCAGGATCATCTGCAGGGGAGTTAGTTGTACTTTCATTGGCTCATTCTTTTTCACTTTTTGCTGCTATTTCATCCACAATGCATGTTTCTGGTGGACATGTTAATCCTGCTGTTACTTTTGGTGCTCTTCTTGGTGGAAGAATATCTGTTATTAGAGCACTTTACTATTGGATTGCTCAACTTCTTGGTTCTGTAGTTGCTGCTCTCTTATTGAGACTTGTCACTAATAACATGGTATGTAATGTTTATTAATTAATTAATTAATCAATTATTTGTGATTCATGCTCATCAACACCTGTGGCTGTACTATTTATTTGTGTAGAGACCGCAAGCATTCAGTGTGGCAGTTGGAGTTGGTGCAGGGCACAGTCTGATACTTGAGATTGCAATGACATTTGGTTTGATGTACACTGTTTATGCCACAGCCATTGATCCCAAAAGAGGAACCATTGGAACTATTGCTCCCTTAGCAATTGGACTTGTTGTTGGAGCAAACATTCTAGCTGGTGGCCCTTTTGATGGGGCATGCATGAACCCTGCTCGGGCTTTTGGGCCTGCCTTAGTGGGCTGGAGATGGCATTTCCATTGGATCTTTTGGGTCGGTCCATTACTTGGGGCTGCAATTGCAGCACTTTTATATGAATACGTTATACTTCCAACTGTGGCTCCTAATCCTAATCCTAATCCTAATCCTCATCCTCATCCACATCATCAACCTTTGGCTCCTGAAGATTACTAGATACTTTCATTTAAATATGTATTATCAAATATATGTATGTAGTTTCTACTTTTTAATTAATAAAGTGTGAGCCCCTATTTCACTTAATACTTAATAAAATGTAAATCATGGACCAACTGTTTTTATAACACGTTCTTCATTTTTACAACTCCTGCTTGCACTTAAATATTACTCACAATCTCTCACCCCTCTATTTAACCATTCATGGATTTCATTTTAAGTTCTATGCATACACTACACCCTATCAACACCTAATGAGAGAGAGAGAGAAAAAAAAATTACAAAGAGTGAAGAAAGAGTAGATAAAGAAAAAAATTAGATATTGAATGAGTGTTTATGTATTATTATTGTTTTATTTAATGAGTTTTAAATTATTGATGGACAACTATACACTTTGTTGATATCTAAAAAAAGTATAGAAAGTGATGTGAATTTAGAGGTGTTATTTCTATAAAAAAAATATAGAAAGTGATGTGAATTTAGGGGTGTTATACGTGAATTTAGAGGTGTTAATTTTAATTATTTATTGACTTCAGTTTCACATGTCGTTGGCTAAAAAAGCTCCATTAAAGGAAATTTCAAAATTAAAAACACCTAAAAACATAAAATTATTATATTAATTGGGACTATATCACTTTTTCAATTAATTTTGTTTGAGAAATATGTCTTTTGGGATAAAAATTTCGATAAAAGATTTTCACGATTTTTTTAGAAAAAATATATTTTAAAAAATTTCCAGAATAATATTTTGAGAAAAAAAAAGTTTGATTTTTCTGAAAAAAATATTAAAATATTACAGACAAATTAATTTTGAAAATTTTTCAAAAGAAAATTATAATTTTTTTGGAAAAAAAGATTCAAAATTTTCTGAAAAATAAATATGAATTACAAATAATGGGTATGTGAACTCTCTAGCTTATTCTACAGAAAATCATATCAATATATTATTATTGTTTTTATATTTAAGGTTTTTTTTACTGGATACCTTTTTTAATTATTGCATAAAAAATAGTTTAATTTGAATTCAAAATATAAAATTTAACCTAATTATTTGTAACTGAACAAATTCACACGAAGAGAATATTAATAATGCTTTGAAAGCTTTATGGAAGAACAATCCCTCTACAAATTGAATATGTGTTGGTGCGGTGTGTGTGTGTGAGACTAAGAAACTTGCAATCATATTTTTCTTTCTTGTAACTTTGCACAGCTAGTATGGAACAATGTAATTGGTATGGATGAAATAGAAGAAGTTGAAGTATGTGCCACACTTCCATAAGTTTAACATATTTCTAAAAATTAAAATAGGGAAAGGCTATGAGGAACTTAGTGTGGTTAGCTACAATGTGGAATTTATGAATAATGAGAAACAAAATAATCTTTAATATTGGTATGCGAGATACTGAATTAGTAGTACATAGAATTAAAATCCTTTCATGGTCTTGTCTTGGTTTGTTAGTAGTTTGAAAGTTGAGTTTGATTTACTTTTTTTGTTTTTTTTTCGCATGTTTGTTCAATAATCTACTACTTTGTATGCAATGCGGTTAATTGTATATTTTCACCCATGTATTGTTAGAACACCGCAAATGATAGTTAGAGATATTATTGAGGTGTCAATATAATTGAGTTATAATCTCTATTATTCTCTTAGTGTTGTATTGGATTTGAAAAAAAATTCTTATAAAAAAACAAAAACAAGATTGGAATTTAATTGTCTTATTCATACCTAGCTAAAAGTGCATTTGTTTGGAGTGAAGAAATCTCACGACGTAATGTAATTTTAGAGAGTTATTTAAAAAAATTAATATATTTATGTTTTTAGAATTTTGAGAATTTGAAAAATTAATTTAATAGATATTATAACTTATAAGGTAGTTTGTTCAAATTAAATATATAAAATTTAAAATATCATTTTAAAAATAATAATTTGAAATTCCTTTCTTATTCTTCAAAATATGAATCTTGAATTGATCCCAATATGTTTCACATTTTGTACATCTGTCCTTATATTAGTTTTTTCAAACTTTACATAATTGAACCAGTTTTCTTTTTCAAATTTTTGCAGAGTTATTCCTCAACTTTTCTTAAATTTCAAATCTAGTTTACTTTAAAAATGAATTGAACCAGTTTTCTTTTGATATTTATATTAAATATTTATTCAAACTTTATGAAAATACCCAACTCTAAATAAGCTGTTAATTACTATTATATTTATATTTTTTATAATTACTCTATTCAAACAAACAATTTTAACTTAAGAAAGATGAATTTCAATTACTTTATTCACCCACAAAAAATAATTATAAATAATCAAAAAATTAAATCAAAATTTTGAATTATATAGAACTCGAATCTCCCTAAACTTTTAAATTATCTCTTTCAAAAGCAATATTTCAATATTTGAAATATTGTGATGCTTTTACACTCTATTTTTGTTCAAAAATAGTAATAATAGATGCACTAATAATTGAGTATTTTTTTTATAATACTCTAAAAATAAATGTGTTTTCTTTCTGAAATTTTTTATACTATTATTTTTTTTATGTTAATTTACATTTATCAAAAGTACTCATTCATATATACCCTTACAATTCCTTTGTATTATAGAGAAAGAAATTTATATATCTCTCATGCCACAAGATGTATGAACAAAAGAGAGTAAATTCTTAGGTATCCATAAACAAGGTAGCAGTACTCTTTAGACAAAATTAATTTAAATTTTAAATTTACTTAAATAATAATTTAATTTAAAAAATAGCGTCACACATAATACATTAAATTTAAGTATCATATCCAACAAAATTTTGAAGTATGAGAGTGTTAAAATATATTGCATATGAAGTGTAAGAAAAGAAACCATATCATATTGTTTTGGAATGCACCTTTACAACATACCCAATAATATCCTCGGGTAATTTATTCAAAAAGTACAATTAATTAATCAATAACATTTGAACATTTTAAAATTTTCAACATTTATCCAAAACTTTATTTTGTCTTTGTATCATAACATCACTAACATAAGGATGGTAGAAGATTTTTTATTAATCTCAAGTGAGAGTGAGAGTGGTTAAAGTATATATTGATTATAAATATTAAAAATTTAATGTCAAAATCTAGGGTTTTTTTTGCCACTACCCTCATTTTGAAAAAAAAACACACAAATATCTTACTTTCAAATTAATCTATTAAAATACTTTTTTTTTTTTTAATTTTTTTCAATGTTGCAAGTCGTCATTTGGAATGGCGACTTCCTTAAGAAGTC
>JBBPBS010000968.1:27178573-27206279 GCA_037974835.1 Cicer judaicum
TTTTTTAATTTTTAGTAGGAAATAGCCATTTGGAAGTTGGCTTTCTTAAAGAAGTCGCCATTCCAAATGGCGAATTGTAACATTGAAAAAAAAAAGGGGGTATTTTGATAGATTAATTTAAAACTGTGATATATGTGTATTTTTTTTTCAAAAATAGGGCACTGGCAAAAAAAACCCCAAAATCTATTGTAATCTTATATCATTTAATACATTGTTACTTCTACAATTTAGGACTTTTAAACTCTCTACGAAAAACCTTTATAAAGTATTAATATATTAGTATATTGACAGTTGAACATATATGTCCAAAAATACATTTTCATTGATGAATGGATTGTATAGATGCACCGGATAGATCGAGAGCAATAAAATTCTGTTGCAAGAGAAAAGCCAAAAGCTATTGATCGAAAATAAAAGCTGATCGATCCGTTTGGGTGGACGAACCAAAACACATTTCCATTTTTGTTAGTTTCTATAAATATTAATGTCTTTAACATTATATATATTATTAACTCTAACAAATAGATATATGACAGCTCTTGTATATGTTTTTACGTAAGTGGTCATTGGCAGGCACGTTAGTTATTATCTCTTACGTAGTACTCATTAATTTTTTCTTCTTCTTCTTTATCTATTTGTTGGATACGTGTTCTCCCATCTCACCAATCATCATCATATATATATATATAGCACTATGGTTATGCAATCAATCACCTAATTAATTCTCCTTAGGTTGGAAGTGCAGATATATAGCAATGGATAAGGTAGTGGTTGTGTTTTGCATGCTTGCTTGCTCATTAGGGAGGAACAACAAAACCATGGCCACTGCAGAGAAGAGTTATTTCTCAGAAAATGGACTTGGTCAGACACCCCCTATGGGGTAAGATATATTCTTTAATTATACATATTCTCAACCATGCATGTTCCACTTTTTTTTTCTTTAAATTTCCTTTTTTGATAATCCATATAATTAAGTATTTTTTATTAATAAAGTATGGTAATGGGTGGTGGTATTTGTAAGCTGCTAAATAAATAAAATGACGTATCCCGTTTTACTTTTGTTCACAACCTGGATTGGATTTCTTTGCCGAATCATATATACCGTTATAGTAGCATTAATAAATATATAAAACAAAGGATAATGTTTAAAAAACATAACTTGTCTTGCTTCTACGTACGTACTCATATGATAATCAGATGGAATAGTTGGAACCATTTCGGCTGTGATATCAATGAAACTTTAATCCGAAATACAGGTATGTTCATGTTTTTACAATTTAGATATATACATAATTTACTTAACTTCAACTATATATGTTAATTACTTTGTTGTTTCAGCTGACGCAATGGTCTCAACTGGCCTTGCTGCCTTAGGCTACACATATATTAATTTAGGTACGCAATAACGATGCCTAATTATTAACTAAATATATATGTAAACCAAACATGTCTTATTTAATGGATTGACTAATACTATATAATTATATTTATTTGAATTTAATGAGTATTCACCAAAGTAAAATAATTTTATACTTACATATAATGTTTTTTCTTGTCAAAAAATATTAAAGTTTGGAGAGAAAAAAAGTACAACAAAAACTTGTTTAGTTATAGAGTATATCTAATATGTATCTCTAAAAATAGTAAGGTCTTGAACCAAAACTATACTAGACAGTCACTTAATTAAAGTTTTGATTATGTATAAACTATTATATAGACCTTTATTTTATTTAATACAAAACAATTTTAATAATATTATTTTGCATGACTTTTAGATGATTGTTGGGCGGAACTTAATAGAGACTCCCAGGTAATTAATATACATCGTCTTTGAATTTGGTTTGTATGTTTTGTTGTTTTCTTCATATATTTTTCCTTGTTTGCTTAAAATATATTATATAGGTGAAGTTAATTTAAATTTTATAGATTATTATACTATCTTAGTGTCTATTTTGGATAACCTTGACAGGGAAATATGGTTCCCAAGGCTTCAACATTTCCTTCAGGAATCATGGCTCTAGCTTATTATGTTCACGGGAAAGGTTTGAAATTGGGAGTCTATTCAGATGCAGGGTATATACCACTATAATCACATTAACCTCTACTTGATGAGCATGACAATGATTATTATTATTATTATTATTAATTCAAGCATTTATTTATGATCACTTACAATTTTTATGCAGAAATCTAACATGTAGTAAACGTATGCCTGGATCACTAGGACATGAAGTGCAAGATGCCAAAACATTTGCTTCTTGGGTATTATGATCTATACATTACATTATTTAAAAGTCATTTTTCATTTTTACAAAGATTACATTCTATGTATAATCTTAAGTTGTTGAAAGATATCCGATTTAAATTTTTCTTTAGGGAGTTGACTATTTGAAGTATGATAACTGTGAAAATAATGGTATTAGCCCCAGAATAAGGTATGTAATCTATGGCCTTCAAATGCAAATAGGTATCAGCATACTTAATGTTTTATAAAAACAAGTTATTGCCAGTTTATACATTTTGTAGAAACAGGTATCCACCAATGAGTGAAGCTTTGTTGAACAGTGGAAGGCCAATCTTCTTCTCTATGTGTGAATGGTGAGTCCAATTGGTTATAGTGTTTATCATATACAAAGAAATGATTATATTCCATTTGCAATAAATTTGCCTCAAAATTATTGCTTTTTCTGAAACATGTATATACAGGGGACGGGAAGATCCAGCAACATGGGCCAAAAGTGTGGGAAATAGTTGGAGAACAACAGGAGATATTAAAGATAACTGGAAAAGGTCAGATCTTAATTAATCATAACTCTACTACATTCATACATTTTATAATGTCTATGTTTAACACAATAGTTGAGCTGCAGTAAGTATCAGCTCTAAGAATCACTATTATATATAGCATAGCATATTCAGTTACTTTTCTTAATTTTCCATATTGTGATGAACTGATTTTACTCCTTCCACAGCATGACTTCCATAGCAGATGCAAATGATAAATGGGCATCTTATGCTGGACCTGGAGGATGGAATGGTAATTAATAACCTTGTTATGTTATGCATGCCATTAAACTTTAACAGCTTTGCAAATTACAGCAAACACCAATATTAAGTCCTAATGTATACCATTAATGCTATTTGGATATTAGATCCTGACATGCTTGAAGTTGGAAATGGAGGCATGACTACAGAGGAATATCGTGCCCATTTCAGCATCTGGGCATTAGCTAAGGTGCATGAAACAATGTTTTTAGATACTTGTTGTTGACAATGCAATATATCATCATAAGTTTGTTGTTTAACTATTTTTCCTGGGTTTAAATAGGCCCCTTTATTACTTGGTTGTGATATCCAAGCAATGGATAATACCACATTTGAATTGATAAGCAACTCTGAAGTCATTGCAGTAAATCAAGGCAAGTAGGCTTTCTTGAAAGATAAATGCGTTGATTTCTTCAAAAAAGAATGCTTTGAAACTTACAAGCTTCTTGTGGTCTTTCAGATACACTTGGAGTTCAAGGAAAGAAAGTGAAAAGCAACAGTGATTTGGAGGTGATACTAAATGTCTCTCACAACTATAATGATGCTAAATGTTTTCATATTTCTATACAAAACTTGTATCTGTACCCCGACAGTAAATTCAAACTAATGCTACCTTGTAGTCAATATCATTTGTGTATCATATACATGTGCAAAATATGTCATAGTTCTTGCACACAGCTTCTTAATAGCAAGCTCTGATGACAGGTATGGGCAGGCCCTCTCAGTAATAACAAAGTAGCAGTGATATTATGGAATAGAAGTTCATCAAATGCAACAGTGACTGCATCCTGGTCTGACTTGGGCCTGGAATCAGGAACTACAGTTGATGCTAGAGATTTATGGGATGTAAGATATTTAGTTAGACTTATTTTTCTCTTTACAGTGCAAAGAAATTTAGATTCCTATGGTTGTGATGTTGTGTGATGATTTCTGCAGCACTCAACACAATCATCGGTTTCAGGAGACATCTCTGCTGAGTTAGCTTCACATGCTTGTAAGATGTATGTTCTGACACCCCAAAGCGGTTAGTTTCGAGTGCCGGAGAAGAAGATAAACAGTAGTGGTCAGGTTTTGATAACTACTGTATTGGCAAACCATTCACACATTCACTGCTCCTAAACTAAAGGAGAGCCACAAATAAAGGAGCAGAAAATTATTTTTCACCTATAAATGTAAGAATAAATGTACAAGTCGGTCACCAAAAGAAAAAGTACAAGGCATGTTGTCAATGAGGTAGCACTGAATGTAATGGGGTAATTAAAGAAGTGACTGTTGTCCTGACCCAAAACAAATTCTACTATACTGAACGAAGATAGATTATTTATATCTGACATGAGATTATCTTACTGTCTAACAATGATGTCATAACATCCAAAAATGCACCATTTCAATATGTCTAATAATAAGCAGAAAATCTAAAAATGCTTGTTATAGCATGTCTCACTAACAAACGAAACAAAGCATATGCGTAATCAAACATATCATAAGCCAGTTTATGAAGCTAGACCCAGTGCCAATGCTATGCAGGGCGTGCTTACAAGTGATGCTGCAACTACGAAATAGCTCTCGAAATTAAGACAGAGTAGAAGTGGGACATTCATTTCATGTTTCAAACATCAAGCTAATTCTGCATTAAGTTGGACAAACTTGGGCAGTAAACGAAAGCATTAATAGAAACTCATATATAAAATAATAAAAAACGAAAGATTCCTCAGACATGAGAGTGAACATCTAGGAAATGTACAACTAACTAATATATGACATTCGATGTTTTTCACAAGACCAACATATCATGAACAACATTTATCCATTCTGCCATTTACTTGGTTTATATTTCTCACGGTCCGCGCATCTTCTCAACAATGTACCTGCTCTTTTCTTCAAGATGACGCCTTTTCTCTTCCAATTTCTCCCCCATCTTCTTCCCCAAATCAAACATCCTTTCTTTTCTCCCCATTTTCTTTGGCAGTTCATCTTCCTGTTCAAAGGTATGATTTTGTTTCTCCATCACCACCAAACTTCCATGTAAAGAGGGGAATTCAGAATTGCTTTCCACCTTGTTTTCACTAGTTTCGAGTTGATTGACGTTCTGCAACGAAGATTCTTTCAAATCCCTAGTTTCTTGTGATTTTTCATTCTCTAATAAAGGCATTGTCAGTTCTTCCAAACTGCTGCTTCTCTCTAGTGTTAATGAACCAGAGAAACTTGGCAGTGCTAAAGAATCTGATGATTTACTAGTTGACTCTTGACAAGATTCGATACTCTTCGGTTTTTTTGGTTTGTTCGTTGGAACATTACTTGAGGTGTTTGCACTAGCTTCTGACCTAGCTTTCTCTCCACCAGAAGATTTATTATTGGTATCAACTGAAGTGGAAGTTTCATTCCTAAACTCTTGGTTAATCCATATGAATGGAGCAACATTTGGAGGAACCCAATCATCCTTCTCTGCTAACATCCATGGGATACTTAGGTTTTCACAATTTGGGAGCACTATATTTTCCAAAATTGCTTTCTGCAGGACCAAAGTTAAATTTGTTTTCAGCTAAAAGCAGCCTTTATCCTTTCTAAAGAGAAATGCAGTTTAGACACATTTCTTAGTCCACTGATGTGTGCCCAAGATTAAGGATGTCAATGATCTTGTCAAATACTACATCCATTCCTTTTTAAATGTTGTTTAAGATTGTTTTACATAAACCAAGAAAATCAATAAATTTTGTTGGTTTTGATAAAATTAATTTTCTCTTTCCTGTGATACCCTTGACTATTTTATTATCTTATAGATTTCTCTGTAATAAATAATTAAAGGTAATATTGCAAAAATAATACTTAATGTTGCATTGAATTTTGAAAACGACAAATATATATGAACAAAATTCTTCTACAAAAGTGACAGTTAAAAAGGAAAGAAAGGAGTATGTAATATCTATTTGATGTATACATAAACATAAACATGTCAACAAAAGAAGGCCTTTGTTAAAGTCTAAAGAGATATACAATGAAAATTAGATATTAACAAAGCCTGGTTTCATTGGTCACACACTTAACAGAAGGGTCGACATTTATAATAAGAGAACATTTTAATAATTACTGATGCTGATAGTATATGTGAAATATTTCTAAAAAATTTAAAGCCCCTTTTAGAAACTTGAAGACACTAAAAACAAGAGCTGCAGGGAAAGAGCAGTCTTTAACTCAAATTGTTGAAACTTATAAATTAAATGCAAAGGGAGCTATCATACCTTTAACCTATTGACCACTAATAATGCGAAGTACCCACTAGTTATTTTTTGCTCTCCAACAGAAGACTCCAAGTTGAAATCTATGTCTGGCATTGATGTGAAACCATACCACAGTTGATCAGAGGGAGGCGGTTTTATATGCAAACGCAATGTCCCTTTTAGAGAAACTACTCTTATTGCCAAAGAGAGAGGAACCTTTTGATAAGAAATAATCCGTTACTTTGAGAATAAAACCAAGTTAGCTGTTTATAAACTGATCGCTATATAAAAAAAAAACATTTGCACTTTATCTAATATTTAAATGTGTCTGTGTATGAATGAATAAGAAAATGCTTAAGGTTTGCTTGAACAGGATAATGGAGAGAGTAATGATTTTAGTATTCTACCTGTGAAACTTGTTTGGCAAAAGAATTTAATAGTGATTTCCATCGTGATCCATGATTTGTTGAAGACACGCTGCTCTTAAAGCTCTTTGACGCATCTACTTAGGGAAAAACAAGATACAAATTACTCCATAAATCTAAATAATGTATATAACACTATCTAGGTATGACAACTACTCATTATCTCCCCTCCACGTTTTGGAAGTTTATTATTTCAGGAAAAACTATCCTCAGGGAAAACAAAGGGGAGAAAGCTACAGTGAAAACCACACAATTTCCTTGTCATTGGAGTAATTAGAAATACTTAAGAATTCATGAAAAGCAGCATTCCATATTATCCATCCACCACTCTGCCTGTAAGCTTAGTTTATAAAATGTGGAAATTACAGTAAAAAATGGATGTGAAACCAAATTGAAGCAATATTTCACTAAGAAAAACAAGAAGCATAAATAACTGGGTTTGATAGAACTCAGAGTAAATTCATAAATGATTGGAATTGATACAACTCACGAAGAAAATCCATAAATAATGTTCCACTCACCGTCTTCCTTTTGCTCTTGACAATCATTCTCTCTTTCTTCAAGTTTCAACTCCTTTCCTAAACATTCAAAACCTTTAGAAAGATCTGACCGGACATCTTCAACATTGCTAGGCTCTGAATTTGAGTCATATGTCCCTGCATGGAGCTCAAGTTCACGAGCTTCAAGCCTCGTTTCAATCTCTAATACTGCTCCTCCAGAATATTCAATGTCAACTTCTAAGGCCCAAACCTCACTCATTTCCATAGGAAGAACCCTCATTCCTACAATACAAGGTGGAACATTCCCGGTATTGATGTCAGTACAGATGATTTCACCAATATAACTGGGAGTCCTCATATTGGACAATGTTCTCTGTGGCAAAAAGAAAGTAAGAAACAACCATCATTTATCTAATAGCAAATATAATGAAATGTAAATTTCTAAGCAGCAGTTCTCTGTAAATAAACACTAGAGATCAATATTTATCTCAAGACTACCATAATGAAATGCAGGTTTGCTGAAATGCAAAGACATGGAAGAGAAAACATAGTGCATGTCTTCATAAAGAATCAACTCTAATTCAAACAATTAGTGGAATCAACTCTTGCTTTCTCCATTCACTACATTCAAATACTCTGACAATGGGATATCCTCCCTTTTTTATCTGGTTGATATAATGCGATATTAAATCTCTACCGTATCAGTAAAATTTGCAAAACCACTCCATAGAGACATTTAGAAGGATAGAACCTTCTATATTGATGTTTTAAGCTTAACATGAGATTTTGGAACTATTAGCAATGAAAAAAGTTAAAGAAAGAAGATATAATAGCTTGTACCATGTTTTCAGTATGAAATTATCAATTCAAATAACTAAAATAGATAAAGTGCTAGAAATTGAAATAGAAATAAAATGACACCCATTTTCACAAAACAAACATGATAAAAACAGAGCCACGCTAAAACATGTAATCATCAAATGGGAAAGGTTAAACCTGAATCCTTTCTTGCATCGACCTCTTCAACTGCATACTGCCTTTGACATCAAAAAAGAGTCGGGAAATCAATAAATTCCAACATAATGTTCCCTCGTCAATACCAAACTTCTTTTCAACATCCCCATCGGAGCTGACAGAGTGAATATTCTGGCTTCCCAAATGGGGTAACTTTGAAGGTAATGGGGCCAAAACATCATCTTGGCTAGCACAAAGGTTCTCAGTGCTCTTTTTTCCTTCATTTCCTGACAATGAACTCCAATTAGATTTATTTTCCAAACCAACTCGGGAAGTTTTTTTAGCAATCTTTTTCAAAAATTGACGAACTTTTGAGGAAGGATCATCGGGCTTTATATCCCTTTCTATTGCCCCCTCAACAGTTAATCCTACTGATGGTTTCATTAAACATTGATACACAGAATTTAAGGATGTCAGGTAATTATGAAAGTCCTCATGCAACTGGGTGAACCATTTGACTTTTTCTTCTTCATTGCAAGATGCCAGAAAGAGGGCCTTACACCAGGCTTCTTTCTCCCATGAAGTTTCAAGATATACATATAGAGTTTTGCTTCCATTGTATATCACTGAGGTCTTGCTTTCCACTTTGATGGGGAACTTTTTTTCCCTGTAAGATTCATCGCCAATTTGTACCAAAAGACAAAAAAAAAACTATTGATCAATCAATTAAGAACTTGAAATAGTTATTTTCCTTAATAAATGACCAGCAGTTACAACAAAATTTAAGAGGTTTTTCACTTCCTGAAAATATTTTCAATTTTATTTTTAAGAGTGTAATAGCAGATTTCTTTTCATCACCACCAATCCACCATATGCTCATTTTTCAATTCCATCACCACATGCAGGTCGTGAGTTAAGGTGGCATTTTGGAAAATGGTTAAAAGGACTTTTTACCATTTTCAAAAGTATTGATTGTTTTTTAAATTCACATTTGAGAATAGTTGGACAAACACATTTTTACTATCACAATTTATTTTAGAAACAAAAACAGGAAATAGAGAAAGTATGTCACAAGTCACAACAATGCTTTACTTGGCACTGAGATCACTTACCATTTTTTGGAAGAAAGGATTGATGCTGACACGGCTTGAACGGTACAGCCCTTGAGTTCAACTGTTTTGCGCAAACCATCAGACTCTCTTAGAATAAGTGATTGACCCTTGATTTGTCCATACATTTTAATAGGGGAAACCTCCAATAGCTCTTCTTTTTGCTTTGGCTCTTTTGAAATTTGTCCTGATTCTAGGACCCAAACCACACCCTGAAAGCCAAAGCTTTTATGATAAAGAATTTAATAACAAATAATCTATATCATCATGATATATAGGGAGCTCAAAAGTTAACTATAGTACTAATTTTGGTTGAATATCTTCCTCAATAAATTTACCCTTAGCAACTGAATTCTTCTTCAAATTTAAAACTAACTACCAATTTTAGTCGGACATTTTTCTATACAAATTTGCTCTTAACAACCACAAAAAATTTAAATTTAAATATAAAAACTTACAACAAACATTGAAACCGGGCAAATTCTATAGTGGACCTGTGCTTAGAAGTCACTCGAAACTCTAACATTGATCACAACACCCCTAAGAAGTATAAGTTAACGACTCTTCTCGTCATTAAGGCTGAGACGGTGACCTAATTGGTGTTTGGTTCAATGAGTTTTGTTTTGTGAGACACATTCGCTTTCTCCTATTTCTATCGAACTGGTATAGATCGAGTTATTGTCTTAGTCGTAAAAATCGGGAAGACCGTTAACTTATATATTGTTGATAGTTGTTAAAGTTTCAAATGACTTTTAATCACCGGAGGTCTATGTGGGTGAAGGTGCTCCACCATAACATCCCCTTAGAAATTGTTCTTTCCATTGTATATTATCTACTGTTATATTTCAAGTGAATTAAATTAAAACATATATTGTACAATAAAATTATAATAAAACACACATAGATATACAAAGAAACAGAATAGAAAGAGTTGATAAACAGACAAGTTAATTCATGCTTCTTTGTGCTAATTATAATAAAATAAGTATTTATTTATTAATTAATTTGATATGGTAATGAAATGGATAATAAAGTTAATAATACTCTATCTAGTTGGAGAATTTCTATTTGAGTATTTTACCATAATGAACCCAATAACAGAAGACAAGTAAGAAAAAGGGGGAAATGGTGTTTGAAATAGAGGTGAAGTGAGAATGGACCTGCTTGTTAAACGAAAAATGCAGAGATTGTTGATGATCAAGGTGGTTTGAAGAAGTATCCAGTTGAGTTTGGGAAGAGAGGTTGGATTGTTCCGTATGGAGTTTGTGGCGCAACCGTTTCATGATCCATAACACTCCCACGGCTTCAATGGCAAAAACGGCAACCACACCGACACCGAATCCCAGTAGAATTAAACCAAAAAACGAACTCATTTTGATTTTGAGGCCAATAGAAAGTTACTCAAAGTGATAGCATTATGTTGGTAAGAAAAGAGATAGTGGAAACTTGAAAACGGTTTCGACACGCAATCAAAGTGAAAGCAAGCGCGTTGATTCATACGCTCGCAAACTTACACACCAATTATTATCAGATTAACAAAAAATAGTTAATACTATAAATTTCATTCAAAAATAGTTAATAAAAATCCAACTGTATTCAAAAAATTATGTATTTAATTTTAAAACATTTAAATTTTACTTTTTATGAATCTAAAATTTTTATTTTTATATCTTTAATCCGTGTCTTAAGGTTACAATTGTTAGGGTGATAAAAGAAATTAATTGCAATTGATAGATTAAAATATAAATAAAATTTAAATGGATTTATTTATTTAATTTAATTATTATCAAAATATATTTGAATATAATAAATTTTAATAAAAAATTAAATGAAGTAGTTTAGAAAATATGATTATATTTTTATTTCAACAAAAAGTTAAATGCAATTAATCATATTATTAATATATATACAGTTAGTTACTTTTGTTTATAATTGAGTTATGAGATACTACTGTATTTCTATTTTTTATATATAAATATAGAATATTTTATTAAATTATACTTTCCTCTTTGTATATTAATTAGAATTAGAAGAATGAGAAAGAAAAAAGTCATTATAATAGTTAAGAGTATAATAAAATAAATTTATCATAAAACCAACCACAAATAAAATAGAATAAATTATATTGATAAAATAAGTTATAAATTATAGTATGTATTATTATGAAATGTTGCTCAAACATTGACTAGTTTCAAATTTTGATTCAAAAAAGAAAAGAATTCTGATTATTTGTGTGTGTCGCTGTCTAAAGCTTCGCTTAGATCACGTGATCATGTCCCTGCCCCCATAATTTTGTATGGCATAGCTATTTTTTTATGTCGAATAAAGGGTGAAACTGAATTATTAGTTGACAATTCATATGACCATTCTAAATTATGGAAACAAAAATATAGAAAGTACTATTTTTACCTTTTCTTTTAAGCGTATTCATAAAAATAATATTTGATGGACGAGATGGTATATACTTTTAAGAGAGAACAAAAAATTAAAATATCATACATGTGATATATTAATAATGTAGTACTAAAAAAATATAATTTTAAATTTATAATTATTATCTAATAAAAATAATTTTTTGTGATATAGTTCAGGTATTATTGTAATTTGAAAATTATAATTATTATCTAACTATAATTTTATATTTTATAAACTTTATTTCATTCATCTAATAAAAAAAAGACTAAATTATCCCTTAACTTAATTTCAGGTAATGTTTTAGTCCTTTATCTTTTTTTTCTCTCGATTTAGTCCTTTATTTTAATTTTAAATAACAATTTGATATTTTATGTTTTAAAATTTCAACAACGTTATTCTTTTTTAAACAAAAATTCAAAAAAAAAAATTCAATCAAAACTCATAAAATTAATTATATTCTTTAATATAATACAAATTTCATCAAATCCGTAATACAAATCTTCAAATAAACTCATATTTTCATACTTTATTTGATATTATTAGGAATAAAGGACTAAATCGGAAAAAAAAAAGATAAGGGACTAAAACGTTACCTAAAATTAAATTAAGGGACCACAAACGTAATTTAGCCTAAAAAAAATTATCAAATACATAAAAGTCATTAATTGAATTTTATTATCAAAAGTCATACATTTTTATTTACAATTTCTCTCTTTATTGTTTAAGATCCTATTAAATTCTAATACAACAATACTCAATAATTCTATATCATTATATTTTAATATAAAAATATATGAGACTTGCAGAGAAAGACGTTTAACATTTAACATCAATTTTTTTTTTTTATAGGCAAAATTCATATTGGTTTGTTTGCTATGTGTCTTCACGTAAATTAAACTTATTTTGTAAGATATTCCAACATATAGACAATAATAGCTCTAGCTTTAGTATCATCCTTTAGATTTTTAGCGAAAATAGTTAAAAACTGAATTGAATTAGATTATATTAATAATTTAATTTTTAAAAATTATATTTAAATTAAATTCAGTGTAGTTTTAATCGATTTAATATTTTAAACAAGTTTTTAGTTTAAGATTATTTTTTGATTGTTTTAAAAATAAATTTTGGTTTTTTTCCAAAAAAAATAAATACAAAAAATTCGAATATTTTTTCGAAAAAAAATAAACATATTTTAAGAAAAAACTGATTTAAAATATTTTTTTAATTTTTTTGAATAAAAAGTTTTGATATTTTTCATATTTTTGTTTAGAAAAATATATTTTCAAAAATTATCTAAGAGAAAAAATCCTATTATAAAAAAAATTATTAAATTAATTTTTGAATTAAATTTAATTAATTGAATTATTTTAAATAGATAGTTCAATTCACAAACTATTTAAATAGTTTAATTTTTTTTGCAATTCAATTTAATTTATTAATATGATTCAATTAACCATATATATATATATATATATATATATATATAATAAATAAAAGTCCTACTAGATGTAAATCCTATTTTACTCTAATTCTTGTTCGCTTGTTTCCATTCCGGGATTTATTTGGGAAAATATGTATCTTTTTATGCATCCCATAAGTGTTTGAATTTAAAGTTCTTGACTCTAACCCATAAAATCACTAACATTTTTGTTTAACAACTAGATCAATATAAAAACTCATTAGTTGAGTAACATTATATCCTGAATTGAGATTAGAAGCAAAAAGAAGAAGAATATACAAAATTAAAAAACAATAATTTAAAGAAATAAACTGTACATATAGTTTAGACACCTCCAAACTGCTACCATCTATCTAGGAAATTAGCAAAAACAAAATTTTTTTTTTTTTGAGGGGGTGGTCCTCCATTCGCACCACACCTCTAAATTAACAAAACTTCACTCTGCTAGGGGACTAGACATCCTTCGAAATATAACCTCAGTGTTTCAAAAACTGAACCTATAAGTGAAATACCAAACTAAACGAGCCGGCCGAAACAAGTTAGTAACTAACAACAGAAACCAATTTACAAGGGAGATCGGAGAGTGAAAAAGTTGAAGTCGTGGTGGTCGACATTGAGTTGCTTCAACCACGAGTCTGCGGCGCAATACAAGTCAGATATCCTTGCATTATTAGATTCAGAAGAGGACCAAAAAGGTTTCTGCATTTTGTAACTAGCCAGCCCAAAAGGAGAAATAGATATAAAACCATTTTTGCTTTCCTTGCATTTCTTTCCCACTATACCTTCCCACTCCTCAATACAACTTACGTCTTTTGTTATGTCAATATCATCATATTTGGTTTTACAATCTGCATAATAACAAATCATGTTATAAACTAAAGTAATATGTTGAAAAATAAAGCAAAGTTAATTTAAAACATACGAAACGAAAGATCCTATAAAGGTACATTTCATTTCAAACCAAGAACTCTAAATTAGTAGTATTTCAAATGTTCATCCGATTTTTGGAAAACATATTCATTGAAAAGACTATTCAATACATCATGATACCTTGGAAAGAAGATGATAGTGTATGGTAAGTGAGGAAGCATGCTGAAAGCTCCTTCTCACTTATCTGATTATTTGGTATGGAATAAATAGGATACCTAAACAAAGATTAACAAATTCAGTATAAGATCTTTCTACCTTGGAATACAACAGAAACTAGATATTTTACAGGCAGAGTAAGCATATACAAGCAAGCTTCCTGAGATAGAAAACACTGATTATTCTTACACATGTAATTTTGAAAAACATGATAATCAAAAGTAGAGAAAGAGATCACTCTTTGATAACTTCAGTCCTACATCGTTACGAACTGTTGCTATTGATTTAACCTAATCTGCGAAATTACAATCGAAAATCATTTTAAGGAAAAAAAAAAACATCTGTGACAATTCACAGACAACCTATGTAGCACTAACACTTCAAATTAAAATGTGTCTGATGTCCAACATGTATCAGTTTCTGACATTGACGCAACGCTAACACATTCAATCACTTTTATTTTCTTAAAATACTACTCCTTGTCAGTGTGTCACTACTTCATAGCGGACAACTACTATGTTCTGGACTACAAGTTACTCTTAAAGTTTCAATTACAAGGAAAAAAGGCCAATTTAACACTAGTTGCAATACAACCACTTCAAGTTGAAGGGTTCATCTTCAAAACAAGAAGATTTCAGGATAACACTAAAAATTAATTCTGCTCACCAAGCAACAGACATCCAACTTGCTGGGGAAATATCCACACTTTTCAATGTCATCAATGCTGGATGGCTTTTAGCAAGCTCAGTTATCTGAGACAAGAAACATCACGGGACGGGCATCGTGTGAGAGATCATAGATATTATTTTTTGTATTACCTATGATCAAGGTTTGAATACTGAATACTAGTTGGCAGTTAATTGAAGTCTACCTTTTCAGCAAAAGGAACCCTCGAGCAAGGTGGTGAAGTCTCGTTGTACTGCAAATAAAGGTATCCAAGCATATCCCTTGTTGGCCATGAACCTGATTGATCAGAGCTTGAATCCAAGGAAACAGCATCCCATGCCTTGCTAGAATCGTTACTTAATGATCTAGATAGATTATCGCTTCCACTATCTTCACTTGAGGAATCAAATTCAAATTCTACTGCATCAATGTCCTCTTTCCTATTCCTTGGAGAGAGTAAAGAACATGATGACTCGTGTCATTTTGTTGATAAATTTGGTAAAATAAGCATATGCAGTATTGTTTTCTGCTTACCTAGAAGCTGCAACAGTCTTACTGCTGTAGATTTGGATGGCAGATAGATAGGGAACATAATATTGTGTCAAAGTTTCGCCATTTTCCAACAGTATTGGTGTACCGGCACCTAATGCACTCCATCTTTCAAAGCAGTCCCAAAGATCTTTCAATGCAAAGCATTCAACTGTGTCCTTGCTAAGAGGTAGCCATTGGCTATTTACTTCATGAAAACAGCTCTGCTAAATTACATTACAGTACACAAGGAAAGAAATCAATCAGCTTGGTTAGTTTCCATTTCAACTACAAGGTTATATCATTCTCATTGCATTGTAATATCACACAAAAACAAAACATTATTCCCACTTTATATGCGGCTAATACAAAAATGAACAATACTAATCCACACAAAAGTATGAATAATACTAATCAATGTGATATCATTAATTTACTACATGTTTTTTTTTTGTGTAGAATGGAACCAATGAAGTTTGAACCCAAGACATCACGCATTCTACCCAAATTTTCCACCCTTAGACCAATCCTATTGGCTTATTTACTCCAGGTTGATTAACACGTTCAATAATTAAAAATTGAGTCAGTGTTGTGTGGATTGACATATTTGTGTTTATTTAATAGCATAAACATTTGTAAATCAATTTGGAAGAGCTTATCCAAATCGTTTATTTTAATACGCTATTTAAGTAGTTAATGAAAAAAATTCATAACTTAAATGAAAATTGTTAAATTTCATTTTATCTTTTGTTATATAAATAGTTTATAGAAAAATATTTATACAATACATTATAAATGTTTAATTAAGTTATATATTTGATTTGATTGATACTAAAAACTACTAGAAAAATCACTACCCACATGTAGAGTGAGCAATTTTCAATCACCATCACACATGGGTCAAGATGAAGCCATGAGAATCACGTGGCCCTAGACTTCTAATTTTCTTAATTAAAAGTTGAAGTGTTAAACTTGTATGTTTATCTATCCAGCTAGGCTTTGGTCCCAACTCACAAACCAATGGAAGAAGAATTCATTAAACAGATGCATTTTGTCTTCTCTAAATCATAATATCACAAACTTCCACACATAATCAATTTGACACTAAAGTTTAAGTCGGTACTCAAATATTTAATAAACCCCGTAAATTCCGCATAAGTCAAGAATTCAGAAAAAACGAGAAATAGTAGTAGTACCTTCCTTTGCACCCAAAAAAGAAAAGTACTACTACCTTACTCCATTTTAATATTCACCCATCACTAAAATGTGACATTTCCTTTTTCTTTTTTTTTCTTTATAGAGAGTTTAAAGATAGAATTCACACACTAAATAGCAAAAAAAAAATGTCACGGTTTGAGCCCACAGCTGAAAATATCAAATGTTTTTATTACAACTACTCAATACACATTTATTTATTTTATTATTAAATAATTAAAAGAAAAGAAAAATGACACGTAGTAGAAATGTTGAAGATAACATTTGAATGGCATAATAAAGGAATATTCCTTAAAACCAAGGAGAACGGTGTCGTTTGACCCATCCTATTCCTATTATTGCGTTTTCTATCTTGTAGTTAGTAAAAAGTCTCGATGTGACGACTCCGCTAGACGCAAAGAGAACGATGTTCAATGTTCTGGATAATTACTTTCGCACAATAAATTAAAAATTAAATTCAAATTAAAAAAAACATAAATTATGATTTGTTGTTCAAATTACGCATGTGCAATAAAATACGACCTTTTTTTATTACCATGATAAAAAATAAAAATAAAAGTTAATTTTAAAAAATAATAAAAATTGAAACTGTTATGAAATAAAAAAGTACCTGAAGTGGAAGAGTCTGAGAAGGAATATCTGGAGTAACGCTGAGAAGAAAACGATCCGCATTTGAGATATAACTTTCAGAACACGAAGAGGACATAATTTTCTCGAGAAAGTGACAGAAAATCCTCACAAAATCCCCGCAAATAACGCCTTCAAATCCTCTTCGGCACTATTTTTATTTCTCAAAATGGAAACACATAAGTCAATCTATGCAATTATTATTTTCACAGAGTCAAAACAATCACACTAAAAATTAAATTTTCCCTTTGGAGAGTGGTTACCTCATGATTTTCAGAGAGTGAGGAAACTAAGAAGATGAAGATGAATAATGGAATGTGAGACAGCGAAACAATTGATCCGATTTTTTTTAGAATAATAATAATAAATAATATGTGTACTAATAGAAAGTATTTTTTATAATTAAAGAAAAAATTGAATGAATCAAGTAAAAGCGGAAGCTTTTTTCAACTGAAAGCGAAATAGTGAATGAGAAAGTAAAGAAACAGAACAAAAACACAAAGAATGTAGATTAATTGCTTACTTTTATCCGAGAAATGAATCAGTTACAATGGGGGGTGTAAGTAGCACTCGTGATAGTGTTTTTTTTAGAGAGAGTAAGTGAGAAACGTTGTTGAGTGTTTTTCGAAGAGAGAGAGAGAGAGTTGTTGGTGGCGAGGAGATGAGAGTTCGCTTCGCCGCGTGTGAAGGAAACAGTGTCAGTACTACGACAACCTTGAGGCTTCTTCTCTAACCCTTTTATTTTACTCTTATTACGTTTTTCTCTTTGTTTTTTCTTTATGTTTTTTTTTTTTTTGGGCTTTCAGGTTTTCATATATTTGGGGGTGAAACTCATTATTTTATTTTTTGGGTTACAACCCACGTGGAGATTATGTCTTTCTATATAAATGAAGATTCAAACTCATCATTTATATTTTCCACGCAAGCTATTTTAGTGTTAATTCTTCACAATTACATAAATTAAAAATTAACTTTTAATCTAAATTCAATTGACTTTTTTTACTAGTGTCATATAATCATATTACATTATGTTATTTGTACTACAGGGTTAAGAATTGGTAATGTGTAATATATTTTGTTTAAATTAGTCCGCTTTCAATTTTATTTTTTTATTTTGAAACTAAATATTACATATATATTATATAGACTAAATATTTATATATCAACAATTTTTAACATTGTATTGCAGTATAAATAATTAACTGTCTAGTCACTTTTATCTAACATATTAGTAAAAAAATTAACTTTAGATAAAATTTAACAGAAGGACTAGTATATATATTTATTATACAATTAAAATAGATTAATTTGGACATTATTTTCTTTTAGAAATCAAAGTGGTCCACATCCGAACTACGTAATATATAGTATAATATTTACTCAAGAAAATGATTAGCGTCGTTTACAATCAATCCTGTTTATCATCGAGTACATGTGTTTATCATACGTCTTTTTTTTTTGCCAAATGAAGTAAAAAATATTAAAATATCCGATTCTCATATATGTATTAGTTTAATGAGTTTGTAGTGCAGTGGATCGTGGGATAAATTATTCTTTTTTCTTATTGTGAAAAGATTGTAGATATCTAATTGATTGAGTTTTAAATATTTAAAAAAAATTCAATAAAAAAATTTTTGAAAAAATTAATTGTTAAATTAACTAACGAATATAAAGTGGTTTTAAAAAGTATTTTTAATTGCTAATATTTTTTAATTAAAATAATATAACATAATACGTTATAATAATCATAAACACTACATTTTCAAAAAAAAATTACAAGCTTGTGACAGAAATCAATTACTACAAGTTACGTTTTAGATTTGTCTAACGTATAGTCTTAGCAGATTAAATATAGTTTCAATTTAATTGATTTTTCCAAGAAAAAAAAATCAAATTTATTTTGTTTCTTTTATGGTGGCTGTTTGGATTTGGTTTTGTATAGCTTCACTGTTACCAATCAGTAAATGATTGTCATATTAGTTAATTTAAGATAATTTGATATTTTGAGTGTTGATATGATACTTGCACTATGAACTCATGCATTCTACTCAAGTGCTTCACATTAAGGGTTTTTTTTCTAATAATTCAGATTTTAAAAAAAAAAAACATTATAATTTACTCATTTTTAAAAATCACACTGCTTCATTTTTTGAAATAATTATAAGTCCTTGTTTATAAAAATGATTTTGTTAAAGAATTTCAATTTTGTAACGGCAACTTTCTTTATGAAATTTATTTATATTTAAAGAACTATAAATGCATTGACAAAATGAATAATTTTCTAATTTTAGTAATACATAATTATCTTCTATTATTTTATTTGACATATGAATTTTATGATGACATTAAAAAATTGTAATTTTCTCTTATTTACTGCAATAGTAAAATATGTGAAAGACAGTATATTGATAAATATTTCAAAATGGAGAAGAAAAAAGAGAGTAATCAAATTTATTCTAGATGCAATCTCACTTACTTAAAGAAATTATCATTGTAAATTTATATTTTATTAAAGAATTCACTTTTTCAAATGACAACTTCTAATTATGTCAAAAAAAAATAAAATATTTTAATATATAGTTTTCAAAAAAAATTTGTTAATCTTTTTTAAAATTTGGGTTTTATTAAAAAAAACTCACAACTAAAACCAATCTTACTAGTTTAGAAGAAAAAAAAAAGATTAATTGATGTTTTGTTTGTTACTACTCAAAGAATAATATTGGTTATATATGCAGCAAACTCTATTACAGCAGTGTGAACAATGTCATAAGCCACTAAGTTTGGTATAGTTTAAGGGGTTTTGGTTAGTATGTATTCTCACTTTTGTATATAAAAATCTACATCATAGATGGATTGCAATTAATCACATTTCATGAAAATCTTTTTGATGATCAAGATAAAAAAAATTATAAGAAAAATTATCTAATTATGTATAAATGTAAGACTACGTTAGTCTGCAGAATAAATAAATCAATGATAAAATCTTATCATATGTTATTCCTTTTGATAATCGGTAAATTAAAGATATAAATATAATATAATATTAATATAAATAATTAGTTTTTAAAAAAAATAATGTAGAATTTTTATCACAAATCAAAAAACTTAAAATTTAAGTCGATGACATTCTAACCGTCAATATTCAACTTAATTGAATTTAATAGCAGTAATTAATGGATAAATAAATTTGAAAAATATTTTATCTAATTAAAGACTAAATTAAAATATTCATAAAAGATTAAATTGAAACACTAGAATTTGGGACTACTTTGGTATGTTACTGAAAAAAGATAAACATATCGAGCTGTATCTAAGACTAAAATTAATTAAGGATATGTTTGACGTTTGCTTGAGTCACCAATCTCACTGAATTTTATGAAGAGTTTTAATGTCGGTGAATTAATATTGGTACATATTGAGTATAAAATAGTTTTGCAATTTTAAATATGTTGATTTTATTTTATCAATTAACTTTTACTTATATTTAAAGTTGCAGCATTATAACCGGAACTCAAAATATTATTATGTAACTTCACTTTGTACCACAATTTAAAGACAACAACATAATTAATATTAAAAACTTTAACTACTTTAAAATCAAACAAATAATTAGATCAAGATGAAATTTAAAGACGTCTGAAAATAGACGAAATCACAAAAAAAATATAAAAAAAAATTATATATAGAAAAATTATTTATTTCAATTAAAACAGAAAGAAAAAAAATTACATGAATAATTTTAAATAAAAAAACAACTCAAAACTTATATATAATAAACAAAAAATAAGACAAACTTAATGAAAATATGGAATATCTAAAAAAAATTAAAACAGACTAAATACATACTTGAAAATGATAATTTCAACGGATAATTACTTTAAAGTAAATCATTTAACAGTATTGAAATATTAACGGGTAATTTAAAACTACTTATATATCTATTATGTTAATATTTTTGTTAAGTAAAATCCAAAAAATAAGTGTGTTCTAGTCATGTGTAATTTAAATTTTAAAAATTATTAAAGATGATCTTAACCAGTAAAAATATGTAAATTATATAGAAGGAATTTTTTTAAATATATACCGTATATAGAAAAATTACAGCCACCAGATTAAGTGCCTCTTTGGAAAACTTAAAGTCACTTAAAGAATCCACATTTCCTCAAACTCTATAACTTATTGTTTCTGAAATTCAAAACAAATTCAGCCATGGAACGCAAAATTGGCACATCCGCTGTCAATCTAAAACCACTCTATCATACAATTCGTAATTAATCACAACTTTATCATATAAATGTTTTACATTGAGAGGTTGTATCGCTAAATTAATTTGGGTGTCACCAATGGTACATTATAGAAAATGCAACTTTATTTATGTGAGATATATGTTAATCTCATATTAGTGTCATTGTAATATAAATTAATTTTTATTTTAAAATTTAAATATTTAAAGAGTTAATTTATTAATAATTAATTCATACATAATTAAAAACATTTCAATCGAGAAGGCTCTATTTTGTACAATAATTTGGATTGATATTTTTTCAATGGTTAGAAGCCTCTATTATGTTCGGTAATTTTGAATTATTTTTTCAATGGTTAGGGGCCTTGGACTGCTAACAATAAACACGACACATTATCCGTCACCATTCACCGAAGACATTAATGAATTTAAAAAATATTTCACAAAATTAATCATTAAATTTGTGGTTAAGTTAGTCTTTTGAAGTTTGAATTAGGGACATTTTTTTCAAATTTCTTCAATGTCAACTAATTAATCAATAGAGCTGAGAACAATGCTTCCTGGTAGGTGATTATATATTATTAACTAAGTTTAATTGTCACGCTTCGAATGTATGAAAAATTACATTATAAGTGCATCACAATGATTCGTAAAAGCCGTGATTGATTGAGTCTAAATCTTTTTACATAAACAACTATATCTATATATAGTGATAGTACATCCTATAATTTGGCTGTTTATAGTCTAGACATTATAACTATTCGCGGCATTAACTATTCGAGGCATTAACAAGCTGTTGGTGAAAAGAAAGATGTTTTTGTCCAAAAAAAGGGTGAAAAGAATGATGTTCCAACCAATTGCGACCTTTTTTAGATAGCTCCTTTCTCCAGTCGCAACCAATTGGACTGTGGTCACAATATGGATATTGAAGCCTTGTGGCCACTGCATAAGAAGCAGAGTTATCAGGCTTGTCTCACCATATATAGTAGTAGATGTTATGAAAATATATTGGTGGATGTCTATTTTATCTTAGCTTTATATTGTTTAGACTTTAGTATGATCTATAATTTCTATTAATGAGTGATTAGTGATTTTTAATTTTAATTTTAATATCATTCACAAACTTCTGCATTTTTTAAATTGTGTCCTGTAATACATAATGTTTATATTTATATATATATATATATATATCCCTCAATTATATTCTTAATATAATAAAATAAGAAATATATATTTTTAATTTATTTTTTCTAATAAAGTCGCACATTTGTGGTCGCTTAAGCCCCCACAAATGAGACAGTTTGTGGCGGCCTAACTTCTCATTCCTAACTTCTCATTAACCGTTTCTTTTTTGATATTTTATTTTTTGTGGCAGCTTAAACTCTCACGAAAGACAATTTTTGTAACGACATTAACCCTCACAAACACTTACTTTCTTTTTAATTAATTTATCTTTTGTGGCAGACATTTCAATCACAATTTTGTGAGGGTTTAACCATCACAAATGGTAACAAAAAAAAAAATCAATTTTGTGGCCGTTTTAGCCTCCGGTCTGCCACAAACCTTTATAATTGGTTTATTTGTGGTTGTTTTTCTCCCTTTGTGAGAATATTTAGCCTCCACAAATCCTTGTTTTTCTTGTAGTGCTGCTAAATATATAGACTTTAGTGAAACAGATAAAGCTTAAGCAAAAGCAAATACAAAATTTATTGAATATTCAATATCATTAGTGATAAACTTATTCCATATATGATAAGTGATTTTCAAATTATATATATCAATGAAAACTTGTGATGGGTATGAGACTTCGATTTTATAAGTGATAACTTTTCACATTTATTGTAGTTCTTTTGAAATTTTTATATAAGAAAACTTATCTCGTATATGTTAGTTCAATATCATGAGTGACAATTTGTCTCATAAATGATAATTAATTTAAATTTTGTAATTAGTTATAATTTGTTATGTATATGATAATTCAATCTCATAAATAACTATTTGTCACATGTATGATAGTAATTTTGGAATTTTACTAGTGAGAACATGTCATGTGTATGATAGGTCAATCTCATAAGTGGAAACTTATCTCTTATACGATAATTGTCTCATATAATAATTATTTTGAAATTGTTATCATTGAAAATTTATCCTTTATATGATAGTTATTTTGAATTTTTGTCAGTGAGAATCTGTCTCATGTATTATAATAGTTCAATTTCATAAATGATAATTATCTCGTGTATGATAGTTATTTTTTATCAGCAAAAATGTCATATGTGTGATAGTTCAATATCATAAGTGATAATTTATCTCATATATGAATGTTGTTTTGAAATATTTATTAGTGATATTTTGTTTTGTGTATGATAATTGAATCTCATTAGTAACAATTTGTTATTTGTCACATGTATTATAATTGGCCCATATATGATTTAAAATATTTGCCACAAAGACTTTTTTCACTATGTGGTAGTTCAATCTCATAGTATATATTTGTCTTTTATTTAAAATAAAAAATGACTAAATTAAATATGAAATATAGACAAAATGGATATAAAATAAATGGTTAAATAAAAATTTCAAATTATATTATGTAGTCATTGTAAAAATATTATATTTTTTATTTACTACAAAGTTATACTACGAATAATTTTAGTCACTTAGAACAAATCATATTTAATTATCCTTCAACTTTTCAATTTTTAAATGATATTTTGTAAATATATTTAAAATATTATAAAATATTTCTCCTTAATAATTTATAATACTTTAACATAAAATTAATTAAATATAAATTTCTATAAAAAAAAGTACGAATTGACATATTTTTACATAATTTTTTTATAATATTATAAATATACCTAAAAAAATTATTTAAAAATATATGTTAGTGTTTTAGCATAAATTAAAAGTATTTGAATTATAGTTATTACGAATTAAAGACAAAATAAATTTTAATGATTTAGAAAAAAAAAATTGTCGAAGTTAAGAAAATAGCATTGGTTTGAATAAAAATAAATAACTCATGTTGGAAGAAAGAACGAAGGAAAATAGATATAAAAATTGGAGGAAGAAATAAAAAAAATTACTAGGGATGGAAATAGGCTAGACCGTCAGTAGGGGCCTATCACCTGACCTATTTATAGTCTGACCTGGTTTGACCTATTTAATAAAAAGGCTAGGCTCATACTGTTTTTAAAACCTATTTATTTAAATAGGTCAGAAAAAAGCCTATTAGGCATGACAGGCCGGCCTATATATATTTATTATTTATTAATATTATATTTTATTATTATATTAATAATATTATTTTATATTTTAGATTCTATTAATTAGGTAATCACTTAGTAATCATTTCATATTCGGTAGCGGTTCTATATTTGGTAGCAGTTTCATATTCGGTAACCGTTTAATTAGTCAATCACTTAATAGTTGTTCCTTATTTGTTTAAAAGATAATAATGGTTGTGTTTAAAAAGTCTTTTAAAAAGGCTTCTAGGTCAGGCCACACTATTAAAAAGACCAGGTCAGACCGGAAAAAAAACCTATGATAGACCGTATGTCAGATTTAGGTCGAAAAAATAAATCGTAGGTCAGGTTCAGACCTTTCAAAGTCTGCCCTGACCTATTTCCACTCTTATATACGATAAATGGGGGAAACCGGAATGCATAACCAGAATGCATAGGAGAGATAAAAAAAAGTGAAAGTTGAAAATGAATGAAAGAAAAAATGGAATAGATAATGGATGAATTTGTACACATCTTTAAAACGTGTGACATAAATAAATATTAACTGACTTCATGCACAAAATGACAAATGTTTTTCATTTCTTTTTACAAATGAAGATGTATAAAGTGATTTTGATAAAAGTTAAGAAAGAAGGGGAAATGAGAGGCAGTATATTTCGTTTAATTTCAAATATACATAAAAATTCATTAAAAAAATAATATATTTAATTTAAATTTTGAACTATAAACATAAATTTTCGTTAATAATTTTTTATTTATATTTGACAATATAATAATACATAAAAAAACTTATAAAAAATCATTTCAAAAATAATTTAAGGATTGAGATAGTATTGAATTGAAAATTGTGAAATTAATATTAACAAAAATTTAATTATTATATTATAAATTAAGAATAATGATTTATTTTTGAGATAAATTATTTTAATAAATATATCTGGAATTGTGATAGAGAAGAAGTTAACAGTATGTAGATAAGTTTAAGTTTGGTGCTGCCATATCCCTCAAAAACTTATGAGCTGTTCCTTACAGGTACTGCTATTGTTGGTCTGTATTATGTAACTCGTCACATTGAATATGATTGTAGAGTACAATTCACATTTGTCTTTTTTCCAATACTCCCTTAAATGCATCACTGTTCATTTCTGTGTTTTGGGATTCTATATTCATCCATATTATTTTTCTGAAAACTAGCAAGAAACTGTGTGATATTCTATATGTAAGGTCGGGTATACACTTTTTAATGTCTTAGACAAAGTTGAATCTTCAATTTTGTAATTTTAATCAGTAGTTCAATCCTAATTAGACAATAAATAACCGCAAAATAAGAATTGTCATAAGTTTTAAAAAATTTAACTTTTTTATTTATAAATGATGGATTAAATAAGTTTTTTTTAAAGAATTATAAGTTTAAGATAAAAGTAATAAAAATAAAAATTTAAAAATTGAATTTTGAATTAACTTTTTATGGAGGACTTTTTTAAAATATTGTCAACATGACTACTAAAGAATCATTAAAAAATATTTATAGTGATATTTCAATATAGATTAAAACCGTTTGCATAATAATTTTATATAAACTAAAAAATATAATTTTTGTCTACATGAACTTAGCGAAAATTTAAAATTATTATATAAAGACTAAAAAATTTATTTAATTTTATAAAAAATAAAAATGTTTATAAAATAATAAAACATTAATTAGACAATATATTAAGTCATAAAGAAAATATCTACATAAAAATAAGAAAAAATTGTCAAGAACCTAGCTATGACTATGACTATTCAAAGAGAAAAACATAAATTTTCTATTATCAACACCAATGACATCTTCTAGTCACTTTTATTTAGCAATAGTTAACACGTTATTTTCCTTTTTGTCCTTTAAATTCCTATTGTCGGATTTTTATTTGAAATACAATTATTATTATTATAATATATTTTTTTAATTATTGAAAATGTATTTATTATGTTTGATATTTAAATGAGTTAGTCATCCAACATGTAGTTACTTAGAATTTTATTTTTTGCGAGTTCATTTTTTGAGACGTAACAAACTGTAATCACGATTCACTGAATTGAAAAATGACTGAGTTATTTTAAAATAATATGGCACGGTGAACTCCATCTAACAAATTTATATTAAATTCACCGTTAAAGATACTTTAAATAACTTTTATAAGTCACCACGTGTATAAAAATACTTTTATAAATAAATATTATTTTTATTTAATAGTATAGATTACGGGGAGTAAGTCCAAAACTACCTTTCATGATTATTGTTAGGGCTTATATATACCACAATTGAAAAATTGCCTTTAAAATTTCTAACATTTTTATTTAACAATAACTTTAATGAATTATTTTTTAAGAATAATAATAAGAAATTAAAACTGCCATAACAAAAAAATGGCTATAAAATGATAAATATCAACAATAAAATAACCGTATAACAAAATGAAGCATGAAAAAATCATAGAAAATGAGGTTAGTTGGTTGAGAGATTACAAAGTTATTTTGATCAATCATCGTAATATTATAAAATAAAATTGAATATAAAAATTTATTGTTTAACACAAATCCATATTTTTAGGCATTCAATTTAATCCTCGATAAATCACTTAAATGTATTTGATTGCAAGCGTTTAAAGTATAAAATATTTCCATTTAAAAAAATCAATATCAAAATTGCATAAACTCTCGATATTATTTTTATATAAAATTAATATAAAAAATGTTTTTTTGTCTAATACAAATAAATGTTTTAACATCAAGTTGTTTAATTTAATTTATGTTTCAATTTCGTATATTTTACACTAAAAAAATCAATTATGGTATATATCATTTCATCAAGGTTGAAATAATTGTATTTACAATATAATGAGTTCGAGATCAAAATTGTTCATAGAGTACCATGTGGATATATCTACTATTGTCGTAGATAATTTTTGTATAGATTATATAAATA
>JBBPBS010000968.1:27206541-27218993 GCA_037974835.1 Cicer judaicum
TGTCATATATATATATATATATTATATTTTTATTTATATTTTAAAAAAGAAAATATAATTATTTTGCTATTTATGATTTTTTTTAAATTTAAATTATGTATTTAGTAATATCAATTGATAGTTTTAATATAAAATTACTTTATTATTTATTTAATTTATAATATATTAAATATAATAAGTTAATTAAAAAAATTAATATTCAATTTGCTCACGATAATAATTTTATTTTTTTAATTATAATATATATTATTTTATGTTATGTATACTAAATATATGATAAAATAAAGTATTGTTATCTTATTTATTATCATATGTGTATTAAACACATGATATGACGTATTATATATTTATTCAACTTTATATTCTATTATACCTTACGCATTAAATGAATCTTAAAGATAATTATGAAAAAAATCAAATATCTTTAATAATTATAATTAATGAATATAGCAAAAATCTTTTAAACTTTGGGTTATTCGATAAACAATTTTAAAAAGTGGTGCAATGTAGGTTAGTAGTTAAAAATAATTGAAAATTATAAGAGAATACCCGCGAGAATGAATAGTTTGTGACTCTCCCATTTTTTAGTTGATAGACTAAAATGTATATTAAAATTTGTCTATGAATTAAATAAATATATATATTAAAAAGTATAGTAATTGAATCTTATTTCCTTTGAGAAATGGTGAGATAGTTACCCACTTTTATGGTACTGGAATAAAATTTAGTAAAGGATTGAGAGTCGAGGCGAGGAAGGATTAACATCAGAAAGCGGCGCCGTTTTGAAGTGAACCCTCGTCACCGTTTCCGCAGTCTTCTCTTCTGTTTTCCGCATCAAACATGTTTCGTATCCGCAGAATGTTGTCTTATCGTGCACTCTTATCATGTACCCGCAATGCACATTCCTCATCCGAAACGCGTTCTCTCATTCGTTCCCATCCCCCTTCCTTCCTAGGTCACTACTACTACAATCATCTTTCACTCCATTTTATTATTGATTTCTCATTTTTATTTAATTTTTATTTTTCCCTCTTTTTTTCTTCTTCTAGGAGTTGGAATCACAGAAAACCATGGATCAACAACCTCTTTTGCAAGACTCATTTCTTCAAAAGCATCGCCAGAACAGGGGAAAGGCTCAGAAAAGGTTTCATTTTCACCCTAGTGGTTCATTTTGTGCGATTAATTTAACAGTATGCATCCCTCGTTTACTGATTTTGATTAAGGAATAATATTTTGGTTTAGGTTTTTTTGTTGACTTCAAAAGATTCCAATCACCAACTAGAGTTAACACATATGTTTGACTTGTATTCAAGTCTTGAATTATCGTCCACTCGGTAGAATATATGTAGATTCTATTGTAATCCTTGTCAGTGTTGTTAAATGGTGGCAGTAGTAGAATGGCGCGGTTGATTTTTTGACAACCTTGGCAGTCAATTTGTGTGGCACCATAGGCCACAATGGCGTGTTTTTATGGCAATTTTTTTTCCTTTTCTATTAATAAAATTGAATTTCTCGCTGATGTTGGTGGTTCTCTCTAGCTTTGCATGTGGGTGTGTGCCTTCCTAATCTATTTTTTTGTTAGTTAAGTAAAAAAACCTCCAATCTATTCTCTATGCATGTTTAGGTGAAGGCTTCATGCTGCATTAGTGTTTTTGGCAGTGTCATTTTATAAAAGAGTAGCCCAATCGATACTTAATAGTATGATTATTTTTCCCTATTGTCCTGTTGTCACAGAATGGCTGTGTTCTACATGGCCTTTTGTTTGGTGTCATTTGCCATTGAACTATGTGGCTTAATTTTTTATATTAACATTTGTTTTGTAGACGAAAAAGGAGTTAGCAAATGTTGAGGATCCCTTTGATTCTTCTCCAACCTATAATATTCCAGAGAAGCCGGTAACATTTGTGGAAGGGGCGTCCTACAGTGTGGTCATTCTTGCAGGGCTTGGAGTTGCAGCAGCTGCTGGATATGCTGTTTTCAAGGAACTTATATTTCAACCCAAAGAGTAAAGAGTTCAATCTCCTTGCTCATACTATGTCATCTGAAAGGAAATTACTAGTATATGGCAAGAGCTTTTGAATGAATGAGTTGCCATGCTTATTGATCGTTGAGTTTTGGGCAGTCCTTATTGCCATGTCTTACTTAGCAACCACCACAGAGTCTACTTTGATTCTTTTTGTTTTTTGCTCTGCAGCATTACTCAATCTAAAAATGGCATAATTCATTGTTTTTTCCCCTCTTTCCCCTCTATTATTTTATCTTGCTCTGATTGTTATAAGCTGATGATAGGTACAAGATATATAACAAGGCTCTCAAAAGAATTCAAGATGATGGTCAGGTGAGTGATGCTTTTCTCTCATATCCATTTTTGTGAACACACAGACAACCAAAATAAAGCCTTTCCATTCAAAGGAACTTAATATTTGAAATATTCAGTCCAATAACCTTCAGTTTGTGTTGGTTGGACATGAAATGAAGGTGATCATTCTGCAGATCGCTATTTGTAGGAAGAAGCTATACAAAGGCAACTAAAATTGGGTGATGGAATGGGTATTCAAACAAATCTTGGTGGCTTTTAATGTCAAATTTTTATCTTTTACTTTTGCTAATAACAAAATGCTTAATGCTCTGTCGTCAGTGTGAAAATAACAGATGCCTCAATGGCAATTAATAATATCTAATATAAATCCACTAGGATTTCTACGTATTGAGTCAGTTGTTGAAGATCCTTTCAGTTCGCAGTAAGCTAGGTATGGGTGTCTGATAGGTTATTGTATGTAGCAGTGACGTTTAGAGAAGGTTTCTTCAGAAGGCTCATCCATATCAGTATCACTGAGTAGGTGGTTGGAGTTGGGTGAAGGACTTTTGTATATGAAAAATACCAATGTTCCATATTTAACTTGAGCACTTGTTAAAAAAAAATGAACACTTTACATTGAACGATAAGATACTACCCCTTATACGCTTCAGTGAACAATGATTCCTGCAACATTTTTTGGCATATATAAATGAAAGAAGAGTGAATCGATGTCTTATTTTTGTTTTTGTTGTTATTATTGTAAATCCCAAATTCTAAAAAAGAATTGCACACACCAAGGAACTAAATAAAACAATGATCTGAATGTTTATTTTTGGTAGTGAGCAGTAGCTGGTTCTCTACCAAAAACGTTTTCATGTTCACTTGTATTGGATTTGCTTCGTACCAGGTTAGAGTGAGGATTGGCTCCCCTATTACAGGTTATGGCCAGGAGAGTAGAAATCGTGCTGCTCGCCAAAGAATTCCCAACAGGGTTTGGACTGATGAGGAGGGTGTTGAGCATGTAGAGGTAAATTTGTTAACATGTAATCAAATTTGTTTGCATATACATACCCATTTTAGGATAATTATTTTGAATACAGCCCTGGGGTCAAAGACCTTTCATAAAGGAGGGAGGAGGTAAATATGAAAAAGGAAAGGGTAGAAGAGGCCAGGTTCTAGTAGACAGTATTACTTAATTGGATGGATACATTATTGCATTCTTTCTCTGATATTCAAATTCTTAAATTTTCTTTTTGGTGGAAGATCCTTGATATTTAGCAGCTGTGCCATTTCTATTATTAGTATAATTTGCTGCTCTCAAATATATTCATTTGGGTTACAGATTAATTTCTATATCCGGGGCCCTCATGGACATGGAAAAGTATTCTCTGAGATGTTCAAAGGAGCTGACAGTGAGTGGAAATACACATACTTGATTGTTGAGATTAGAGCACCAACTCCAGCACAATTAATTCTGGAGTCATATATCCCAGCTTACAACACAAACAAGTAGCCTCGAGTAGAAAAGGTATCATTCTGCACTGTTGCTTGATTACTCAGATTGGCGATGGTAGATTGTTATATGTGTTTCTGTTAGAATGTTGAGGTAGTACTTTTCACAACACAAATTCTAGGTGATATTACTCAGCTGCATTGTACTTCCTACCTCTATCAAACTTGGATAAGAAGTACTTCCTCCAATCTCGATTATAAGCAAAAAAAAAAAAAAAGTTTGGTGGTATAAAATATAAGAAAATCTTAAACTAATTTTACTTTATTTTATGATATCATTCATAAAATGTCCCATTCATTTAGAATTTGAGATTTCAATAACCCATTTCATTCCGTGGTACAAGCTTCAATGAAGAATAATTTGGAGAATGCGATTATATTTTTTATATATCATATTAAAAAATTTAAATGAGATTAACTTGTATTCTTAATTAGCATGAGTTATTTCTTTATTATGCTTATATTCTGAAAAAGAAATGAAGTCAATCTGAAGTGGCAAAGCTTCAAAATGTTAACCTAATTATCTTATGGTCACATGCAATTAATTGGTGTAGACCAACTAGTAAATACTAAGCATGCAGTGATATATCTTTTAAACCGTGCACTTGGTCCTTTTCCTTCATGAATGGCTCAAATATTTCACTCAAGCCCTTACTTCATTGCTTGTTTAAATTTTTTGGGTAATAGGCGCTGGTCAGTTTTTTCCCGTGTTTTGGCTGGGTATTATTATCTTGTACATGTCAACCTTGCATAATCTAGCCTGAATTCTTTTTGCTAGATGGAAAATTTCCTTTTAACCATTGGTAATTTAGTGTCTGTCTGGATAATTTTCTCAAAAAACACCTATGGAGAAAAAAAAATTAAAAAGTATTAGTAATAAAGTTGAATCTCTTATTAATAACTCATAAGTTCATATATCAATGTTTCCAAAAGCTCTCCCATTTAAATTTTCCATAAATATCTGAGCTTGTAATGTGTTTTTCACAAGAACAAAGACCATAAAAGCTCCCATAAGTTGAAGTTAAATCCAAACTAATTGGGATTTGGTTTATTACTTATTACTCCCTTCGTCCCACAAAATTGACCATTTTACAAAAAAAGTTGTCCCAAAATTATTGACACTATCAATTTTCAATGTAGTATCAATTATATTTTTTCAATTGTACAATATAATTAATACTACATGCACCACTCGTAGTTCAATAGCTTCCACTTTACATTTATGATTTATGTTAATGGTAGATACAATAATACTTGATATGGTTCGATTAAAGTACTATTTTCATTTTATTTATACATTTTTCTTAATCTGAATGAAATGATAAAATATGTCTACTAATTATTTATGGGACATGGAGAGTATCATGTTGGATTTTATTAATAAGGAATCTACTAATTTCATTACTCTTTACAGGTCCTTGATATTTGGTCGTCTAGTCTGTAGGCTGCATTTTTCGCTTTCAGCATTGATCACCTTAGTCAGTCAGTCCATGTTCCTAAACGGGTGAAAGTTGAAAGAAGGAAAGACAATTAAAGTACCAAATAATAGGGTCAAATCTCAGGTTCAGTATTTTTTTTACTTTCGTTAAGAACCTGCAGATGCAAGGAAGAGTTTTGGGAAGGATCTTAGTAACGGCGACGAGAGTGGTTACTTTGTCATTGATGCGGATTGAGAATGCCATGTACACTATTCATTGTTACTGCTGACAATTTCATATAGCTTGGTTTGTAAACTACTACATTGAGTAGCCTGAAGGAGCATGCTAATTTGTTAGGGATGAATCAAAACGAAAATTAATAATGGATATATGAAGGTTAAGGCTATTTTCTACAATTTTAACACACCAAGAATTATAGTGCTATAATGCTAACAAGTTGGCTTGCTTGATTCGCCTGCTGAAATGGTTTATTTATTTATTTTTATTTTTTAACAATACTGAAATGGTTAATTTACTTGTGTTTACTCCGCAATTGAAAGAGAAAGAGAGAAAAATAATTTTAAATTTCTCCAAATTTTCCAAGCTTAGTTCTTTTGAAGATAATTGCATCAGGTGGTTGTAGATAGAGGTGCAAACGAGTGAAGCCGACTACTTGAATTTTTAGTTTGGCTTACGGGGAAAAAAAGCTTGAACTTTGCTCATTTGGTTTTATGGGTTTTGCTAACAATTATCTTAAAAGGATACTTGTTAAGAAATTCAAAGAAAAAATTTACATTGAAAAAAATCTTAAACTTTCAATAAAATAAAAATTCTATTTTCAATTCAATATCAAAGGCATTTGTTAGCATTTTAAAACTTGAATCTGACTGTTTTAGCTTATTTATTAATTTATTTTTTCATTTATGGACACTGTCCTTAATTTTTTAAGTTTATGAATTTAGTATTATATAATTTTTTAATATTATTATATGATAATCTCAAATAGAAATGTATAATTATAGGATTTATCCAAAAGTTGTAAACTATTGTATTTTCATATTAAAAGACCATTTAAAGCACAAGTGAAAGATTATTATTGATGATAAAAGAAGAAGAAGCTCGCTTAAGCTAGTTGATTTTGTTGGAATTTGAAAATTCAGTTTTTATTTGTATGGAAAAAACAAGAGCACCTAGATGCTTTAGCTTTTAGATCATTTTTTGTTTTGAGCTTAAAGTTAGAACCTTACTAATATAGTAAATTAGTTATAATAAAAGGTAAAAATTCATTTTGACCCTAAGTATCATGATTATACAATTTAGTCATTTTTTGAGCACTTTTGATCCTTGAAAGATGATGAAATAATTTTTAATTAAGGTTTCAAATATGTGAAAATACTGTGCATTTTTCCTCCCACAATCATCATGAGACTTACGTGTATTTCTCATATTGCTATTGTCAGATTTAAAGTCGCAGGACTTGATAGTTGTTAACACCGCTCATGGTTGTTGTTGATAACCGTGAATCGCGGTCCGATAATAAGAGTTGGTAGAAGATTGATGTTCATGAATCTTTTTGGAATAATTTAAGATTTTATGGTTTTTGATTTGGGAAGAAATTGAGTTATAATAAGATGGAGAATATGGCTTTGTACATCAACTTCTTCTTCATCTAACTTTTTTATTTAAAAAATTAAGACAAAGTAGTTAATATATCAAACCATAGTTGATATTTTAGTGGATCAAAAAAGTGATTTTTTATTAAGTTATGTTTGAATAGTCCTTCTTGAGCCGGGGAATTTCTAAGGTTTACTCATTATTTGTTTGGAAAAAGCTCATCCGCTCCTAATTTTGTTTAACCGCCCCCAATACACAATTGGAACCTAGAATCCGATAATATATTTCCACTACCCTACCCAAAACTAAAATTCAATAAAAAAAAACCTAAGAGCTTAGATGAACATCTATTTTTTATTTTTTTTATATACTAGAAGGAGTCTAAGCCCATAAGAACAAACTATAAAGGAATGAGACAGGGAGGACTAACTCCAAAAATATCACAAAGTACAACCTGTCACAAAGCAGTAGTGGTTACTCATACACCATCAAATGGCTTCTTGAAGATAGTAATTGATTGCTAGAATATCAATCCAAGAATCAGTCATCCAATATTGATGCACAACACGAACTTCCCAATTTTGATTTAAGAGACTCTGGATTTTACGAAGGAGACTCCTTGCATTCATAGAGATATCTTACACCCTTTGAGTGGCCGCAACAACAATAGAAGAAGCAAGAGCCAAACCTTCTACCACTTCCCAAAGTTCCCCAATAAACACATTGTAATATCCAAGATTCTTGGAGAAGCCACAAAGTCATCTACCATCAGAGTCACAAATTAAACCACCGTACCCAACAATCCAATTATCCCTCTTCGACGCTCCATCCATATTCAATTTGACGAAACCGTTAACAGGAGGACACCAATCGATGTTCACCCAATCATAGATTTTGTTCACACAATGCACCTCCAGCTTTGACGCCACATTATAACAAGAGACCAAGAGGGAAATCAGCTCCCACGGTCGAACAAGTCAAATAAAAGCATATAATAAGTTGTGGCCCAAATGGCATTGTCAATTCCCATTAACATCACAAGTGAAGTGGTTTGACAATTTCAATACACACCAATCTGTAAATTACCAAAATAAAGGCTGCCCAATTATCTGGAATGATCCATTGATTCCAATGGTCATTGCAATGGGACAATCTCTAACAAAATGGATTGCTTTCATACCTATTTCTAATGAGTTTCAGACAGAAAATAGTCATAGTCAAGCTATAATTTGATTTATGTAACATACATTGAATTTTTAAATGATATGACGTTCTAAGATTCTCCAGTGAATCCTTCGTTATTCCATGTGTTGACTTAGGTGCGTCTTGGTTACTGATAATAGACCAAATTTTAAAGAAAATGAAGCTGTTCTGCTTACTCCTTTCACAGGAACAACATGAATCAACTGCAACTCATACACCACTGTAATCTTTAAATTTAACACACCTGCTGAACATAAAAGAAATGCATAGTAAGTAGTATACGCTTGATCAACAGACCTCTCAGTAAAATGATCAGATGGATTGGTCTACTCAATACTCAATAAGTTTTAGGACATCTAATATCATTGCATGAAAACCACTCTTCTGTCACCTGCAGAATTTCACACAACAAATATATGAATATGAATTTTAGGGTATGATTCTATCATAACAACACATAACAGTTTTTTTATACACACACATAATAGCTGACCCTGTATGAAACTGCACATACGGAGAAATCATCCAATCAACAAATTAAACCTTTTCTTACAATCAATTATAGCACTACTAGCTTAATGTTTCATTGAATACTTAGAGAGTATGTCAATTTAAAACCTTTTCCAAAGCCAAATTGAAAGTGAAAAAAAAGAGAAAGTACAATATCCATCAACCTCGTGAACAAATAATCCAGATCAAAAGAAAATTATTTTTATCATCTTTAATTACATTGCGTAATGAGAGAGAAAGGGAGCACCCTTATTATCATGTTACCTGAATAGATCTCGAGGTGATTGTAATGATTTTACGTCAATGAGGAAGACTGAAGCTCAACCTTCACCCCCTGAGGTACAGAAGATGCCCGAAAAGGAGAATCATTTACGGTAAAAGAAAATAGTTTCGGTGTGGATATCACATATTTGTAAGTTGGTTCAGGTCTCATATTTTTTTGAGTTAAAGTATCCTTGATAGTCAAATTAGAAAGTGAAGCATTGATTACATTGAGAATTCCTTCCACATCGCGGGAGAGAGAGCTAGGGTAAACTAAGACACACTCATCAATGTACAGATTGGTTAACTTTGTACAAGCTGAGAAGGGTTCAGCATGGCCACTTTCATCTGCTTGAATCCCAACAAAGTCAAGATGCAAACTTTTTAAAGCTGGAAGGTCGAGATGCTTAGGGAGTCTAGTTCTTCTCTTGACATCATACCTCGAAACCGAAATGTAAATAGAGGTCAAAGAATGACAAGAAAAGATAGAATACGGCAAACCAATATTGGATGGGACAACTATCTTCAATTGCTGGAGATTATGAGACATAGCATGTGTTATGAGACCGGTGAAGATCTTATGTTGAAAAGAACCATGGCGATTGAAGTCAAGAGAACGTAAAGGATAATCGCCTTGACTACGAGATGACACAATACCAGACACACATTCAGTGAAAAACCAAGGCTTGCTAAATTCAGAGGTATTTAATTTAAGATCAGGGAGGTATTTCCATAGATTCTTCCACCTTTTCGACAAGACACTGGTCTTAACAACATCTTTTATCATCATATATGACATTATATGAAGCAGAATTTCATTGGGCAAGTCATTGAGACTGTCTCTCTTCATCTTCACCCTATCACTCATTCCGCCTTGCTGGCTCTGATTACTCTGATTCTCTTGTAGTAAGATCAAAAGCAATGGGTTCAGATAATATTTGATGGAACATAGTTACTCACTAAATTTCTTGCAGATAACGAAACTACACACAAAACAAGCTGGGAAACCTATGCTCCATTTAAGTGACTTTTGAAGATTACAATTATTATAAAGAGAATACGAAATGTTAATCAACAAAGACGCAATTTAGAAAATAATAATGAAAACAAGTTTTTGACATTTTCTAGAAACTTAGAAAATTGTTAACTTAATCAACTTAAAATGAACATAAATTTTAGAAAATAAAAAATAATCTGCAATTTGAGTGGTGATTTAGGTAGTAGTTCGAAAATTGGGCGAAAAACATGAAATTGATGTAAAAAAAAAATGTTAAATTAAATTAGAAGCAAGAGTTGTTAAAATACCTAGTGATTTGAAGAGGATAGTGAATGAATAATTTGGTAATGAGGTCGTGAGCAGAATGAGTGATGATGGAGGCGGCGATGCAATCCACTCTCATCCGATCTACCAAATCTCAAAATTGCACGATTGAATTCATGTCTAAATTAATTTTCATTTTTTTACATTTACTGTACCTCTCAACCATTGGGATAATGGGATTTTATTCCGTTTGCTCTTTCATACTTAAAATATATATATATTTTTTAATTTTATTTTTTATAAATTTTCAAAATATTTTACACTACATTATTTAATAATTTTGAAATTATTAAATTATCATCTTATCTTGAATCTAAACAAACTTAAAATATATAGTTGTTTTGATTTCAATTATAAATACAAGTATATATTTTACACTTATTTAAAAAATGATAATTAAGTATATTTAATTTTATAATAACTAATTTATCTATTTGTTATGATTATTTTCAACAATATTAAAGAATTAATGCAAATAAAGTATTAGATTTAATACTTCAACTAAAAACATTCTCATCAACATATAATGAATCTTCAAAAATAAATTTAACGAATGTAGAGTAGTACGAAATAAAACAAATTTAATTGCTCAAAACTACTCACAAGAGGAAGATATTTACTCTTATGTATTTGTCTCTTGTGTATTTGGTTATTTACTCTTATGTATTTGTCTTATATTTTAATGTGTTCTCGATAAAACTAACTTAAAAGTAGTTTATAATTTTTTTAGAAAATTGCAACGTAGGACTAACTTGAGTTTGCTTTATAAAAAATAAAAAGAATGTAAATTTCAATGATTTTGAGATATTGACTACGTTGGAGATCTTACATAATGCTTTTATTTTGGTGATGGTTTCATATCCTAGTCAACAAAAATACAAAACACAGTTACTTTATTTACAATGAAAGTAAAATACATGACAAACATCAACCTGAAGATTATCAATTATTCTAAGAGTAAAATTATTTTTTACTATGATAATATTTATGTTATTTGTCTTATAAAAAATTATATTTTGCATTCTGAAGTCAAATATATTAAAATTAAATATAACTTCGTATGATTTAATCATATGTATTGGTTGGACAAATTTCATATCTGTTTTACAAAATATCATTATCTCATCAGCAAAGAGGACAATACTAGGGATTCTAGGAGCTATCATGCAATCCATTTTGCCATAATTTATAAAATTAGTGACACTTCTACTTAGAACCTATTCTGCAATGCATAAAAGAATAAGAGAAAAGGGATCTTCTTGCCTAGCTCCCCAATCCAGATGACTTACCATTGATCAAGGAAGGATAGCTGGGCGAGGCAAAGAAGGGATGAGATCTAATTGAAAAAACAAACATTAAAACCAAATGCCTTAAAACCTTTAATTAAAATTCCAATCCAATGTGTCAAAAGCCTTTCCAATGTCAATTTTAAGCTCCAAGATTTCTTGTCTAGCAAGTTAATTGCCTCTGAAGTGATGCAAATACAGTCTTTTAATATTCCCACCACAAATAAATCCTCTTTGATTATCTTAAAATGATTTTAGGAGCCACTTGAACAAGTCTTTTAGCTAGCACTTTGAAAATCAGCTTCAATCGAAAATTGGCTTGCAATAAGTCTAAATTAATGCTTACCTATATAATATAATCATATCATATAAGTATCTCATATATTTTTACAAATACAAAACACAAAAACCTCATGAGAGATGTAGGAAGTGAATGTGTAAAACATCTAATATGGCATATCTCCCTTAATCTCTACAATAAAAATAACATCTCTTAAAATTAATTATTCATAGTAACGTGTTTTAGTATAGATATGTTATATGTAAAAAAATAAAAAATCAATATAAATCACTGAATATTAAAACATGCATATTTATATATAAGATTTCTCTGACTAAATTACGATAATTAAAAAAATTGATTGTTATATTAATTTTTTTAATAATTTAAATTGTTTTACTTATTTATCTTCGAAAATAGAAAATGAATTTATACTTCAATTGTAGTATTTATTATATATTTTAAAAAATTAACATAAGAATATATTAATGTAGATAACAATAAGAATATTTAGGATATGTTCGTAAAATAACTCAAAATGTTAATTTAATAGTCACACAGACGTAAAAAAAAGTTAATAGTCATACGTATTTTTTTCTGTTGGTATAACACACATATTTCTTTTAATTTCTATAAAATTGAGAAAAGATTATTAAACATTTATTACCAAAAGTATAATTATATATTGGTTAAATATTTTCAATTGGTTGTGAGAATATAGTATATAATTTAAATATTATCAACAAAC
>JBBPBS010000968.1:27219003-27243673 GCA_037974835.1 Cicer judaicum
AATAATAGAAGAAATATATTATAAAATTGTATTGATAATAGCATTAATTTCTATATTTGTTGAATATAATATAAAGTAATATAAACTGAATTATTATTTTAAGATATTATATCTATATAATTGAAAGTTACTTGCATTGGATGTGTAAGTGGTAAGAGTTTAACTAATATATAGTTTAGATCTTATATATAATTATTTTAAAATAACCATTAATGTTAATGTTATTATTAATAATTTCTCCTTCTCTATTTTCTTTTTTAAATTAATGGTTAGTTGATAATTAAGATAATTTATTAAAGTGTCGGGATGATGAAAGTGACAATTACAAATTAAAATTTTGCACATAATTTCAAAATCTTGGGAATGATGAAGTTATTATTGATTAAATTAGCATTAATTGTTATTTTAAAATATTTTCTTAGGGAATATAAACTCTGTTCATTGAATGTTAAATTTTTAACAATTACTTGTGCATTAACTTAATTTTATATAATATTTTATTAAAAAAAATTTAAAAATATAAAAAATAAAAATTTATTTAAAGATTTAAGTTATAAATTTAATTAAATTTGCATTATATTGAAAATGACAGTTAATTTTATGAGTTTTATTTTAAATTTTTTTAAAAATATTGTAAAATAAAAATAATATTGTTAATATTTTAAAACATAAAGATCAAATTGTTTACTTAAAATTATATAAATGACTAAATAAAAAAAATAACAATTGAAGTGTTATCTGAAACTAAGTTAAGAGACCATATCAGCAGTAATGATATATATATTTTTTTTAAAATAATCAATATTATAGACTAATGAATATTAAATAACTAATTCATAAGAAAAAAAAAACTAAATCATGTAGCACTGCTAATTAATAATATTTAATAATCAAAGTTTCAAATAAAATTTCCCTCAAAGGATGTGTGTATAACTCACTAAGTACGTTCACTGTATATTATTTGATTTTGAAATATAATTGATATTAAGTAAGAACTTTATCCAAGCGTTACTTCAATAATAAAAATTTGATTTTATAAATTTTCTTACTGAATTATAAAATGTTCATTAGTAGTACTTTTATTTCATAATAATTCTCATTTCCTCAATATCTTTTATAGAAAAATAAATAAGAATATTTGATGGCTGATATAGTTGTGATTATTTTATAAATAACAATTGTGTATATATTTAAAAAAATTACATTATATATTATCAAATATTATGTTAGTGTATATTATGTAAAACAGTAAATTAGTCACAAATAGAAGAAAACTTTAATTTTGTTTTAACTCTATTTAAAAATGTAAAAATTATTTGTTCAATAGAAGAAATATAGTTGCAGTATAGAGTTCACGAAACATGCTGAATGAGTTGGTGATCTATTTTTGTTTTTGGGTAGAAAAAAGCAAGACATGTAGAATATTAGGACTTTCTAAGAGATATCACATATACTAGTATTACTTTTGCTTAATCACATTGATGATGAAATTTAATGTTATATAAATACCATATAGGCTTAATTGCACTATTGGTCCCTCTATTATAGATGAAAATTGAAAGTAATTTTCTCATTTTGTTTGTCCTCAGTTTTAATCCCCACACAAAATTTGAGTTCAAATTATGATGAGTTGTCATTTTTTTTAATGATGTGTCAATAAAAGGGTGACGTGGCAGACGCTTATGTGGAATAAATTCATTATTATATTATTTTTTATTAAAAAATATAATTTATATTTTTAAAAATCATTATTATAATTGTAACAATATTTTTAAAAATACAATTTAATTATTAAAATTAAGTTAAAAGAAAAAACACTTAAAATCATAACCCTAAACAAAACAATATAAAAAACATTCACTAATAAACCCTAAAATCATTATGGATTTCTTCCTCCTTACAATTTAATTATTAATTAATCAAATATATTTTATTACAACACAATCCGATCATATTCATTGCATTCATTCAATCACCAAAAATATGATATTACTAATACCAACATCAAGACAAGAAGAGAAAGATTAGATTGCTCACTTTAGCACTATTTCCTTTTCCACATTCTTCTTCCCCAAATTAAAAGGGAAACCCTAATATACCATTAAAAATATGTTGTGGATTATGAAACTGTCATGGGTTTTCTCCGCCGCAATGTTGGTTATCATTCTCTCCCCCTCCCTCTAATCTTTTCACCCTGCCGAAACAATTCGATCTTCCTACCTTCAAATTCCTCTCGATTACCGATTTTCTTTCCGAAAATCACCTTCTTTCCACAATGCAGATGAATGCGATTCGATTTCAAGTGAAATCAGTGTTTGCGATCCTACTTTGGTTCATTTTGCTATAACCCTAGATATTGATTACCTTCGCGGTTCAATCGCAGCCGTTCATTCAATCTTACGCCATTCTTTTTGTCCAGAGAGTATCTTCTTTCACTTCCTCGTTACAGAGACGAATCTTGAATCGTTCGTATAATTGACTCATCATGATTTGGTGATTTGGTGAATCTTGAATCCAAAATGATTTTAGGGTTCATGATTTGGTGAATTGGTGAATCTTGAATCCATAATGATTTTAGGGTTTATTAGTGAATGTTTTTTATTTTTCTTTGTTTAGGGTTATGATTTTAAGTGTTTTTTCTTTTAACTTAATTTTAATAATTAAATTGTATTTTTAAAAATATTGTTACAATTATAATAATGATTTTTAAAAATATAAAATATATTTTTTAATCAAAAATAATATAATAATGAATTTATTCCACATAAGCGTCTGCCACGTCACCTTTTTATTGACACATCATTAAAAAAATGACAACTCATCATGATTTGGACTCAAATTCTGTTTGGGGACTAAAACTAAGGACAAACAAAATGAGGGGACTACTTTCAATTTTCACATATAATAGGGAGACCAAAAGTGCAATTAAGTCTAACATTTAATTTAATGTTATTGAATACAAAAAATATTACATCAACCATTAAATAAATAACAGTTGTGAATATTATTTTAAAAATGTTTTACCATAAAAACACACACTTAAATTTGTTTCTTAAAATATTTAATATTCAATTTGAACAAAGTTTACTTTTTTTATTTTTTGTATTTTTATATTCTATCAAAATTAATTCGTTCTTATTTGAACCTTTTAATTTGAATACGTTCAACAATATTAACATCATTTACCTTTTATTATATTTCTCGGTATTCTTATTTTCTGTTTTTATTAATCTACTTTTAACTTTATATATTTTATTTATTAAATCTAATTACAAATAACATATAAAAAATCCGTTAGAAACAGAAGTACGCAAAATGATTTGTTGAATGGCTACGAAACATAGTACGAGGTGCTTCACCTTAAAATGGGCGTGAAAGATAACAACTGCAAATTTTACATTACATTTTGAACACAACACATGTCTTTCATGTAGTTAGAGATGATTCATTCATTCACGATTAACCCAAGAAACAGCTACACAAACTTTGATCTTACATCATTACTTTCACTTGCTCACAAATTACCAATCTTTAAATCAGGGAGTTAAACCACCGTCTTTCATTTCCTTCAAATATATCACTTCCATTCCAAACAAATCACACATCCATTCATAGTTTGTTCGACTCACAAATATTTATTTATTTATTTTTTAAATCGAAACGACGAGTGCTGAATCTTATATATTTTTTGTTTTTGTTCTGGTCTTATTAGAAAAGCAAATGGAACCACCTAGGAGGAGTGAGAGGCTGAGACAAAAAAGAGACAGATTAAGTGACTTGCCAAACGCAATTCTGCTTCATATAATGTCATTCATGATGATAAAAGACATTGTCAAGACTAGCACACTCTCAAAACGTTGGAAGAATCTCTGGAAACACCTCTCTGATCTAAAATTAAATACCTTTGAATTCAAAAAACCATGGTTTTTTGCAGAATGTGTCTCTGATATTGTGTCATCTCGTAGTAAGGGAAAGTATCCTTTAAAAACACTTGATTTCAACCGTCACGGTTCATTTCAACACAAAATATTTAGTGATCTCATTGAACATGCTATCATTCGTGGCGTCCAGAAATTAAGAGTAGTTGTCCCAGCGAATGTTGGTTTGCCATATTGTGTGTTTACTTCTCATTCTTTGACTTCTCTTTATATCTCAGCTTCAATTTATGATAAAAGAAGAACTAGACTCCCTAACTATCTTGATCTTCCTTGTTTAACAAGTTTGCATCTTGATTGTGTTGGGATTCAAACGGATGATAATGGTTTTGCTGAACCCTTTTCAAGTTGTAATAAGTTAAAGAGTCTTTTCATTAAGAATTGTTGTTTTGTTCATCCTAGAGATATCTTTTTAAAGGTGGAAGGAACCCTTAATGTAACCAATGCTACACTCACCAATTTGACTATCAACAATTATGACCCGACTTACAAATATGTCATATCTGCACCAAACTTAACTTCTTTCATTGTCAATGATTCTCCTTTTCAGCCATCGGATATGCCTTGGGTCAACATTATTCATCAGCTTCACTCTTCTTCTTCATTCATGTAATATCAATATCAACCTTTAGATCTCTTCATGTAAACATGCATTATAATAAGACTGCTCCTTTTATTCCCTCTAACTGTTGCCTTTTATTTTATTTTAATATTTAGATAACTCCAAAGAATAGATTTGTAAGGGGAGACGTTTTATAAAGAAAAATAATTAATATGTGTGTCTCTATTTTATACCTTAAGAAAAATAGAAATAGTTATATTAATGACGTAGTAAGAAGAAATGATCCAAATTGATAATACATCCAATTTTAATATTAGGTATATCCATCTTTACGAAATAAGATGTACGATCTTTTTAACTTTTTACTAATAGTTATAGTTTATTGAAGACAATTTATTTATTTTAATTAGTGTTAATAGAGAGAGTTAAGATTTACTTATTTATGTTTAAACAATCTCAACCATCGAGATTCAAAATCAGTTTGCTGAAATTAATCATGTAACTGTGTAGAATCCAATTCTCAATTGAAGACACTAATTAATAACAAGATTGTCATATGTCAATATCTTTCTAACCTATTGCAAATTATTTTCTCAATGCACATATGATTAACAAATTTGACATAAATATAATACCTTATAGTGAATGTCATGTTTTGTATTTCATAAAATATATTTGTCTCTTATTTTATCATTTCATAAAAGTTTTTGAAAGTTTTTTTAGCATAGGAAGTCTCAACTCATTTAAGCACACTTTTCTTCATGGAGTACACGACTATATAGTTATTTATCTAAAAAAATTAGTACCATAAAATGCTGAAGTTACATAACTCTCTGTATATGTATCTTTTTGGCTTCGGAGGAGGCAAGTGAATCTATGACTTGTAATTTAAATTTGTATAGTCTAATTAATTATTTAATTAATGAACCACTAAGCTAGTACTGCTATTATTGATTATAGGAATATGTTTAATTTGCAAATTGGAAAATATTTTCCATGTGTGCAGGTACATTAATAAGAGTAAGCTACTCTGCATTGTTATGATAAAATATTATATTTATATATTTGTTGTCTGAAATTTTGCAGGTGACAGAAGATTGGTTTTCGTTTGAGTAGAATGTCAATAGACTTATTAAGTGAATATTAATGATGTATATTTGATATATGACTGAGGTATTTTGTCAAGTGTAGTATGTATTTCTGTTCATGAGTGTTATTCAACAATTGTGTTGATTCATAGTTGTTCTGTTCCTGTGAAAGGAATGGTTGACTATAAAGAAGAACAAGTTCTGATGTTATATTAATTCTTTCTCACAAGACAACAACCTTATCACTGATCAAAATTTAATTTGATAAATAATTTCATATTAATTAGTTGTATTTGTGTCAATATCAATTAGAGATAGCAGAAGTAATGCAAGACCAGCCACACCAAATGATTCCACTCACCCCCACAAACTCAAAAATACTTTTATTTTATTTTGAGTGTCTTTCCCTTTTATATTTACCAAGACACAAGAAAATTGAAAATAAGGAAAATCTATGCATCATGACCGTACAATTGCCCGTCATTTAGTTTTTTCAAACAATATTTGATTTCGGTTTCATAAAAATCAAAGCCTTTGCTAACTTGTAAAGACACCAATTTTGCCATCATTTTCAATACCTCGCTGATTTAGCCACCATATCATTTTCAATATCATATATGCATCTTTTCCTTTTTCAAATTGGTCTATTTTATGGACCCCCATAAAGTATACCTATATTTAATAATTTAAACTCTGCAATCCACAACCAAAATGAAAGAGTCAAAATTCTTAAATTTAATTAATTTGTGAACAGAAAAAGTACAAAATTTAGGATGATAATGACTAAAAATAAAGTTACCATAATATTAATAGCTGATGTTCGAAGCATTTTCAAGGGCCAAACACAAGTGTTATAATATGCAAGCATCAATGAACCACATTGAACCGCCGTGCACCCACATCAGACCGTAGAGTGTGATTATAATTCACATAAAAACTGCAATGTGCTAGCTGCAATAGTTACACTAAAGAACAACGAATTATGTAGCAATGAAATAAATTATTTTTCTATTTTACTTTGTTCTTGTAACATAAATTTAGGCCGTATTTTAAAAGATTAAATATGTTTAAATGATAAAGAGTTCATAATAACAAATTTATGAGATATTAAAGATAAAATAAAAAATATGAGTTAAAATATTAGTAATAAATTATAATATTTTGTGTTCATAAAAAATAAATTCATGTCTCAACACAACCATATGTATCGCAACAGTTGCAATGTTCGCATTCTGTATAGAAGGACAACTACATCTACAATTTAAAATCATAAACACAAACATAAATATGATTGCAAATGTTTCATGAATGGAATGATTTGGTTGATTTAATATCCGCAAGAAGCCGCATCTAATAGGTTGGCTCACTTTTAATTTAACTACCCTTTATGTGCATGCATGCATACTATTTACTCATGGCTATATGGGCAGCCCTAAGATAAATATGCATTCCCAACATGTAAAATCCATAAAATCACCTTGATAGTTATTAATTTTAATATTGATCACCTTCTACTCTATAAGAAAGTTTCCTATTTCTCTTCACTCTCAGTTTAAGACTTAATTTAACTCTCATCAAAATGTGGTTGTCATTGTTGAAGCTTCATTTTTCAATTGGTCTAAGAAAATGACATGACAAAAAAGAAATAATGCACATGTAAAAGGTATGTTTGGTTTGAAATAAAAGTTTTTTATTTTTAATTTTTAATTTTCCCTTTTAATTGTAAAACTAACACATTGTTTTCCTTTAAATTGAAAGTGGGAAATGAAACCAAGTGAATACAACGTAATAGTTTTGTAAGAACGTGGAAAGATAAAAAGACATTATCTCAAACCAAACACACCCTCCATTTTCAGACTCACATATCAATGTAACACTTTGGTTGAGAAAAATAACTATCAACAAAATTGTACTTATCTTATATGTAGTCATGGGAATGCTAGCTCTCTACTTCAAAATGGTTGAGCCTAAGTGTAGTACTTACATGAGAAGAAGAAAGTCTAATATAGCCAATGACAACTTGCCGGTAGAGGGATAGCCATAAACTTGTCTGGTCGCCGGCAAGTCATCCTTGGCTGCACTACACTCTCTGCCTCTTCGTGTAAGTTCCTCTTAGGAAGGGACTAAATGCTTATTTTCTTCTTCACGAAGGTAATTGATCACCATGGTTGCTGTTTTATCATATAGGTTGATATGATATATATTAGATTTTGCATTCATCTATATTCTAAAAGTAGCAAGTGGCCATATGATATCTGCCAACCAAAAGTAGAGCTGGATTGCAATTTTGCCAAAATTATCCAAAACCTTGCTTGATTGGGCTTAGAAAATAGGGGACCAATTCAAGCAATTTTGGCCCACATTTTCCCCCTTTAAGTGTCATCTATATCCTATAAATTATTATGAAAGAAAGATAGGAATCTTGCATTGCCCTTCAATTTGTATGGGTAAAGATGGTGACTTTTATTTCTTATTTATGTTTGTGTGGCTTGAAGCATGTAAATTGTAGTAATTAATTGAATAAACTACTATTTTAGTCTCTAAATCAACATAATGCAATTATTTTAGTCTCTCACTAAATAATATGTCATATCATAAATAAAATAATAATTTAAAAATATGTTCTTTTTCTAAATACATAACATTTTGAAACAAACAAAAAACCAGTTTGTATTCGCTAAGAAAGGAATTAAAAAATTCATCCTACCCACAAAAAATCAATCTTTTCAAGATTTCATCCATGGTAATGGTGGGTAGTTTGGTCTCTATGTTTTTAATTTTTCAATTATAACTTCACCATTTCTTTTATTCTCTCTATAGTTGAGACCCATCCATTTTTTCTTCTCTCTTCCATCTCATATATATTTGACAACTTTACAAAGGAGGATAATGAAATTGAAAAACAAAAAAAAAGAAGAGAAAAGAGAAAGACTTTTTTTGAAAGGGCCTATAATTAAGAGATATTAGAGGGAAACAAGGTTGAAGAAATTAATAAACGATGAAGCACTTCAAATAGTGTAATGGTGTAATTAGGGGAAGGAAAATGAAGAAAAATTGGAGAGAAAATTTAGGGTTAGAGGAAATGAAGAAGAAATTGGAATAAAAGTTTATGGCTAGAAAAGTTGAATAATAAAATGAAGAAGACAAATAGATTTTTTGAAGCTATTTTAATTAGTATCATTTTGGTCTTGTCTAGTCGGATACATATATGAAAAAGATAAAATCACTAATAATCAAATACACATGTAAAAGAAAGATAATAACTCATAATTGAATACTAATTCATGTTAACGCATTATAAATTAATTTAATGTGAAAGAGTATACTAAAAAGATTGAATTAGTGAAAAACTAATTTAAAATTTTGCTAGTAAAATTAGAATGCCATACATATTCATAAAGCAAGATAATGGTTTACCGGTAATTAATTGGTTATTGAGAAGATGTGAAAAAAATGATACTAACTTACTAAGAGCATAGGATTTGATAATGACCCGTGAAAAGTTCGAATCCCTAAAATGGAGGGATATGAGACGATTAACAGTGATGCGCATTTAATGTTCGTGGCCAAGGATGACATCTATGTCGGTCATTATATGTAACAAAGTAGTATTCTTTTCTATAACAAGGCACACTTGGCTTTAGTAGATTAATTAATTAATCATAATGTTTATGGATAAAGTTTATGACAAGACGTTTCCTTTTTATTTCATTTTCAGATCATTTTACATCACCTTTAGGAAATTGAATTCCACATAGTAGTTACCGTGTAGATGCAGTAAATGATTTTTACCATTCAATTTGAAATGTACGACTGGGATTTAATATCGTATAAAACTATTGAAATAAACGTGGTTGTTGGGTTACAAATTATCGATCGAGATTTATTACAATTACAAAGAATCTAGATTTATTTTTCATTCACTTGAGATAATGTTGGTTGAGCTATTATTAAACATTAAATGTAAATGTTATTTATAATCGGAATTAGAATTATAGTTTATTATAGAGTAACCCAAATAGGCTGAATCTAGCATATCATATAAGAGCCGTTTATAGCCAAGCATTTTGTGATGATTATGATAGTGAAAACATGAGGGACCCGTGTAATGTTGGTTTATAATCCCTTTTGTTGACAAATCCATTATTTGAATCGCAGGTGTATTATATTGTCCGTTTGTTGAATGATCCATACATATCTACAACTTTATACACCAAAATTGCTTTCACCCTTTAATTTTATAGTGCTCCAAAAAGTTTGAGGTCACATACCCGTTAATAATTACAACCTTAAACACAGGACCATACCTTTCGCCGCTGCACATTAGTTTGCTCCTTATGTAATATATATTGGGTTCAATATCTATATATTCAAAAGCACAAAAATACACAAAGTACTCTTGTCACATGACATGCTTTCGGTGGTTTTGTCTTGTTTTCTTTTTTTAGATTAATATGTTTTGTTTTATAGTGAAAAAAGAGGTGAAGATTGAATGTATGACAATTAGATTTTGATCTACTTGTATGGTTGGAGCAGCCGTAGAGATATTAATAGCATACAAATAAGCAGACAACTCAGATGTATATTAATAAACTTCCACATATGAATTTTTATAGCAAAATGGAAGATCTCATTTTGGTTTTCATCATAGCAATTAAGTATATAAAATTGAAAAAAAGTGAAAGTGTAATTTAAGACGGTTTTTATTTAATTAATTAAGTATATTTTCCAAAGGTTTGTACGTGGCTTGGAGTGACTCAACAATAGTTAACATAATATATATATCTAAGACTACTTTATTATAGTACTCAACAATAGATAAAGTCCAAGGTTAAAAGAATGCTGAGTTTGGAGTGACTCCCAAATTGGAAGAGGGACTATATTTTGTATATATAGTTTGAGGGGTTCAGATATGGGAGAGTATTTTCTTTTACTGCGTTTAATGGTGATGCTGTTTATGAGAATGTCTATTTGATGGTGAAACAAGTGACCAAATTTACAAAAATGGTAATGTTGCTTAGGAAAAGTGTTTATCTCTTAAAATTTTCGCTAGTACTTTGATTGCTGTCATGTATAACATGTGCCGATTAAGTCATTATTGAAAATTGATGTGTATATGAACTATCAATTTACACAACTCATACTCTGTCTTCTTCAATTGGATGTATCAAATAGTAGCAATCTCATCCTTATTCTAATATATATACTTGTTCATTTCCTCCTATTCCAAATTCACTCATAAATTACTTGTATTTCAGTACTAAGAAAGAATGGAGGAATGCATAAGCATAAAAAGATGAAACTAAGAAAGAAGTGAAATTGAAAATATTCACAATTCAAAATACATGAACAAAATTTTAAAACATGTCCTCAATAAGTTCTTAGCTGAAAATGAAAAACACAAATAAATAAATAATGCAATTATCATGTAAAGGAACTCTGTGTCTAGAATACAAACAGTCGTCAATCTCAAAATATTAAGTTTTGTTGGATTAAAAACATATTGTTTAGTATGCAATGTTGTATATCATGTATGTAAAGGACCTTACCTGCAACATTAATTGTCATGTAGCTACTACACAAAGATTAAGTAATAATTGTCATATTGTTATTTTTACTCTATTTCTTCACTTATTATTTTTTGATCTATTTTAAAAGTCTGATGATTAATGAGATTTACATTACCCTCTAAGATTGTTTTTCGTTCTCTTTTTTTTCTATAGCTCATGCAATGGCCAGATTGAAAGGAAAATATTTTAGTTTGTGATTGCCAAGAAGTTATTATAATATAAATATTAATGGTTGATTTTATAAGTATATTTCTGCTCGATTTATGCAAGTTTAATAATTGTAATTGAAAGTTATTTTGCTATTCTGATTGTAGGTAATCTCATCCTTATTCTAACTTATGTACTTGTTTATTTCCTCCAATTCCAAATTCACTAAGAAATTGCTTGCATTTCAATACTACAAATTTTGACTTTAATTAAAAAGAAATGGTAAGAAAATGAATGGTGGAATGCAAGCATCAAATTTTATTTGTATGAAAATTTGACGCATTAATTCAACCGCCACCAAATCAAAAGATGAAACCAACAAAGAAGTAAAATTGAAAATCAAACTTCATTCACAATTCAAAATACATGAACAAAATTTTAACACATGTCCTCAAATAAGTTCTTAGCTGAAAATGAAAAACACAGATAACAAATAATGCAATTATTATGTAAAGGACCTCCCTGTCTAGGATGAAAATAGTGATTAATCCCAAAATATTCAATTTTGTTGGATTAAAAACATACAATTTTATATGCAATGTAGTATATCATGTATATAAAGTACCTTATATGCAAGGTTAACTGTCACGTTGCTAATAGAGTTAAGTCCCAAACAAATCAAGTGTAATTAATTAGACTATTTTATACAAAGATTAAGTAAGAACGAAAATTGCATGAATAATGACAACAAAAATCAAGAGAGTTAAAAAAGTTAAACATAAAATATGGGAAACCACAACTTAAAATTGAAATGTACCTCAAATATCATAACTTCACAACCATTTAATGGATCAATACCTTCTAAGTCCCAATCTAAGCAAATAGTTGATGAGAAAGTTAGAGCATAAACTGATATAAAATTTAGGGGAGTAAAGAATGAATCATATAAATGAAAGATGGGAAAAGAAATAGACGGTGAAAAAAATTATAGAATTCAATATATGATAGAAAAAGAATAATGTGAAAACTGTACTCAAAATTCAATAAATGATACTCAATTGAGAAAAAGTAAAAAATAATTATATGATGGAGAAGGAGAAGGATGATATGATTTTGGGAAGTCGAAGGGAAAAGAATAAGATAGGTGGTTAAATTTCAAATTTAAAGGAATATAATGGGGAATTTCAAAGAAGTTAATTAAAAATATAGAATTGTGGGAAGAAAAAAAGTTATATTATTATTGAAGTAAATGAGATTCTAACAAGAAGAAATAAAAAATAAAAAGAAAGAAAAGTGAAAGGTATAAAAAAATATATTTATTTATTATCATTAATTTTTGTTAGAAATGAAAAAGGAAACTGAAGAGATGAATGATTTAGACTGTCTTTTTGATACTTTAATACTACAAGCTTGTATATCTGTGTTTTTCTCAAGTAATATTTATACAAAAAAACCACTACTAATGACCAAAAATTTAATAATAAACTAACAAAAGTCAAAATAATAATTTCATATTTCTATTAATAGAAGAATTTTATTAGTTTAAACATTCTCACATTATATTGACATTTGTGAGACTTACTCCAATATAATGTTTATTTTGTTCTCTTTCTCCTTGTTAAGCTAGCATAGCTAAACATTTTTCATCAATTCCATTTTTAGAATACGCAAATGATAAAAATGGCGATAAAATAGTTTTTTTTTTTTTAAATAAAAAAGTGTATATATATATTTAATCTATTTCTAGTTTTCTACCTTGCTAAGAGACTCGAGTTGAAATTTGAACACCGGAGAATCCATGAATGTGGATCTTCCTCAAATGAGAGCTCAAATAAATTAAAAGGAAATCAATGTGTGTGTGAATGGTCCATAATTAATCCATTATTGAGTGAAATAAAAGGGAATTTAAACCTCCACAGTGACTGCGCGTTCATGAAAAACAGTAGTCGCACTAAATCGAAGCTGCAATTCATATATACTCTGTTTTGTATAACATTTTAATTTTAACATGTTTTTCTTACTTCTAAAATTGATTTACAAATAAGTTTTATACTAATTTTGTTTTCCCTCTGAGTTTGATATACATATATGTTTTATTGCTAATTTGATATAATTCGTGTTCACTTTTTTGTTTCATTATGTGGTGCTCCCTAATGCTTCTACAAAAATTCTTGATTATACATTTACATACTGAAACTTTTTGGCTTCACTAACTCTCATGATTTTTATTATTTTGAGAGAAAATTTTTAATAAAAACTTTGAAGTGTAAAGTTTTTAGTTTTTCCTTTTATAGCTATTATTATTGGTGTTGACTTTACTTTGTAATTTTTTTACCCAAGTTTTACAAGAAATTAATAATTTAATGTATTTTTACTATTTCGTTGTATACTCTAATCCGGACAACTATATCAAACACAAATGATTTAAATACAAAGAGAGATAGAAGTGGAAAAACTAGAAAGATGTTGATTTCCATTTATCGATTTATAGCACAACTTCATTTGTAACATACACAAGAAAAGAGGGAGAGAATAAGAGATATTGAAAGAAAATAAAGGAGAGTTTTCGGTCGTAAGAAAGATATCAATTTAATAAATTAAATTTTTGTGTTGGATAACATTGGTGTTGCGATGCCCATACATGCCATCATATGTGTGACACAACCAAACACTTAATTGATATGTTGTCCCTTCTTAACTATTAATTTATTAATTGGTTGTTATAAAAATAAATTACTAATTGACTAAGACTAATGAATAAAAGTTAGTTTTTAGAATATTGATAGACTGTATTAATACCAGTATCCAATTTCATGGTTGATTTTGGATATTTATTTGTAATTTATAAATATGGTCTATGTATCGTAACTTTAGTGGATCATCGCCTAACACATATATCTCTATATTCTCTGTTCGTTCGCTTCCAACTCAAAATATTTGTTGCTTTAGGATCAGTTGCTTTTTAGGAAAGGGTTTTGAACAACTAATTCTATATTTATTATATATTTGAGATTTTAAAATAAAATGACATATAAATATTTTAATTATAATTTATTGTAAAAATATTGTATAACTTGTTTAGATCCTTTGTCTTTAAAATTTTAATATTCAATCAAATTTTTCAATTTTTTTAAACTTATAGAGAAAAGGATTTCGATATTTTACATTCACCAAAAATTTTGATTTAAAAAAAATAAATTAAAAATTTACATTTCAAAACTTTTAAACTCAATTAAACTTTTGAAGATAAAGAAAAATAATTTACTTATAATTTGAAAATCTTCCAAATTATTAAAGAGGGCAAAAGAAATGCATTTCTATATGTTTTAGAGGTGTAAGATATTAATGAAAAAGGTGAAAAGTTGTAAATTCCTCTCATATTCTTTACTCTATCGTTATTATTTATAAGGAAAAAATAATCAACAAAAGTTGATAAATTTAAATCAACTATATTAATTTTTGTTGATATGGAGTTAGGAACACATTTCGTAGACACCCAAATTTGATTCGAGTACGCTGCATTCTCAATCCATTAGTTCCATTGAGCCAACTTTTGAAGAAAAAAAAAATTAAATATATTTTTAGTAACTATAAAATATTACATTTCAATTTTAATTTATATAAAATAAAATATATTTAATTGCCCTTTAACTTAAAAAATTTCAACGATTTTTTGCAAAATGTTGTTTATAAATTTAGAACTCTTTTTTTTATGATTAGATGAATTAAATATGAATTTTTTAAATTTACAAAATTCATAATAAAAGTAACAAAAATATAAACATAGAAATTAAATTTTGAACTTATTTTTTGTGTGGAATTTTTTTTTTCTATTACTCTACATATATTTTAAGAAGATTATTTAAAAATATGTGTTCACTTGGCAGCAAAGACTAAAACCGCATGTATAATAATTTTGTAAATACTAAAAATTATATTTATATTTAAAAATATTAAAATTAATAAGTTGAAATTTTATAAAAATTAAAAATATTTTTTTAGAGTTGAATCAATCTAAATGTAGTTGAACTCTTTGAAATTTAATGAGATGTCTAAATAAATGAATAAAATGTTTGTAATTTAATTCATAAGCTTGTTAATAATTTTTAATTAAACCCTTGAACTAAAAAGTTTTTTAAAGGTCCCTGAACTTTTAATAATTTATAATTGAGTCTCTAAATTCATAAAGACTCCTAATAATTTTTAATTGGTACCTTAGTTACAATTGTATAAAAGTTCATGTGAAAATTAATATTTACAAATCATTTAAAAGTTCACAAAGGCGATTAAAAAAAACTGGAGATCTAATTATAAATACTTTTAATTTACTGATCTATTTAAAAATTACCAAATAATAATATATGTACATCTGGTAGTAGTTAAAACCTCTAATCATATTTAAACATTAAAGGAAAATAATGAATATTACAATGATACACTTGGTAAAAACACACGATTATGTGTATTTTATCACAACTAACTTTTTTATTTTTTAAAAGAGAAAATACTAAAATTAAATCTTGATTCTTTAATGTCTTGAATACTCTTTTTATTTTAAAATATAAATAAAAATAAATTTAAGAAAATTAAAGTATTTAGTCTAAATTTTAGACTAAATACATCAACTTCTTTAAATAAATTTTGATTTATATTTTAGAAGAAGAGTAGATATTAAACATAGTCTTGATCCCCTTTGTCATTAATCCTGACTTGTCCATTTCCACTCCCACAAACAAAGTCTAAGTTGTAAAGCACTGGAATCATAGCAACAGAAGACAAGAAAACCAAGACAGGTCCAAAGATCCAAAGCAAAAGAGGGAGTGCTGAGTAGAAAAGTCTATTCCCAACAGTGCTCAAAATAGTTCCCTTCTCCAAAAGCTCAGTCAAATATTCAGGTGTGATCACAATAACAGACATGACATTTAGTGGTGTGCAGATGAGGATGGTGACTTGGTTGAAAAACCTAATGGACAGAGTGTGACAGAAAAATGAGAATAAGAATATAGTTAGGAGTGAAACATATTTAAGTGCTACCATAAATTCACTATGAGCTCCATAAATAGCATCATTCAGAGGCTTCTTAATACTGTATGTACTGCTTATCACTGCTGCTAACCCAGCTGATAGAAGAATTGATGTTGTCGCCATTAGTGTTGATCCCATTATTAGATTACGTAGAGTTTGAACTGCTAGTATGTTCTTCTTTTCAATGTCCTATTATCATCAAATTAACAAAATTAAATCTTCATTATGTCAATCTACCTTTTAATGGATTATATAAAAATTATTTAAATCAAAGAATTGTTGTGTTAATTAATTTTGATATTAAAAAAAAATGTATATGCTTTGATCACAAGCACACGCTGATATATATTATATGCTTTAATGAACAAAAATGGATTAATGGAAAAGCGTTCTCCACTAAATAGGTAGCGTAAAGACAAACCAATGTTGAATGTGGCCATAAACACATCTCCTTTTTGTAAGATTACAATTTAAAAACGCAGGACCACCAAAACAAAGTGAAGACGTCAACCAACTTTTTTCTATGGATTTACTAACCCACTTTTTATTACTATAATAAGCTATTAGATAAAAGTGATGGGCCATGTTTTGCAAAAGAATTTCATAACCTACACCAGCCAATTGGTATGCAGATTCTCTCTAATATTCATTTTATGTATGTATGTAATTTCAAGATTCCAAACTTATAAACATCGATCATATTACCAAAAGCAAGGGGCCCTGAAATCCATTTAGCTAAAGTAATAATATCTTCTATGTTGGATTATTTATATATTGTTAATTTCACCCTACATTTTCAATTTGCTTGATTCTCAGATTATTTTAAGCATGTGCAAAATATTCATAATTAAAAGTGTCCCCCCTCCCCCGGAATAAATTGGTGCCTTGCTCCTCGTTTTTTCTCTTTTTTATTTTTAATATCGTGAATGGACCTATATATAACTCACGGTAAAATATTCTTCAATTAATTAAGTGTATGATTTTTTAAACACTTTTAGTAAAATAATTTTTTTTCATCGCAGGTGTTATTAGAAAGAGACAAATATAAATTATTTTATAAATGTTCAATGAATTATAAAGTCTTTTTTATCTTTGATACAATTCTTCTCTACTAATTTTTTTTATAAAAATAAATAAATTCTTTTCATTCTAATAAAAATAAATAAATAAATAAATTATTTTCTTATCAATATTTTTAAATCAAATACTTATCGAGTTCATGTATCTCATTTGAAATATTTCTATATATCAAATTATTTGTTAATTTATAATACCAATACATTATTTTTATTATTATTTTCAATGTTACTCCTGTTTTTTTTTACAAGATCAGTGTTACTTACATTTATCAAAGAAGTTGCAAGTACGTGGTGGACAAATAATAAATGAAATACAATAATATTTTAGTCTTTATAATACATTCATATTTTGCATTAAAAAGTAGTATAATTAATAACTTTATTAAAAAGTGCATGTGCATATTCAAAATTAAAAACATAATGAGACAAAAGAAATATAATTATAAGTAAATAAATAGTTCGAGGTAGTCCTTGAGAATTTAACAATCTGTTAAAATCAATATTAGCATTACAATATTTCAAATTTCAAACACTAATAAAGACCGGAACATAAGACAAGCTTATATATATATAGGAAATATCAAATTACTTCACTAAATAATTGTAGGTAGAGTGTTAATAACTCAATACAAACATTGCAATTTATCATTTAATCATTAAAGTAAGAGTTGTTATTGAGTAATTCAACTCCTCCACAAATTTTAATAAGATAACTTCAACAACAACAAAATTAAGGGATATCTAATATGAACCTAGTCTAAAAGTAAAACTCGCTATTTTTAGAAAGTTTTTTAAAACATATTATATTTATTTTTCATTTTTTACTATAAAATTATTTTTTTCATTAAAAATAGTAAGATTTTTTTTAAAGAAATGACTAAATACTTACTATAAGATTTTTTTATTTGAGGAAGACTACAAAATTACATAGATAAAAAAAGTCTAATTTATATAAAATTGTGTATTTTATTATTAGTAATATATGACTGTATATTTAATATTGCATTAACAAAATTCAATTTTTGCCATTAAGTTCTAGCCATCAAATACTAATATTGTTATGATAATATTTACCATCTCTTTTAAGATAAAAAAAAATTAATATTTAAATTAAATTATTAAATATAAGTTATTAAATAGAACAACTTATTCAAAATCAAAGTTACTCTTGGAGTAAATCAATTATTTATCAACTAATTTACTTAAATTTTCTAACTTGAAAATATCACCTATATAAGTATATCATATTTTATAATATATATTTATCGTAATTACTTTCATTATAGATGATTATTCTTAGGGAAGTTTTTTTCTTTTTTAAAGAATTGTATTAGAGAAGTAGAATATAAACTTCCGGCTCAATCACTTCTAACCAAAAATATTCCAAAACGGCAATCACTTCTAAACCAAAATATTCCAAAGGACATTCTTTATTTAATTTAAGTTTTTTCTACCTTAATAAATAATTTTGTTATTATTTCATATGTCTCAGTTATAAAAGAAATTATATTCACAAAAATAAATGTAATTAATTCAAATAAATACATCAATTAATAATTTATTTTCTCTTATATTTAATCCAAGAGAGAGTATTTCGTTAAAAGTAAATATTAAATCCACAACATTCTTGTCACACAACTCCTAACTCCTTTGTCAATACTACTTAATTAACTTTATCTTATGTTACTCCCATCTTTCGTAATTTGTAAATACTACCTTTTCCACAAATAGTTTAGAACTGAACTATGCGTCTTTGATCAAGAAGCAAACATATACTACATAAAATTGTGTCTAATTAATTAACTTATAACATGCAAGAAGATCATAAAAAAAACATGCAAGATATACGGTGGCATACGATCATAACAAAATAAAAAATAAAAAACTCAAGAGTGGTAATCAAACTAAAAACTCGAAATATATATCATATCCTATAAATAATAATAGTAGTAGTAGTAATATAACGTTTTGATGATATAAAGAGTGTATATTAATTACCTTGAGCATGGCTGGGATCCATGAGCGTCTTCCATGAGCATTGATTCCAATAATGGTGGAAGAAGGATGTGTACGAACCTTATGCCATAACCAAACATGATAACCAATTATAATCATAAATCCTAATGGTACCAGCAACACATCCAAATAATATTTTCTCCATTCCATCTTAATGTTCTGCTTTGTGGATTCTTTCTCACAATTCAATACACGTTTTGCCCAATTTTGGACTAAGATGTTCCGTTTATAAAGGAAAAACTACACCACGTCATGAGTGGAGATTAACTTTATATAATAGCCAGCCATGATCTATTTAAAATGAAATCATCTTTATTTGACAATATATGTGCTAAACATTTATTAATAATTTTTTTCTACATGTTTAGTCAAAAATAATTTTGTACATTTAATAATTTAAATTTTTGAGTGCTTGGGTAATGAGATAAATAATGGGTGTAAGTGGAACTATGAAATGGCAAATTATACTGGCAACTGCATAATGACCGTGGTTAGGCACTAATGGAGCTCAAGTTGTTGTCAATATTTAGTTAATTAATAGATATAAAATAATTAAGATAATTTTTTTTTAGGTAGAATTGATTGTATATCTTATTCGAATCATAAGTTCAGATCTTATAATTAGTTGATCAAAATAGTGCAATACACTTTAAAGTATTTCTTAAAAGATTTCTTATTAAGCCCTAATATTAGGTCTTCTATTAAAATATTTTTTTAAAGCATCGGCCCAATGTTTTGTTAATTTTGAAAAAAAAATTCTTCAAAAAAATATAAAAAAAAATTCAAAAACATTTTTTCTCAGAATTTTTTTAAAGCATTTTAAATTAGGCTTAATTGCACTTCTGGTCCTCCTATTTTAGTTGAATCGACAAAGTAGTCCCTCCATTTTGTTTCTTCCCAATTTTGATCCCCAAACAAAATTTTAGTCCAAAACTTGATGAAATTTAATTTTTTAAAGTCGTACTACACCATTTATGATCATAGATTTCATGTATAATTGTTGCAAATGAGATATTGAGGCATGGTGTGACTTAAATAAATGTAAAAAAAAAAAAATGAAATTTCATCAAGTTTTGGACCAAAATTATGTTTGAGAGACCAAAACTGAGGAGAAATAAAATGGGGGGACTTCTTTCGCGATTTTGTTAAAATAGGGAGACCAAAAGTGCAATTAAGTCTTTAAATTATTTAGGTGCCTGAATTCGCCCACCAGAGAGCCACCGTTGGTTCTCTGTTGCGCCATTCTTACACAATCTTCTCTACAATCCACTTCAAAAATAGGAAGAGAAAAATAGAAAAATATTTGAATTCACCATTCGACGAACACCATTAGTTCTCTGTCGCACCATTCTTACATAATATTCTCTTTAGTCTCCAACTGCAAGTCACATTAAAAGAATAAGAGAAAGAAGAAATATGTTGTCTAAAGGAGATAATTATAGTATTTTTTGTAGTTGTTATGCAATAACAAATATTTGGAAAACAACTTCAGAGAGTACACAAAACTAGAACTAGGGCCAAGGTAGGAGAAGCTGAAGAAACAACATTGGACGATGGCCCTCTAAAATCATTCTTACGTGTTTTTCCCAATTTTGGACAATGTGATTTCCAATGACATTTTTCTTTGCAAAAAATACATTCATCATTACCAAGTCCAACTCTCCATTGAGATTTTTCTTTTTTAACAAGAGCAATAAAAATAGAGGGAGGAGTTGAGAGAATTCTCTTATCTAACACAACATAGTGGGTCTTAAGTCTGATTTATTATGCCAACAATTCACTAACTACTGATTCAACAATAGGAAGAGAAAAACGATGCAAAATACCCCACGAAGGCCCTAAAAATCATCACGAAGAGTCATCAGAAACCAAACTAGATGTTGTTTCTTTCTTTGATCAATGTACACTTTGATAGCTTTCAATTCAATTGATTCTGTAAAAGCCAATTGATCCCAAGTGGTAGTCATTATTGAATAGAATTACTAAATGATCATATTGTTCTGCTTAAGGATCATAATATCACTTTTCAACTGATAATTTTGTAATGTTAGAATGAACATGCAAAAGTTTCAAGTGATCCCAAATCTATTTAGCAATATTATATTTGCTAGATGCACACCAATAGACAACTTAATAGAATTATTAATCCAAGTAATGATTTTTGAATTACTAACATTCTATATTTTCAAATCTTTTGCATATTTAACTTCAACTATTTTATCTGTAGGCTTAATAGAAGTTTCGTCGACATAATTCCACATATCTTTTTCAATCAATTTTTTTTATCACATAACTTCAATAAGAGTAATTATGTCAATTGAGGTGGACACTAGCAACTTGAAGAGAATCATCATTAGCATGAATATTTTGCAACGTATGAGCTTCATTCTCCACTTATTTGAAAAATAAAATATTATCATCTTCAAATATTTAGAGGTGAATAATATATGGAGGTGATCTGCATATATTGGAGCTACAAAGCTCCCTCTACTCGCAACTTGATGAATGAGAGCAAAAAGCCCTTATGCACACAAAATTAAGGATAAGGGGAAAACAATTCTCTTAACGAAGACTGTTGGAATCAAGTTGATTTTCTACTTATAATTTTGATGTTAACAAAAATACTTTATGAGATCAATAAATTTGGATTAATGATTTCATTAAGCATGTAAAAATTGAAAGAAGAAAATCAGAGGAATCAGGAAACAACCAAAGGAAGCGACCCGAGGAAGCTACCAGAGGAAGTGAGGAATACAAAGTATACACCTTTGTCTCTGAACATATGCCTATGAAAATAACGTGTCCTTGAAGGTTATGAAGATTGCCTCTGATGTCTGAGTCTGAAGTCTAGATATGATGTTTGGGTCTGAAGACTGCCTCTGAAACTGAATTTGAAGCATGTCTTTGATGACATATCAATGTATAATTAACTTTGGAGAGATTGTTCAAATCATAAATTCAGAGCTTACATTCCGTTGATCAAAATAGTGCAACACACTCCAAAATGGTGCACTGACTCTCTAAAGTTTCATCAAGGTGATTTACTCAATGCCACTAATTCTAAAATCATATAACAGAATTAAAAATGTCTAAAATATTCTTACTACTAGTATATAATAATATTATCTAACAAATAAATTAATTAATGGAGGGTTGATTTAGTTTATTCATGCATGATATAGATCACTTGAGCAAATATTTATTCAATCTGTGTGTGGTGGAATCAAAGATGCAAAATGCAAATTGTATTTTGGAATAAGTGCTATTCACACTTCTTGCCGGCCGTTATATATGTTTCCACTTTTCATAACTTTCATATATATATATATATATATATATATATATATATATATTTTAACTAACTTATTCAGCAGTTGAGATTTCAAAATTGAAATCCCATTCTCTTTGTCCACTTGTGTTCATCATTCTAGAACTAGATTTTATTTTTACTCTTATGGTAGAGAGATATTCAAAGCTAAACATTTTCAATTTAAATTCAAATATAGAAATTTGAGTTTTAGAGGGTCGTAACCATTTGTTTCTTGACCATTTTTTATAATGTGAGGCAGTTAATATATTTGAACACAATTAACTTTTATAAACTCATTTAACATATTTTTTTTTATACCTACATGTTTCTATCAAATCATCAATCGCATAATTGTTTTTATTTTTTTTTTCTCTCTTATGAGTGAGTGGAAATACTAGGGGCATCTCATAATCATGCATGGTGGATATATAGTAATTGAGATGTCCATTTATTTAATGAAATGGGAGATTTAGGAGAGTAAGAGAGATTACGTGGGTTGCGCAGTTGTTGTTTGGTCTCTTTAATTCTTGAGGAACAAAAATACTGATGGGGTGGCAGTTGAAGGGAGAATGTTGTTTTGGAGAAATTATATGTTACTCTCCGTTTTAGAATGAGTATATTAGTTTAGAGGAAAAATATTTATTTTAAAATGAATTATTACTTTTTTATTTTTAAAGTAACTTTTTTATTGATGTAATGAGTTCGAACAATTGTACTTTTTTAAAGAAGAGTTGAATTAAAATATATATATAGAGAGAGAGAGAGAGAGGAATTTGAATGGAGAAAATTCAAATTTTAGTTTTAATTACCAAATAACCGACACGTGTCACTCGGAAGTAATATAATTAAAGAATAAAAAGTATCCAAAGTAGATAAAGATTAAGATTCATTGCTTATCGAACAAAAAGAGAGTAAGATTCATTTGATCGACAAAGTTAAAATATGAAAGAAGGAAGGGTAATGGGCATTCTATTGTGACACAGGAAAAGTTTGATCTTTGTGAATTGATGACGAGCAATAAAATTAAAGAAGAAAAGGTAAAATACTGTATTTTTGCTTTTGTTGGATTGTTCCCATCATATGACACAACACTCTGTGTCCAATAAAGCCAAATTTAAAACTTTATTTGAAAACTACTTCTACAATGCAACAAACAAAATCTTCAAGGGAGAACCAACTACTTGGTGGGGCTAGCTACGTCTTGAATAGCTTGAATTAACCATTTCAAATAATTTTAAATTAAATTTTTACTGAATTTCAAATTACCGGCGTTATTTTATCTTTAAAATTGCATATTTTAAACTAAAAAAAGCTACTGTATCTCTGATATGTGAGAAACAATTTAATTTCGAAGGGAGAAGTAGCAAATTTGGTAGCTCAAAGTAAGAGGGTGGCATGGTATTGAAGTTTATGTGGGGAAAATATTAGATGTTTATTTTTTTCTCACATTAATTCACTATTTTTTTAATGTACTCAGTACTCTTAACATTTTACGGTACTATAAAAAAAGTGTGTATTAGTATATTGAATATTTTTATCAATAATTTTTTTTAATTTATGCACATGAACATTACTATAGTGTATATATTAATTGTGATTAAATTAAGAGTTTTAATATATTTATTTATTCAATTATGATTCTAACAATTAAATAAATTATTTTTATAATTAAAATTTTAATTTTAATTAAAAATTATAACAAAAAAAGACGTCTTTTCAAAATAAAATTAAAAGATAAAACTTAAAAATTTAGTTGTAAAACTTAAAAATTTAGTTGTGTTATATCTAAAATACGATCAAACTCATTTATAAATAAAATATTATTTAATTATTGTTAATTTAATTTAATAATATCAAACTATATTAATTTTCAAATGTATCACAAAAATTCCACCTCTATTTTGCTTAAAATTTACTTTTAATCTTTTTATTTATGAA
>JBBPBS010000968.1:27244244-27286187 GCA_037974835.1 Cicer judaicum
TCACCAATTTTTATGTTTATACATATGCATTGATATTTTAACTTCTAACTTAATCGATCAAAATATTAATATTATTAAATTGTAATATGTTCTAAGTTTGATATATAAGATTGTGCCAATTTCTAGTAAAATTTACTATTTTATTTATAACAAAAAACACTAACTTATGATTAATAAAAATAAAAATTACTCTATAATCATAAATATATATTTTAAATTATTAAACATCTTTAATTGATTCTTTTAGAAAAATGCTAGCAATACATCAAATAATATAATCTCATTTGAATTTAGTTGGGTTTATGTAAACTTCAATCAATGAAAAATAGCATTTTGAAAAGTGTGTTAAATAATATATTAATAATATTATTTATTTATTTAATATGTGTGAAGAAATTTAATGTGATGGCTAATATAGAGAAAAATATATTATAAAAAATGAAATGAATATAGTTTACCTGCGATCATAAAATATACTAAATTCATTCTTAGATATTAGATGTTCTTGAGATTTTTTCTTATTTATTTATAGGATTTCTTTCAAAATTTCATTTTCACTAAGCTTTTAACTAAAATACCTAGTATTTTGGACCAACTTTTACTAAAATACCCGTAAATGGATATGCAAAGAAATAGAGGATATTAGAGCCATAATTATGTTATAGTAATTTTCACAACTAAAAAGAACGACAACCTTCTTGAAACAAACCTCCGCCCCAGCACCACCGTGCGGGAATTGTGGGACCTCCGTCGTGCTGTTTTTCTTTAAGGGTGAGTTTTCTTATTTATTACTTTGCTCAATTTGTGCTTAAAAATTGAAAATCCACAAATTTATTTTTGAAAACCCTAACCCTCTTCTCCCTCTCTATTCCGAAATTCACACCGTCTCTAAGATAGATTGATTTCGTTATGTTCATTTTAGATGTAATTTGATTTTTTTTTTGTTGCCGTTTGACTGTTATTGGTTAGGTTCCTCATTTTTCCTTCTATGTTTGTAACTTTATCATCATGATGAATTTTAAGATGACCTTCAAGCAAAATAATGAGCATTACTTTCTTGGTGAATGAGTTACATAGTTCAAGCAACAATGTTTATAAAGAAATTATTTTGGCCATCCGATCTTTCTACATCTATTTCAGTTCTTGAACGATTGCATGGATTTTTGTTGTAATATCCCTAGTATATAGTCTATAAGAATGAACTTAGTTTGTTACGACTTTAAATGTCAGTGATTTCTTTTCCCTTTTTTACCATCATTTGGATTCTGGAGTTATATATTGATGACTTGGGAATTCAAATGCAGAGCCATCTCCCACGTCTGACTTTTTTTGTGTGCTCTACTGTTGAGGGCAGAGTTCAACAGATAATATGATAGTGTTATTAATTTCTTGTGAGGCATGAATTTGTTTTGGTGAATTTATTCTTTGAAGAATTTGGTTGCTTTTTTACTTCCCTTGATGCTTGATACCTGGCTAATTATTATGTCTGGACAGACCTTTTTTTGCATACAATTCCTTTTTGAAGTGGCTGAACTTTTGATTTGAAGATTTTGGTGTTCATGTTTGTATTTAATTTCTACTTTCTAATTTCTAAAGTGGCAGAATTTTATATCTGATCTGAACAAATTAATAGTCTATTTACATTTGGGAGTGTTGATATGTTGTAATCTTGGCATAATTACCTCCCTTTGGATTATTGCCTATTAAGTCATCTAGGCTAATTATCTTTCTTAGGAAGTTTCTAGCCAATAGTCATAATCGGTCTGAAAAGATCAGCAAGATGAACCCTGTCCTTATACTGTAATTGTATCTATATATTGTTTATGAAAGATTGAACACATAGAGATTGGAAGTCCTAACAGTTCATTGTGATTGAGGTAAAATCAAATGCATATTTATTCTAGAACTGTCAAGTGCTGATGTGTGTGATTGTTTTGAAGGCTTTTCATGTTTGTCTCACAATTTGCATGCTAGATTATAGTAGTGTAAATTTTAGGTTGAGATGAAATACTTCATCTTGCTCTCCTTGCTTTTATGATATTTGGGCTTTTTTTATCAGATGCATATGTTAGTTAATGTGAGAGGCTTCAGGGCTTGTGCATCCGTAGCCCCTGGTTGGTCACTTAGCATGATGATTTTTTATGGGGTTATTTTTTATGCTCCTGATAGTTCTCTTGTTTTTTTCATTCCCAGGTTTGGGAATTACATTGAAATCTTAAGATGCCGGCTACAGCAGGTAGGGTTCGCATGCCTGCGAACAACAGGGTTCATAGTAGTGCAGCCCTTCAAACCCATGGTATATGGCAGAGTGCCATTGGCTATGACCCTTATGCACCCAATAAGGAAGACAAGGATTCTTCTCAAAGTCGGCCTAATGCGGAGCCTGATGCTGAGAATGCATATGCCAGCTTCCAAGGGCTTCTACAGCTTGCTAAGATTACCAATGCTGAAGTGGATGTGTCCCGCGGAGCTTGCAAGAAGTGTGGCCGTGTTGGGCACCTCAAGTTTCAGTGCAAGAACTATGTGAAAATCAAAGATGACAAGGAGGAGAAGGATCCTGAGGCAATGCAGCCTCTGGGGTTGGTTGGAATGGATAAGTTGAAGGGAAAGGCTGAGAAGGTGGATAGGAGAAGCAATGTTGAGAGCTCAGAAGAGGAGGACGAGGATAGTGAGAGTTCAGATTCTGAAATTGACTCAGAGATTGAGAGAGCTATTGCTGAAAGGACAGGGAAGAAAGTTAGTGAGAAGGGAGGTCCTTATAGAAAGACGGGGGATTCAAGCGATGACGTTGAGTCAGACAAATACTCTGGCAGAAAGAGGAACAAGAGAGGTAGGGCAAAGAAGAGGAGTGTTAAGAGGGAGTCTAGTGATTCAGATGATTCCAGTGAGAGGAGGAGGAGGAGCAGGAGGAGGAAAAAGAGGGAGCACAGGAGGAGTAGGAGGGACAAGTCTCCAGATGATAGTGATGAATATAGGCACAAGAAAAGGAAGAGTAGGAAAGAGAAGAGGAGAAGGAGAAGCCGACTATCAGATTCTGATTCTGAAACATCCGATGATTCAACTTCACGGCACAAGCGAAAAAGCAAGAGGACATCGTCGTCAACGGACACTGATTCAAGTGATGGATATAAAGATTCAAGGATTGGCAGGGATGTCAAAAAATCAGAAAAGAGGAGACGCCGCCATGGAGATGATGATTAGTGAGGCAACTCAGTAGTCAATCATATGTCCATTGATGATGGATTCTGAACTTTTACGTATCATACCCCTATATGCTTGTTCAAATATTGTAACCTTGTTTTGGTGGAGCTTCAGTATATGGTTATCAGTCTGACTTGACGAAAACTGCAGGCAAGTATATGCTCCTATTTACGGTAGTTATGGCCGCAAGTATATGCTCCTATTTACGGTAGTTATGGCCGGTTCAATTGATGATCAAAACTAGACTGGCCTGTTCAACTGGTTGGACAGGGACTTCTACAGCCAAAATTGTAATTAAGTTTAAAATAAAATTAAATCTTCTTAACCTCAAGGCATTATCTTAGTGAAGCATGACATAGTATTGTTCGACGTGTTGCATGTTCAAAGCCCCATTATATTCCTTCATGTGAGATTTCCCCTTAATTTTTTTTATTATATTTGGTGATTCATATGTTTCGTTTTACTATCTACTAAATAGTAATTTGTTTGAAATAAAATATGATAAAATAAACATTTCTTGTGTGGTTTAATTTTATTTTACTTTTTCTAAAAATTTAGCGGTAAATCTCGTTAAATTTGGAAAACAGGGGTATATTGAATATCATGAGTTATACTTTTCGAATGAGTAACTATCATATGAATTATACTTTTGGAATGAGTAGTTAAAATTTTTTTTAGACAATTGTGTCGTTAAAACTTAAAATCATTATATATTTGATAAAAATATTTCAATCTTAATGGAAGGAATGTCCATTTTATGTTTTTATTATTTAAAATCTGATGGAAATCTAATCCATTCTCAGAATATTTCTATTGAATTCGAATCTCATCCATTCTCGGTATGCTCTTATTCGACGTACGAATGCTGCAAATAGTGCAGATATTTTATTTTCAAAATACTCTTCTTGCTTTACAATTTTGAGCAAATGTGATGAAACTAAATACATTTAACCATATTTTCCATGTTCTGTAAAAAAATACCATATTTTCCATGCCAACAGGCAACAATAATTTGCATTCCATTGACAGGGCATCATTCCACTTTGTACTAAAGCTTCACTATTCTGCCTTTGGCATCTTATTCTTGTTAGTAATATAACACCAATAAATAATTGAGGTTCCAATAAAGCATAAAAACAGATTCCCAAATAGCTAAGGGTTTATTTGGGAGGAAATTTGGAGGAGAGTACTTTAGAGTTTTAACATATATATATATATATATACATCTTTTAGATTCTTTAAAAACTTAAATAAATAAATAAAAACATAATTTATGATCACATGACATTTTAATTCACAATTTAATCACTCTTAAAAATAATTTATAACTTGCTTAATTTCAAACAGAAAAATAAATCCCCTGCAAAAATCCCTTCCTAAAGAGACCATAAAGAAATTGGAAACAATTCTTATGTGTCTCTACTTTCTAATGATACTTACAGGTCACAACCACTTTGAAATTTCATAAAAAAAAGATAAGAAACTAATGCTTGGTTCTAATAATGGAACCATACTTTCATTACTTTGGATTATGCTCATTCACAAAAGAAGCAAATTATTCTGATATTGAGAATGATGGTAGATTTAATGCGTAAAACGTTATCTTATTAGCACTTTATTTAACGCATCATAATTTAAGCTAGAGAATGGGAAAGGGATGAGAAAAACATGGCAAAAGTATTAATGTGGTGAGTTTTATATGTTCCTAATCCTTAGGTTATTGTCAATCAATGATAAACAAATATTACTTCTCTCCGACAGTTTCTAATAGATTTATTTTTAACTGAAATTTATTAATTATTTGAATTTATCCACTTGATTATTATTAGACTTATTTTATGTATAACATAAACACTTAATGTAAGTATTAAGGTCAACTTCTAAAATAACTTACAACAAATTTATACTTTGTTTTCACATGACAAATTCTAAAAAAAAAAAATATGTTTATAATATATTAATCTCTCAACAATTTAACTTTATTTCATATTAATTATAAAAATAACTTATAAACAAATACTAATAAAGTTGAGGTATTTTCTAAAACTATAGACAATTGTCGATTTTATTATGTAATCTAAACCATTCAATTTCATATCAACAACCGAGATCATTTACTAACTGCAAACAATTCATATCCAAATTTGCGGCTGACATAGTATGTCTCCGTTTTCTCTCTATCCTTGTGTGGGTACTTTGTTCTTGTGAGGAATAAAGAACACACTTCTAGTTTTGTACTAATATTTTTAGAGGAATGTCACCAACACCACTTTAAGAGTCTCTTTTCAACCCCCTCTCTCTTTTACCGTGGGAAATTCGCGTAAGTTCTGTTTTTAAAAAAATGAATATCATATGGATTAATGAAACCTAAATGAATTCCTCCAAATAAAAGATAGTGTTAACAAAATTGTTTTAGGAGTGAGTATTAATAGCACTTTTCATATTTTCAAGTGTAATAACTATGGTCTATGGTTCTCATGTATACGTTCCTCATAGTTTAACAAAGAGATATTCATTTTATTTGATTGAGGCGAATGAGAACTAAGCCCTTGAAAAATGAATTGGATCGATTTCAGCATTTTTAAAAATTAAGTTTATTTAAAATTAAAATCAAACACTTAATATTTTTTTAACTAATAAAATTAAAATAAAACAAGAAAAATAATATGTAATGATTAAAACAATATTGGCTCCTAACAATGATTGTCATAGTATTCAAAAAAGTACAGGCATACTCTATGATTGTCATCTACGCAATTTCATGTTCTGGACAAATGTCAAGGTTCCAAAAATTAATGAAAGGTTTAAAAGGGTCGCCTTGTGCTTGAAAACTCATAGAGCTTACCAGTGCCAGAGAATATGATGATATCAACCTCTGCATCACAAAAAATAGACAACTCTTTTGCTTTCTTAATCAACCCATTTGTCAGCTATTAAAATTCTCAATCTTTCCTCTCCCGTGCTCTTCTTTTTCTTCATCATCTTCTCTTCCACTTTAACAATTTCTTCCCCTTGTCCACACCAAACACCAATTGTTGTATGATCCTCCTTTAACAGCATATTTAACTTTTGACATTTTTTTCTTTTGATTTTTTTCTTATAAAACACCTAAAAATAACATCACAAGACTTCTATAAAAGAAAGTAAATATTTTAAAACACGTGTAATTGTTTTTTTTAAAAATATTTCAAAAATTATTATATTTCACTATATATAATTTTTTTATTGATATAATGTAATAGATAAAATATAATTATTACAGTGTAATTGTCTTTAAATTATAACTTAATCTATCTTTAAATTATAATTTAATCAATAAAAACGTCGATATTAATACATTGTAATATGTTTTAGGTTTGATTTCTAAAACTCATGCGAATTTCTTATGAAACTTATTATCTTATTTAAAAAAAAAAAACACTACTATATGATTAGTAAAAATAAAAATTATTCTACAATCATAAATATATATTTTTAAAATTATTAAACTTTTTTTAATTGAATTTTCTTTTAGAGGAGTATTAACAAACACCAAATAATGTAAATCTCATTTAAATTTAGATGAATTTATGTAAACTTAACCAATAAAAAAATAACATGTTAAAAAGTGTGTTAAATAATCTATTATTAGTATTATTTATTTTTTTAATATGTGTGAAGAAACTTAATGTGGTGGTTAATACAGAGATAATTATGTTATAAAAAATGAAATGAAAATAGTTTACTTGCGATAATAAAATATACTAAATTCATTCTTTGATATTAGGTGATCTTGAGATTTTTTCTTATTTATTTATTCATACGATTTCTTTCAAAATTTCATTTTCACTAAGCGTTTTTACTAAAATACCTAGTATTCTTGACCAACTTTTACTAAAATACCCATAAATGGATATGCAAGAAATATAGGATATTAGTCCTATAATTAATGTTATAGTATTTTTTATAACTAAAAAGAACAACAACCTTCTTGAAACAAACCTCCGCCCCAGCACCACCGTGCGGGAATTCTAGGGCCTCCGTCGTGCTGTTTTTCTTTAAGGGTGAGTTTTCTTCTTTGTTACTTTGCTCAATTTGTGCTTAAAAATTGAAAATCGCCAAATTTATTTCTGAAAACCCTAACCCTCTTCTCCCTCTCTATTCCGAAATTCACATCGTCTCTAAGATAGATTGATTTCGTTATGTTCATTTTAGCTATAATTTGATTTTGTTGTTGCCGTTTGACTGCTATTGGTTAGGTTCCTCATCTTTTCCTTCTATGGTTGTGACTATCATCATGATTAATTTTAAGATGACCTTCAAGCAAAATAATGAGCATTACTTTCATGGTGAATGAGTTACATAGTTCAAGCAACAATGTTTATAAAGAAATTATTTTGGCCATCCGATCTTTCTACAGCTATTTCAGTTCTTGAACGATTGCATGGATTTTTGTTGTAATATCCCTAGTATATAGTCTATAAGAATGAACTTAGTTTGTTACGACTTTTAATGTCAGTGATTTCTTTTCCCTTTTTTGCCATCATTTGGATTCTGGAGTTATATATTGATGACTTGGGAATTCAAATCAGAGCCATCTCCCACGTCTGACTTTTTTTGTGTGCTCTACTGTTGAGGACAGAGTTCAACAGATAATATGATAGTGTTATTAATATCTTGTGAGACATGAATTTGTTTCGGTGAATTTATTCTTTAAAGAATTTGGTTGCTTTTGTTACTTCCCTTGATGCTTGTTACTTGGCTAATTTCTAAAGTGGCAGAATTTTATATCTGATCTTAACAAATTAATAGTCTATTTACATTTGGGAGTGTTGATATGTTGTAATCTTGGCATAATTACCTCCCTTTGGATTATTGCCTATTAAGTCATCTAGGCTAATTATCTTTCTTAGGAAGTTTCTAGTCAATAGTCATAATCAGTCTGAAAAGATCAGCAAGATGAACCCTGTCCTTATACTGTAATTGTATCTATATCTTGTTTATGGAAGATTGAACACATAAGGATTGGAAGTTCTAACAATTCGATGTGATTGAGGTAAAATCAAATGCATATTTATTCTAGAACTGTCAAGTGCTGATGTGTGTGATTGTTTTGAAGGCATTTCATGGTTGTCTCACAATTTGCATGCTAGATTATAGTTGTGTAAATTTTCGGTTGAGATCAAATACTTCATCTTGCTCTCGTTGCTTTTATGATATTTGGGCTTTTTTTTATCAGATGCATATGTTAGTTAATGTGAGAGGCTTCAGGGCTTGTGCATCCGTAGCCCCTGGTTGGTCACTTAGCATGATGATTTTTTATGGGGTTATTTTGTATGCTCCTGATAGTTGTCTTGTGTTTTTCATTCCCAGGTCTGGGAATTACATTGAAATCTTAAGATGCCGGCTACGGCAGGTAGGGTTTGCATGCCTGCAAACAACATGGTCCATAGTTTTCTCTTAGTTATTATCCTTAAAGGATCATTATGTGCTGCTGGTTGAATAATTTGCTATTTGTTTAACACTTTTGAGCAACTTTTAAAATAAATTATAAACGAATGCGAAGGAATAGACTTGTTGTGCCAATGATGCCAATCCTCAAGAGTGCTGGGGAGAATACCATCCCAAGCAAACTTGATAGACATTCTAGAAAACTCTTTTCTATCTAGAATTCAGTTGGAGTCCTATGTGACTAGGATTATTAGTACATTTATATTACTGAAGTACTAGAGTCGGTTGTTTGATTGCACTGTCTTATAGAGTAGTGTTTAACTAAACTGCTTGATGATAATTGAGACTAAAGGGGATAACTTGTTACAGTTATTGGAACCTCAGAGAGCATGGACATTCAAAAAAGCCAAGCTGAAAAGCCATCTTCATCAGCTGCAGTTGCCACTTCATGTCGAAAGAAAAAGCATGAAGAAGCTGGTTTCTTGGAGGATATCAAGGATCACATTGATGAGTTTATAAATGCTTCTATGGATGTACACAAAACCTGCTTTCAGAAAACAATTAAAAAGGCTTGTTGTACTTTGTACCTAAGATATCTCGTTAAAATTTATTTGCACCACATGCTTTGTCATTTGCTGATATAGTGTGGTTTTTCGGATTGATTTCAGATGTTCAGTTTGTCTAAGGTAGTTGCTGAAGCAAACTCCAATGCTGCAAAAGAAGTTGAAAGTTCTTTGCCTCTTCAGACAGTTTTAAAAGATTAAATTTATTATTTTTGAACGACTAGGTTTAGCCGAGGTATGTGGCAATAACCTACACATATTTTGTTATACTTATATCAGGATTTGAATGAATGGAAAGAAGCTGCTTTAAACAACAAAATTTTGATTGTAAAAATTCCATTTAGGAGATGTCCTTTCACTAGAGATTCTTTGTTTCTCCAAAGAAATGGATAATTCTCATTATAATGATTTCATATGTATGAAGGTATATAGACACGTTACTATTGCGATGCTCTTCCAACCCCTAAAAAATCTTGGTGTTTTTTGGATTTTAGAATCTGGTAATGTAAAACACCAATACGGTAGTGAAAATGGGATAAATGATGTTACTTAATGTTCCAATTCAGTAGTATATTTTAAACATACTGAGTATACAATAGGGGTGGACGAGCAACCACCCATTACTATTCTCCTGACATATATTAGGTCTTTGTACATCTCTATTTTTATTGAGAAATAGAGATGATCTCTAGCTGTCTTTTTCAATATGGTTGTCGTAATGTTTTAAGAATCAGCTGAAGATTGAACTGACAAGATCTCTGTGTTATTGTTGTCGCAATTTCTTATGTTTTATCTATTATTTATTTATTTCCCATTCATAAACAAATGGAAGGAGTAATAGAGTCTCAACTTTAAATTTGCACACTTTCTTTGCCCTCACTAAGAACGTTGGCATTGGAAATATCTCGACATTACATCAAAGCTTGAGGCCACAAATGCTAGCATTGAAAACACAAACCTACTGTGCTTGTTTCCCATGGTTGAAACATTGATTCCAAGAATGGAAGCAAAAAATGCTTCAAAAAAATGTGGGTTTATTTTAGGTAGTGTTTATAACATGAAAAAATTAGAATAAAACAATTTTTTTTATTAAAGAAATTTAGGGTGAAGGATTGGTACTCAAGTCTAAGATAGAGAAGAATTTAAAACTTACTGAATACTTACAAATAGATTCACTTATAATAAAATAAAATAATTATATTGATTTTAATTTACATTTTTAATAAAATAAAAAATAAGTTTAATAACTGTGGATTCTACACATTATTTCTTCATATAACTACATAGAAAAGTGTTGCACTAAAATTTAGTATTCATATTTTATCTATTTATGAAGGGGATATTAAATTTTGGTATAACTTCTAATTTCAAGAGTAAAAAATAAAAGTAAAATGTGCTTATACATAGAAATAGAGATAATAGTTCAAAACACGATGCAAGGTAGACATACTAAGAACGAAGTCGGCAAAAATGAGTATGTTTAATAATTTGTAACAATAATTTCAAAGACCAGAAATAGTACTATGAAGAGAGAATACCCAGACACGTGAGTCGTGACGTGATTGATACATGTTTGTTCAACAAACCGATCTAACAAAATCTCAATGGAATCTGATTTTATTGTTTTGCTTTCCGGTGGCCTTACCAAAAAATCTCTCTCCTTGTTTAGTATTCTCTCCATATTATGAGAAGTGTTTATTTTATTTATAATTTTTCTTTATCTCAAATTATTTATCCGATATCAATATAATGTTTATTATGTTTTTTCAATTAGGACATGATATTATATAAAATATGATAGAGATATAATAAAATTAACAATATATTGTGTTTAATATACAAATGATATTAAGGCAAAATCTCAAATTAAATTAATGTTTTGATGATACTCAAATAAAATTAATTAAAGTTTTAATTATGATTATAAAGATATGTACACAAAATAAATTGTCAATAATAAAAAATTTAAATTAACTATTATAGACAAGACAAATAGTCACTAATAGAAATTTTAAGAACCTAACTTTAAAAGAAAGCTTAAGATTACTCTCTGCTAATTAAGAATGTAATTGAACTTGTATTAGATGTAATATGTTTCCAAAGTATTTGTGTATAATGACTCAAATTTTGATTAAGCTACTAAGAAGTACTATCCATTCCTTACACATTCCTTGCATGTTTTAAATACATCCTGGTGTGTTAGCTTTTGTGACTTGTTTACTCTTAGATGGGTGTGAAGCAACATGTGAATTGTTTTTAGAATTTTTTTAATATTTTTATACTAGTAAATAAAAAGTGCTTTAACATTAAACTACCAAATTTTTAGTCTATATCAACAAAGAAAGAATGAATCCATGTATTTGAATATCTGAACTTTTATCTATATATATCATGCCATTATTTGAATATAGATCAATTAACACAGCTCTCATGGTTAGAAATGAAATAAAGTGTAGCCATGAAAGTACTTGTTATGATATTGTTCATATGTTTTACCTTTCCAACTCCATGTCTCGCTTCCTATCAATTTTTCAAAATAGTCACCCGTGTTCTGTAGGAGTAACCATTGTACTACAATACCACATGGAATGTTCATAATCCATGAACTGTGTGTGGTCTTCTAATCAAACTTTGATTTAGTCATCTAAATGTGTTACGAAAGATCTGCAACTTCAATCATTCAACAAGACAATGGTGGATATTGTATGTATAAAAATATTATATTACACTCAAAGAGTTACACTCGTTTAATGATCTATATAACATTAACTTTCAATCCAAAAGCGGGTTTTTAAAAAAAATCATCCGATACAATGTTATGAAATAAGTGTAATTCTTTGAGTGTAATTTGTTCAACCCTGTATATCCATAATAATAAAAACTTTTATTTATTCTTTACTATTGTTTACTCTTCAATATATAACATTATTTCTTATTTAATCAGATTAGTACAGTAGAAACTCAACTTGATCTCTCTTGGCCAAATTTAAAGGGACAATCAAATGAACGTTTTTGAACTTATGAGTGGAACGCGCATGACATATGCTCTTCCAACATGTTTAACCAAACTCAATATTTTGAGTTGACACAATATTTGGAACGGATATGACCTTTTCAGTATTCTTAGACAAGAAGGTATTTCTCCGCGTATTAATGTTCCATATGTTACAAAAGACATTCATATGGCCATAAAGAATCACATCAGTGCTATCCCTCAAATTCATTGTGCAAATTATGAGTTAATTGAAATAAGGACGTGCTTTGATCAATCTGAAATTAATTACATGCACGGCCCTACACTCGACAATTGTAGAATGATGTCTTATGGGAGCCATGACTTGTATATACTCACATTGCATAACAAATGAAATAAATCAATAATAAATACAATTCCAACATTTTTAAAATTTAAGAAACTTTATTTAAAAATGAAATCAAGCACTTAAGATTTTTTTAACTAATAAAATTAAAATACAATAAGAAAAATAATATGTAATGATTAAAACAATATTGGCACCTAACAATGTCTGCTAGTCATAGTTATTTTCCTAGCAATACTTTTTTGAGTTTGTTGGTCCGAAAGGCCAAGGACATTATTAAACAGCATGTAACCTACATTTTACATGGACTTCTAAACTTTTATGAAGACGCTATGCTAAAGACAAAAACCAAAAGGATTTTGATAATAATTACATTGAAATCTAGGTCATATGCAATAATTCTTCCAAAACAAGTGTTAGCTGCTCCAAACCTAAATGCAATTCTACTCAAAAGAGTGTCAAATCATCTTCTATTAATGTATCATTCAAAAAATTCTCCCCCCGATTGTCTTGGCGAACACCATGTATCATTTGATAGACAACAAAATTTAGCATAGAATAAGTTTCTTCTGAATCAGGATGTGTTTTATCATGAGCAATAAATCTATGAAGAATCCCAGATATTTCAACAAAACTAAACCCAGGTGATTTTTTCACCCCTCTTCTCTCCATGGCTTCTCTCATGCTTCTTGCATCATCCCAACGTTTGACAACTGCATAAACATTTGACAAGCCAATATATCTCCCATCATTGTTTGGATCAAGCTCAATAAGCTTCTTGCCAACTATTTCTGCCAGATCTAAATTTCTATGATTAATACACCCACTAAGAAGAGCACCTAACATGGGAGCCGTTGGTTCTATCGGCATTTGACAAATAAATTGGTATGCAGCAGTTAATTGACCTGCACGCGCCAGCACATCTACCATGCAAGCATAGTGCTCACTTGTAGGTGTCATGCCACATTTAACAAGGCTCTCAAAGAAGTACCATGCCTCTTTAACTAGTCCTCCATGGGCACACGCAGCCAACAAGCAGAGGTATGTGATCTCATCAGATCGGATACCAACCATTTGCATTTCCTTAAACAATTTAAGAGATTCTTCCACTAACCCATGTGTTGCAAGACCTCCAATGATTGCATTCCAAATGAACACATCAGTTTGACTCTTTGAGACGCTACGGAATACAAACAAAGCCTCCTCTATTGCCCCACATTTGGCATACATGTCCACAAGAGAAGTCTGTAAGACCATTGTCATTGGTAAATCATTGTTAACAATGTACTTGTGCATCATTCTTCCCTTTTCTAGAGCACCTAGATGTGCACAAGCAGACAAGACACTCACCATAGTAACTTCATTGGACATGGGACCAACAACCCGCATCTTTTCAAAGACGGCCATAGCTTCCCTGTACTCCCCGGCCTTCACATAACCATCAATCAAAGAGCTCCATGACCGAACATCCCTCTCTTGCATAGACTCAAAAACTTTATGAGCCAAAACCATTTCTCCACACTTAGCATAGCCATCTAACATGGAATTCCATGATACCAAATTTTTTCCCTGCATACTATCAAATACTTTGTGGGCCCCAATAATATTCCCACAAGAGGCATACATGTGAATCAAAGAGTTTTGGATAAATATATCAGACTCGTGCCCAGTTTTTATAATTTGGGCATGCAGAGATACACCACTTTCCTGGTTTGAAAGGCGTGCTGAGGCCTTCACAAGAAATGGGTATGTTAGGTAGTCTGGTGCAACCCCAAGTTGCTGCATTTTTAGAAAAATGGATAGGGAATGAATTGGATTCTTGCTATTTGAATAGCCTCTTATGATTATATTCCAGCTAAAAATTGTTGGACTGTAAAGCTGGGAGAAAACCCTGTAGGAATAATTAATGTCTCCTGAATTGGACACAGCAGAAAAATAAAGGATTTTGGATATAAATGAGTCTTCTTGAGACAAACCAAAAGAGATCCCAATAGCATGAAGCTTTTTCAGTTCAAGCATTGATTTGCATTTGCCAAGGAGGCTGAGCAGAGTTTGGTATATATTTGCAGTTATACATGATGATGACACCCCAAGCATTTATAGATATATCTTGTCACGCCAGCAGATGCAACACTTTTAGTGTATGTATCATCCGAGAAACACCTAGAAAAGGCAACATAAACAAGAAGTCAAATTATGATATAATAATGGTGGTAGTGATGGACCAAGCCTAATCAAGCCAAATATGCAAAACTATAAAACCAATAAAGAGATCAGGCCAAGAACTAGGAGTGTACATGGGATCGAGTTGGGCCAGGTTTGGTCAAACCCAATACCCGACCAATGAAGTTACCATGGGTTGGGATTGGAGTAAAGGCCGGTCATTTAGACTTTGACCCAATCCAACCTAGCCCACTCATTTCCGGATCAGATTGAGCCGGGTAAAGGGTCTGTAAGGTAAGTTGGAGTAAAACTAATATTTGTGAAGTCCAAATGTAATCCAATGTTTTTTGGCCTAAAACAAGATTTTAAATACCAGCGCTTTAGATAAAAAAAAATACACAAGTGCTAAAATATATTGGAGAAATTAATTTGAGTCATTGCCAAGAGTTGCTGCTAATAATTGACACAAAAATGAATTATTAAATCAAAAAGCTTTTAGATTTTGCCATTGAAGCAAGTTGCAACCAATCAACTTTGTTCTAAATAATAACCCAATAGCATTAACAGTGTAACAAAAGAAGCATAAAAAAGAGTAACAAACAAAACAAGAAATGGAACAAAAAAAAAGCAGAAAAAAATAGAAGCAGAATCGAAGACAGAGGGACTCCTTCACCAGATTGAGCAAGAATAACAGAAAACCATGGACTGAGGGGTGGGTCTCAAAGCGTTGCAGGAAAGATAGTGACGGTCAGTGGCGTATCCAAGACCCTGGTCCAGGAGGTGCAAACTATTTAACTTCAATTAATAATTTAAAAAATAAAAACATAAATATTAAAATCATAAAATTTTGATACATAGTATTAAAAAAAGTACAGGCATACTCTATAATTGTCATCTACGCAATGTCATGTTCTGGACAAATGTCAAGGTTCCAAAAATTAATGAAAGGTTTAAAAGGGTCGCCTTGTGCTTGAAAACTCATAGAGCTTACCAGTGCCAGATAACATGATGATATCAACCTCTGCATCACAAAAAATAGACAACTCTTTTGCTTTCATAATCAACCCATTTGTCTGCAGTTAAAATTATCAATCTTTCCTCTCCCCGTGCTCTTCTTTTTCTTTGTCATCTTCTCTTCCACTTTAACAATTTCTTCCCCTTCTCCACACCAAACACCAACACTAAACCCACCAATATTCATTCAACAAAAGAGAAAAAGGGACATTAAATTAAAGAAAGGCAAAGAGAGGTTTTTTTTCTTCATAACATAGTACACATAAACATAACTATTTTGTTTGTTAAAATAATTAGGGCTCTGCATAGAACACCAAAGAAGGAAAGAGTGACCCAAATTAGGAGTCTACAGGGAAAGGTTACAGATGGATTACTATGTGTGGCAATGTCTCTTAAGTTCTAGGTCATTCAATGATTATTTCCTATTAACAAGTTTCTCCATAATTTCTAACAACAACAATTATTTATCCATAATACAAACAATTGATGATTAAGGTATCCAAGATTTGAATAAGGGGTAATCATGAATTCGTCCCAATTAACAGTAGCTATGAATTTGCAAACAGATCCAAAGTGTATAATTATAACCATGTTCAAAAAATAATGGAGAACAAGTGGATGAAAAGAGGTATCATCATTTAATTAGAACAATGCAGAACCAATTGTGCATTAATTATAACAATGATACTAAGTTCCTGATGCAGCAAACAATGCAGAGCCAATTTATGCAGCAACCAACCATTATTTGTTGAAGAGTATCAAATATACAAAATCCACAAATTTGAAGAATAACACAAAATACCTAATTTTGAACATATGAAAAACCCTATAAATGATTTCAGAACACAAATATATTACTAATAGTCTCAATCGAATAATGAATCAACCAAACCACTTAACCCTAAACAATGGAATTTTACGATACCTTACCTTGCTGAGTTGATGATTGTTTACTGTAGTTGGAAGCCGAACAAGGAGGTATCGGTGACCCGGTTAGCGCCTTCGTGGACGGAGGAGGGCGTTGGAGGCCCTGGTGGTCGCTATTTGCGGCGGAAAGAGAAAGGGAAACGAATCCGCGCACCAAGGAAGAAAGAAGAAGAGAGGTCTCGGCGGCGAGATGGCGCCTGGGAGGCTGCCGCCGGCGAGCAGTGATGACTGATGTCAGGAGAAGTTGAGATTTTGAATTTAGGGTTTATCAAGTTACTATGGATTTGCATATAGATTTGAATTTATCAACCTTTTTTTTCCTGACATTATAAATGATATTACTCTTAAGGATTAAAATGATAGTTAATTACTTAAATGTAAGTGAATTTTATTAAACAAAAAATGTCATATTGAAAAAGGGACGATATTTGGAATACTGTTAATTTGTAAGTTATTGTTTGTGTTACAGTAGTGTAAGATCTGGAATTAGAAAATATAGTATTATTTCTATTAATATGGATTTGATGCGTAGAGTAGAGAAAATAGTGGTATTTTCTATTAATATATTATCCATTAGAAGATATTCTATTTTCTCGATTACAATAATTTACTTCAAGGATTTCTTATTTTATTAAATTTTTTCTTTTTTTATATTTTAGTTTTCATCTCCTTCTCCACTTCTCTAGCACAACAACGATAGTGCTAATGATGGAACTCTTCCCTTCGCCACCACTCTTCTCCCCTATGTCTTACTAATTACATGTATCATACAATTGTCACTAATGATCTATCGACGCAAACTTCGAGTGGAGGAGGAAAGATCGAGAGAGTGACGCCATCATTGGAGAATAAGAAGCAAACACTAAGTGGAAAAAGGGAGAATTAAATATGGCCGGGACAAGTTGAAGCCGAATTTTTCCGATGAAAATTGCACCTCGAATTTGAATTTTGGAGAAAGTTGCACCCACACCCAGAGAAAACGTGTTTTCTCCATCAAAGTGAAAATAGATTTGAGCAAATATTCACAAGTAGGTTATATTGTCCTGCCTAATTAAAATTAATAAATATATCATAATATGATATGTTCGAACATATTAAAATGTCAAAATAAAAGAGTTTTCTGACACCCACCCCAAAGTGCATACGTCACCTCCAAGACACATGAAAAAACAATGTTATCTTTTTAATAAGTTTTAAAATTAATAATTTCGCAGTAAATAAAATTTCAAAATTTTTAAAAATTAAATTTTCAAAATAAGGATACATTTAAAAAATTCAAAACTTTAGAATGTTTTAAAATTTTAAGTCAGTTTTTTAAACTTTCGAATAGTAAAAAAAAATAGAATTTCAAAAGTTTAAAATTTTTTAAATTTCGATATTTCTAAATTTATCCTACTTCATATATTTTATATTGTTTGAAAATCTTTAAAAAATTTCATTTCAAAAATATTTAAAAATTATATTTTGAAAGTTTAAAAGATTCGAATTTATTAAAATTTAACTAAATTTTCTAAATAATGAACGGAAAAGTGAGAGCTAAAAATATTTTAAAATTTTATATTTAATTAAAATGATAAAATTATTTTTTCACATATAAAAAACTCAAAAAAATATAGTTGCCTTCTTTTGTGGACCACCGAGTGCCCACTGTAGCCGGAGCCTTAAATCAATGCATAGACATAGATGAGATAGAGAATTCAAAATAAGACACATTTATACCGTGCACTCCCCCTATGAGAGTATGAGAGTTACGCCCAAAGGATTTCTACTATACATTAATATTTACACATTTCTTTTGTAGATCTTCAATATAATCTTTTTTGAACACCTTTTTCTTGGGAATAAAAAAGAAGTGATAAATAGTACAACATTTAATCTATAAAGAGATTTTTATAATTAATTTCAAAGGAAATAAACTGATTTAGTCAAGAGGACAAAATGCAAAATGATGGTTTAGTGACTAAGATGAGAGAGTAAAAAAGTTAATTGATAATATTGTCTCAAATTTAATTCTCACCTCCATTATTTACTAACAAATTAACCGTTTCCATACTAACTTTAACCATTTCAAAAAAATTATTTATGTTCGACGGTAGATACGTACACCTTTTCAACACCTCGATCCCTTATTATAAAAAAATTGGGTAGATACGTACACCTTTTCAACACTTCGATCCCTTAGTAAAATAATCAATTATGTTTGAAACTAAGTAAAAACAAATTAAGCTAATAAATATTAAAGAATAAAATTTAAGACTAATACAAATTTAATACTAAAACTACCAAATCCGAGCGATTTTCGCAAAATGTTCAATATATTATGTTTGGTGTGGTTTTTTTTTTTCTTTCATTTTGCAATTTTTATTTGAATTATTTTGGATGTGAACACTGCTACTACCCATAACACAGAAAATGGCAAAAAGAATCATTAAATATTAGAAAAAAAATGATGGCATAGAATCACAATTACAGCTGAAGCTAATTCTGCCCTATTATAGAATATGAAACCAGCAAAAATTTAGGTAGCACACTAAACACAACTCCCAGTCCCCATCTACGGTCAGCGCATTTTACTTGCAGCAGACATTTTTCTGCAAAATAGCCGACTTTCGCTTACTTGTTAAAGAATAATAATCCCTTCCTCCTTCCCCTCTTTCTGTCCCCAGCCTGCAGAATCAAAAAAACAAAATACTTGAATACAATGGCTACTCGCTGGAACAATACTTTGCATAAAAAAGCTATACTGGAAACAAATTTAAAACAAAAACAAATAACAGCAATTAATGCGTAAAATGATGTGGATCAATTCAGGGACAACAAAGGATCACAGCCTTCAATTTACAAAGCTCAATGGACTTCAGAAAAACAGAGGTAAAGTAATCTAATAAAATAATCCCATACTTTCCAAGCAGAGAACATATACATATAACAAATGCAAGAGATAATTACTACAGACATTACAAAGAGTTCATCGAAAATTATAATGATTGGTTAAATAGAAGTTTGAACAGATGTTGAGATTGTAATGTTGCCTTTGTCTCTGACTATTTTTATAACATAATGACATGCCAAGGAAACAGAATCGGAAAATGAAAAAAGTCTAATATATAACAACCATGGCATTTATATTATTAATCGGCAAATTAAAAAGTAAGGAGAAGATTCATATACCCTTAGGATAAATAATCTCAATGTGAGCACAATAGTGTCTCTAGCACTGCAGAAGGAGCAACATAAACAATTTCATTAAATGCAGAAACCAAAATAGAAAAAAATAAATAAATAGACAAGAATCAGAAATGCGACCTATAGCACAACCATTTGACAACTTAATAACATGGGGTACTTCTTTTTATCAAAAAAAGTAAGTATCTTTCTTACATAGAGATTAAAGAGTAATAATTCCAAACGCATTGTGAGCAAATAATATGTTATAAGTTTGTTTGGTTCAACTTCTCTAGCTCTCTTTAGTTAACAGCTTAAGGTAGTCTATGTAGGGTCCAACACTAGGGATAGGGAGCAGGGACTTGACCGGTGTTAGTTGGTAAATATAAATAAGGATTCTCCCCTCCCCTTGAACAAAACACAATCATTCAAAATCCTTTCCTTCCTCCCCTCTGTTGAACCAAACATATCCCTATTTCCCTTCTTTCCCCTCCCCTCCCCTCCGATGAACCAAACAAACCTTTAATATGAATATTTTTCATTTAGAAGAGAGATAACTAAACAGCACAACTAGATAAGGGATCATTATTCCATTCAATATCCACATGAAACATGATCTCATTGGCACAACTTAATTCCTTTTGTCAGTCAGTTTGTGTAACAAAGCAACAGTAAGAATACTTACCCACTGACATCTGCTGAGTTGTTTTCTGCTCTTAAAAGATGTTCAGCCCCAGTGGAACCGATTATAATAAATTCTGAAATGTGACCATATGGAATCACAACCTACAGAAGTAAATGAAGAAGAGAGATAAAATTATTCGCCATTAGCTGAATACTAAGTCTTTTAGAGTTCAAAACATACAAACACAACTGTTTTCACAGCATATCACAAGAAACTGATTTATGAAGTACTGATACTTGCACTTTCTTTGCATATCATATCAGATGCATCCCTATATATATATATATACTTTTTGGGCTACTCCACCAATACTTATTTGTAAGGTATTCAGGTCATTTTAAAAACCAGAATTTTGATAAGGCTGGGACACTTTAGATACAGCTCAAGAGGTTTTAATATAGTTGGATCCTCAATTGAACAGATAACTATTCAATTTTTTTGGCACTAGATGTCAATATCAATACAACATTTTCTACTTTCTGTCTTAGTCCATTTCAACACATGACTTTTTTTGTTGTTGCAAACAAAAGAATTTACAAATTCATTGCATATATTTCTTGTTTACAGCATAACTGTATTTTCCATTAGTTAAATTTACCAAAATTCAACATGCATCGTCCAAATGAAACCACATGCTAGTTTTATAAAGTCATGTTCTATGAAGTATGTTCTTGTTTTGAATTTTTAGAAATTCAATTTTATATTATGTTTTATGATTTTTTTTTTAAATATTATAAAGAATTTTAGCATGAAAGAAATATAATATAGAGAAATTTATGCTCAAAGGCAGAGAGGAACAATTCACTTAATGACTCCCAGAATCTGTGTTTCTTTATTTTTCTAAACCAATCAATAACTTTCCCACAATTCCAACTAGCTAAAATCTTAACACAGAATATCAAAGAATAAGACATACAGTGGTGGATGGAGAAAATTTTTCTGTGATTACAACTCCATTTGGTCCACTGCATTTGATACTGTAACCTTCCTTCTTAATGGCCAATGTAGCTGGCTCCCATATATCAAGATATCCAGTCTGTAATATTGAGAGAAAAAAACACTACTAAACTGTTGAAATTCTTCGTAAAGAAGCCTGGCAGTAAAATAAAAATTCAAAACTGATATTCAAAGGACTCATAACAATTAAGAAAGCTACTTTCATTGAATTACCGAAAGAGAAACTTTATACGAAGCATGTCCGCTATAAAAACTCTTCTCTATGTGGCTCTGCATTTCAGGATCTGAGAACAAATAACAAAAGAGAATGACTTGATAAACTATTTTAGGAACTCCCTATATTTGCAGCCCAAAAAAAATAATGAAGGGAGACCAGAGGAAACCTATATCAAATAATTAATATCAAGGGAACCAGTATGGCACATCGTCACATCCAAGGCAGATAAGTTGGTAGTTTGGTATCTAACTTAAACTGTCTGTCCCTTCTAACTCTTCTATTTGATTGATATTTATTCTCCTTATTTGTAATACTTTTCTATCTGATAATTATTTTAATTAAAGTATTTACTGTTAATTAAAGTTAGTGGCAAAATGAATTTATTTGTCCTGTAATTTTATTAATAATAAAGAAAGGATAGCAAGAGCGGATATGCTCTTCAAGGGCCAATGCACCCTTCAACCAGAATGCCAGTTGATGAAAAATTATAAGTTTGGCAAAAGATCCTTTCTGAGGGGAAGAGAACATTTATTTATAGGTTCTATATACAATAGGATGAAAGGGATAAGGATCAATCAACTCTAGCCTAAGAAACAAGAAAACATAAACAGAACACTAACAAACCTAAAACAGAAATAGAAAATAACTGACAGAGCTATAAAAGCTCCTATCTCTTAACTACTCTAATTTCCCATTATTCTATATCCTAACAGCACTATATCCCTACAAGAACATAAGGTGCTGAATTGTGGATCAGAAAAGTAAACTTCACAAAGAATAAGTCAGAACACTGGCTTTAATAGATGCTTTGGTGGATTAAAACGACACCAATTTCTTTCTCGCAACAACAATCGTGCCCTTTTTTACTTTTTTTCTATAGCGCAAGTGACAAGTAATATGAGCCTAATTTCAAAAGGACTACAGCAGATAAGACTCATACACAACACTTCAAATTTCTTATATATTCACTGCAACTTTTCTAATCATTTGCAGTTTATTTCACAAGTTACATGGAAGGCAGCAGCAACTAAACTTCAAAAACATTAATTATTATACAGGTACTCACCACAAATGATCTTCTTGCTATCATTGGCAAAAACTTTCACTGGTTCTCCCTACAATAACAAGTAATGCATGAGATTTCATGAAAAATAAAAACTAGATAACCATAATCAGAAAACCAAACTGAGTCTAACTCTTACAAAGTACACATTTATGAATCATATTTTACTTTCCCCCTTGGCATCGGAAGTTACTTAATGGGCATAGTGCACTATTGTGCAAAGGGCTCGTTGATTTGAACCATTGCATTGCAAGGGAAAGATTAAAAATATAAGTACAGAATAAAAAGATTAAAAAATAAAATATGAAAAGCTTAATTAGCAAAGTGAAGATTAACAGCAGCCACTCAATGTTCAAATTCCACAACAATACTCCTTCAAATTCATAATTCCTTGACAAAATGCTTGCTTTATGACATGGGTCATGGGTTTCATATCAGGGAAAGTCCATAACTAAATAAAAGCCACTTCATAAGAATTCCATTCCAGTCAATTTTCGCATAAATGTAAAAGACTGCCATTATGGTCAACTCAAAAAAGTACCTTGCGCTTCCTGTTATCCAGAGGCTGGACTTCAATGGCAAGTAATGTATCAACATCATCGGCACTGACAAGATAGTTGGGTTGCTTTGCCCCTATATTTAGGACAACGACTACAATAAGTTTATCACATAAGAATGCAAGAAAAGGGCAACATAAGCTCAAACAGAAGCTTAAAAACACCTTCAATATAATTAAAAGAACCGTCTTCCAGGTGCCGAATCCACTGGATGTCCAACAAGGGACAAAAAAAGACAATGTTAAATGATCAGAAGATATCTAACATTGATACCATAAAGCAAAAAAATCTAAAGAAATAAGGCAACAAGAAACAAGTTCCAAATTATATACATAAATGCACCTCAAAATTACAACTAGTGGTGCCATGGATGGAGTATCCGCATGCCTGAAGTTCCCTTCCTGGAAAGGCTTCTCCGGAAATTTGAAGGTTCTCTATAGCTGGTAATGGATCTTCATCTGCAGCTGAATTTAGGCATTTTAAATATGAATGATAATAACTTGATAGCAATTTGATACAAAAGACTAAACACTAACCCATATTTATAGGGATAAATAGACTCGATCCTAAATAAATAGGAAACATGTCATAATAATATATAAGTAAAATAAAAAACTAATCCTGTGAGATAATCTAAGATGCTCTAAGATTATAAACTATTCTTAGAAAATAAATTAAGATACTCTAACATAATATCAAATATACTATATGATATTTTCTTATATTCTAATACTCTCCCTCAAGCTAAAGTTTACTAAGCTTTAAGCTTGATACAAATGTACCCTTTGAAATAGATAATACAATACAAAGCCTGACATAATCAGACCCAAAAATGATATCTGGGTAACTTGATAATAGCTTTGTAGTAAAAACTAAACACTAATCCCTATTTATAGGGATACATAGCCTCAATCTTAAATAAATATGGAAATCAGGAAATAAATAATAATATCTTAAGTAATATAGAAACTAATCCTAGTATAATCTACTAATCTAGGATACTCTAAGATTATAAATTGATCGTAGGAAATAAACTAAGATACTCTAATATAAATATCAAAGATACTACAAGATACTCACCTATATCCAAACGTTGTTCAACTTAATTCAGCCAACATTAAAGCTTCATATGTTTAGTAAAGCTTAAATGAAAAATAATGGCAGCTTAAAAATGATTGTACACTCCACTTTTTTTAGAGCTCCTTCCAGATACTATTACTTTAGCTTCCAAAAAATCATAAAAACAACTTTACGAGGTTTTTGCTTTTCTTTATTAAAAAAAAAAAAAAAAAACTCAATTATTATAATTTATGAAGAAATTAGAAGTGTTTAAAAGTGTTCTGGCAAAGAGAAAACAAACCAACCATAATTATCACCTTCAGAAAATGAAGAAGAAGGTTCTTCAAGAACTGGTGGTAGATAAGGAGAATATGAGGAACTGGGATCTTCGACAGTTGTTGTATAAGGAGGGTTGCCTGAACTCCAGTTAGCAGGTGTCTCTCTCTCACTATTGTCCCCATCACCCTCCGAATCATCCACTTCATTGTTGCTGACAGGCGCACGAAATTTGACATGTTTGTTAGACATCTCTTCATAGTATTCATTCTGAGTATCACCCTGAGTGACCTGGTGATTGGGTACATCATGGGCTGAAGAATTCCTGTAAAATAACCAATATATTTGAGCAAACATGCCATTGCCTAATGGCCCATAGAAAGTTTACTTTCATCACCCGTCTACCATTGCTAGATGAAGTATAACAAAACTCAAATATTCATATTTCCAGTCTCCTAGTGGTGAACTTTAATGGAATATAAGGAACTAATGACAGCAGATAAATAGAGGGAAATCACACCAATCAGTACTTGTTCAATGAAAAGAACCACTAACGGTTTACATTCCTTCTCAATTTGAATTTTGAAAATATACAAAAACCAAGAGAGAATTTATATTATCTGACAAACTTAAACAACAAGCTGTGGGAGACCAATTGGACTCAAGTTGATATAAAATAAGCCAAGGTGGTTAAATATGGTAACTCAATCAAGCAAGAACGCATTTCATCTATATCAGAACCCCCCAGCAATTACAACAATATTCATACTTAACCACCCATTGCAATTGGAAGTCAGTGTCATTGGGAAGTGAGGTACCAGACTCTACATGGAAGACTCTGCAAAAGTTGTTATCGAATGCCAACTTGGAACTTAGATGCTACTACTAGGTCAATTATAAAAGTAGTTTATTCATTTCAGTCTATCAGAAGAGAACAACATTGCATGCATCAGGACCGCTTTTAACAAAAATTTCATGAAAACAGAACCCACCAATACATTCAGTTCACAGAGTAGCAGTCTCCATTTGATCAGGCTCACCTGCTTCCAAGAGGTGAATATCTCCCCAAGTCATCAGCATCCACATTCGATACCAGCCCACCACCCATGCCGCTTTGGTGGCGACCCATTGCCTCCCATTCAGTGCCTCGCTGAGCATCAACAAAGGCCTGAGTATTAACTTGAGAGTATGTATGCTGAGGTACCAATTCAAGGCCATTTTTTTTCTGATAAAAAAATGCATTATTTAGGATTTTATTTAAGCATAACAAGGAAAAGTTTGAAGAAGTGAACATACTGAAGCTGTCAAAGGTGCACCAATGGAGTTCAATGGTGATTGTGTAGCAACATTTACATGGTTCAAATCTGAACGCCAAGGTGTCAGTTGATACTGTGACTCCTTTAGCTTCGACTGTAACACAGCAATAAAGAGCAAATATAACTAATAAAACCAATTCCTCTAGCAAAAAGGGAAATATAAACTTCCAATATTTTGGCAATAGCTAGCCAGTTAAACTTCAGCACTGATTCTATTAAATAATACACATCAATTTGTATTAGAGTAAATGCAAACAGACAACCCAAGTATCTGCCCAACATACCTCAGTGCGAAAAAGTTTTTCCTGCAAATGTTTAAACAAAACCTGCCAAAAGCAAAAATCACCGTGAATTCAAGATGGGCGAGGCCCTATAATTTGGATGTAAACCGAGGTATAGGTTTCAGTATTGCTAATATGACCTTTTATACAGAGAATAATAGACTTTTCTATGTCAGATTGTAGAATTTGTAAGCTTATAGATAAAATAAGAGGGGGAAGAGAAAGAATGAAGAATTTTAATTATTCAAAAGACAGAAGTCACTGAACACAAACCCTTATTTATAATAACAACAGACTCTTAATCATACTTCTATAAGAAAATAAACCATGAAATACGGAAGCCAATCCTAAGAGATGATATATGATATTCAAAATTACTCTTTCGTTGAAGTTGTGGGATTTTAGAGAAAAGAAGGAGAGAAAATAATAAGAGTTTGAGCATTATTGATAATAGTTTTATGCTGACTTGATTACAAAAGACTCAATACAAATCTCTATTTATAGAGAAACATAGATTCAATCCTAAATCAGGAACATATCATAATAATAAGAAATATTATAAAATATCTCTATGATTATAAATTGATCCTAGAAAATAACTCAAAATACTCTAATATAATATAATAGTTATTATAAGATATTTTCTAATATTGTAACACTCTCCCTCAAGCTAAAGCTTTGTTACATGCAAATAATGTTTTGCTCCACAAAATAATAAAAATGGATGGAAAGGCAACTCGAGGATGCAGGTGAAATCGGAGAGAATTGCTATAGATATAGCCTAGCCAAATAGCCGGAATGATCATCAGCATGAGAGAAATTCATGTCAAGCAATTGAACAAAGCAAGGTCCGTTCTTCTAAAAATTGCATTTGGAAGCTTCAAACTAATAATATCGAAGACCGAAAATATTTAAACTTGAATTTGCTTCAGGGAGCGAGAGGTGTGCTTCAGGGAGAGAGAGACTTGCTTCAAGGAGTGTGAAACGAGACCAATACATCTGGGACAAAGATAGGGCCGGTGCATCTAGGATAAATTATCAAGCTAAAATAAGTCATGTAAATAAAAGACACCGTCAAAATAACCATCAACGGAAGAAAAAGAAGTCGTCACTAAGATAGTTCATATGTGGAAAAAGGGACACCACCGAAAGGATCGTCAATGGGAATAGAAGCCATTGTTATAATTTATTAGTAAGAACTAAATTGCATGACATACATCGAAGAAGAAGCAGCACAACTCTAATGAAACGAAGCCATAATCGATCACCAAAGTGAGAAAATGTGTCCAAAACAGGAGAGATAATAGTTGTTTGAACAAGAACGCACAATTCTGTTGATCAAAATTGGAAAGTAACGCCAAATCTGGAACCGTGAAGCCAAGGCTAGACAAACCGAGAAATGTCGCGTCATAAAGGTTGCCAAACACGCAATTCTGGTAAGAAACTACATGTAACCGTAACTTGATCCTCCTTTAACCTCCTCTACAAGGGCAAAAGCGCAGTTCTGGTAAGAAAATGCATGTGACCATAACTCGAAACTGAAAAATAAGTGCTGGAATCACAAGGTCGTGGCAAGAGCAACGAGACAGGCCGCGTCGTAAACGGATGCCAAACACACCGTCTTGCACGGTGGAAGGTAGTTGTGCATGTATTGGACGAGCAGAGGAGGAGCCGGCGTGTGTGGGCGATCTAGAAGATGCAAAGGTGATGGAGTGGTCGTTTGTCAGAAACAGTGGCAACGGCAGTAGCGAACTGAATGAAAAATGTCGAAACAAAGGAGATCATATCAAAAACGAGAAACTATACATTCCCAAACTTCTGGGAACTCGACAGCGGGATTATTCAAGGAGAATCGAAATAGGCTCTAGATACCATTTTGAAGTTGTGGGATTTTAGAGAAAAGAATGAGAGAAAATAATAAGAGTTTGAATATCATTGATAATAGTTTTAAGTTAACTTGATTACAAAAGATTCAACACTAATCTCTATTTATAGAAAAACATGGACTCAATCCTAAATCAGGAACAAATCATAATAATAATGAAAGATATTCTAAGATATCTCTATGATTATAAATTGATCCTAAAAAATAATTCAAGATACTCTAATATAATATAATAGAAATTATAAGATAGACTTAATTGAAGTTTTAGTCCCTCTATTTTAGCCAAATCACGAAAATAGTCCCCTCATTTTATTTCTCAATTTTGGTCTCCCAACCAGAATTTTGATCCAAAATTTGATGAATTGTCACTTTTTTGCACTAATTTAAGCCACACCATACCTCAAGATCTCGTGGTGCAACAATTCTACTTGAAATCTATGATCATAAATGGTGTGGTGTGGCTTAAAAAAATGACACTTCATCAAGTTTTTGACCAAAATTCTGTTTGGAGGACCAAAATTGGAGAGAATTAAAATGAAGAGACTACTTTTGTGATTCAACTATAATAAGAGAACTAAAACTGCAATTAAGCCTAAATATTTTCTAATATTCTAACGATATACAACCCAAATATTGAGATATTTTTTGTAACAGGTATCACCAACTGCTTGAGCAAATGTGAAGTCAAAATTTAAAATCTTTTAAATCCACCACAAGCAAAGGAAGAGAAACAAGTATTCTCCGCAATTTATTCATTTCTTCAAAATCATTGTATCAATAGAGAAGATTGAAACAAATAACTCTAGCCGAAAATGCAACATATGCCCTTTATAGTGCTAATCCAAAATTAAATGACATGTCAAGATATCAACAGGGTGGCAAAACTGTCTTCCATGACAGTTTACCTTCACCATGACGTGTAAGTAGAAACATTGAGTTTTCGGAGTTAAAAGGACATACATGTTTAGATTATCTTATTCTAAAGTTTGTAGCTGCATGCGAAAATATATTCCAACCTAAAGTTCTCCGCGGTGCTTTTTGATTATAAGCTTTTCTAAAAGAAAAATAATGTAATCCATGCAAACAAGAAATCTGAGGCTTTATTATTATTCTAAATGTTCAATATAGTAGCACAACTCAATAACTTTGGAAGGAACTACAAGTCTTTAGCCCAAAAAAGTTTAGGGCTTGTGCTGTTTGAATTACAAGAGAATTGAAATTTTGAAGGAGTATCACAGTATATGATGCTGGAATGAGAAAAAGAAAACCCAGTCACGTACCTTGAAATTCTCCAATCAATTCTTAACTCTTCCCACTCATAAAATTATTTAAACAAATTAAGTCAAAGCAAATACTTTAATCATAGAGATTCCCCATACTCATTAATTTCAACAGTATAGAATCAACTTATAAATGAAGGACCATCTAAAAGTCCACAGAAATTAAGACTAGATATAAACCATAATTTGACTCCCAAACTTGCAAATAAAAAGTAAGAAACTACCAAAATTGCTAAACCCAGCTGAACTAATGACTTTCTAAGCACCCTTTCTACCTGAGGTAGTAGATAAACACAACTTATCTAGCAACAATGCAACATAAACTCATATATAGAACATTCTTAAATCTCTTTTGGCTTCCAAAGAGGCTGGAATTTGTGCAACCAGATCCTGGTGCTAGGCTATGTATGTAAAGAACATACAACACGAACACCTTCACATATCTCTTAAATTCTTAATAGTTGAGCAAATCACAATCCCATCATCCCACAATAATGCTGTTTTTTTTCTTCTAAAGAGTAAATTAGGCTCCGCTGCATCTAAGGTTTGTGAATGAAAATAAATACCAAACTTGGTCATAAATTACACTCTACCCTATTCTTTTTATTTTAATAAATGTCGATTTAACACAGTTAAGAAAGTCAAGAAAAAATTTCACCATTATTAATATTATTGACCTCTATAATACAAAAACTAACACAATCATTTATTTATCACCAAACCAATTTGCCTTGAAAAACTAACACCATGTCTCAACAATGGCGGAGCATCTCTACGACGGAGAGGAGCCGTTAAATATAAAATTTGACACATATGAAACAACTATTTCAAGTGGAGCAATGGCTAAACAATAGGTTTGCTAATGATAGGTCCTGATGTTGATTACTCTTATGTTTTTTTTTTTTGCATTGTCACACAAATGTTTCTCAAAATATCGAAATGAGAGAGAGAGAGAGATGAAAATTTTCAAATACATCCAGGTGTCATATTTTGAGGCTATACGTGAACTGAAAGTCCTTATGCAAGGGTAACAGCATTACTTATTTCAAAAATGGAACAGGTTCAAACTGACCTTGACATTGCTAACAATCGACTGGGCATCAGGAACAGGTGGCTGCAGGGAGTATTCTGCAAGAAGAGGTAGCAACGATGAAACAAATGTTGACCTTTCTTGCTGTGCATCCTGATAAAAAAAAGAAAAGGCAAAAACGTGAAATTTTATTATGAAACACACAACAATACAAGGTACTACCTGATGATATTTTTTGAAAACTATTTAGAGGTTAGAACAACCAAATTATCGCTCAAATTTCAACTTATACCACACCAATAACAAGACGAAACAAGTAGGAAAAATAACCTGCAATGCATAGGTAAGACGTATATTTTCTTCAATTATGTCTTGTCGGTACGATAAGGCCTTTGATGCGGCATCTACAAGGTCTTGTTGTTGTTGATCAAAGGCCTGGCAGCAACATTACAAAAAATTTAAATAAGCATAATCTCAAATCAAATATAAGGGGAAGGCAAAATATAATGGTGCTTAAGTAATTTCATGAGGACTTCAAAAATTCCATACATACCAGACGCATATATGCAATGCGCTTTTCCAAGACATATTTTTCATTGCGTATTTGTGCTTCCTACATGGAAAAATCAATGGTCACCGTAATGGACATTAAGACAAAAGATAATTCAAAGATCTATGCATCACCACTTAAAAAAATATTTACATCTTTACCTTTGCAGAATAATCTGCTAGATGTTTCTTTAATAGGGTGACCTCTTCTTCATGTTCATGGACCTTAATAGCCAGATCCTAAATAAATACACATATGGCTCCATAAATATCAAGTACTGATTTATGATGATATTTTAGAACTAAAGGAAGTACCTGCTTCAGTAAGGAATTAGAATTATTTGTTTCAGGCATTGGCATCAAGCCTTTCCGAGGTGAACTATATCTAGAATCAAGGTCTCCTTCTGGTAGATGCCTATGACAAAGACAGGTTTCTAAAATTACATAAATCCTTCTTCAACACTACTTATACATAGAATGAATATAACATCACATTATAGCCCTGGCATAATATACCTGCTTGGAGAGATGGACCTCGTAAATGGTGAAGACAACTGAGAGTGGCCAACATTATCCACAGGCAGCTGATCATTTGGCTGTATTCTCAGCATTCCATTTATTGGACTGTTCTCAAAATGGCTACCTGTATAATTTTGGGGTTGATTATTGTTTGGCAACTAGTTTACCAGTTAGATCACCCAAAAAAAAAGGGACCCTGTAAGCATACATAATCAATTACCTGCTGATGGGAATGATTGACGAGCTTCATAAGATCCATGACCCACCTCCTTCCATGGAGAAACCGAGGGCAGTTTTTGATCCGGTGATTCATATAACCTCTGTCAAAACGTGTAAATTAAAATTCCACAATTAGACTTTACCAGTTCTTTTTAAAATAGTTCTTAAGGGTAAATATTATACTCCTCTAGGTTGTCAACCCCAAAACTGGGATAGTAGTCTAGCATGTGGCGGAATGACTGCTATTGTAATAGTTTTATATTTATTAAAATTAATAAATAATATTCTGTGTGTGTGTATATAAACTTTAAATTGTTAAGACTATAAATAACGGCACTGAAGTGCTTATTAGACTAAATGCATGTATATATAAATCTTATGTCATTTTAGTTCCATCAAACATTGAGGAGAAAGTGTGCAACAGTAAAACTAATTTTGCAAATGTGAACAGTGTTCAACTACTTAGAGACACGGTTGCACAAATGATAAAACAAATCCCACAGGAATCGATATCTAGACCTATCACTTGCAAAAATAATGTTTAACCACTACGTCATGAGAAATTCTATAACTTGTAGTGCCAAAGCTGATATATACCTATTTGAGAAAGAATTAAGGGAGCCAAGGCTCCCACTTGTCATTGAAAAGATCTGCCACTGAGCATAGCAAAATTTGAACAATCATTATTGTTACGCGATACGCTATTTAAAGTGTTGTCAAATAATGGCTATAGCACCGATGCTATAGCACTGTAGTGTAATTGAATTTGAACAAACCACTATTTTCCGCGATATGTGATATTGACATATTGTAATTATTGTTATTTATTAAATTTATAAAATAATTAAGACTATAAAAATTAATGTTGTGTATATTTTATTTATTTCAAGTTATTCTTATTATTATATATATTATACTTTATTTAGTTAAAACTTTTTTTCAGTCAAATGATCAGTTAAAACTTAGTAGTTAAGTTTTTTTATTGTTCAAAAGAATTAAGACTTTTATCATAAAAGTTACATTTTCCATATGTCATAAATAATGGGAGAGAATAAAATGTTCATCAAAGTGAATGGGGATAAAGTTCTGAAAACCAAAGTTTAGGAAAATATTGCTTGATGGAGCAGACATCTTGATTCTGAAAGGAATCATATAATTTAATTGTTTTCATCTGCTTGATGTCATTACTGCATAGTGCTTGCAACTAAATACTTCTTCAAATACAAGAATTACTCCGGCACTGTACCAGTTTTTGTCCTTTGCACCAAACAATTGTTGTCAAAATCACATTGGTGCCTAGTAGGTCTACAACAGTAACCATCTCAAGTCCACACAGGCTCCAAAAAATCATCATGGCCTATCTTGGGTCCATCTTAAGAAGTGATAAGGAATTAGCTGAGCATATCAGACATAAGACACTAGATGTGGGCGGCTGAAATGTAAAAATACCTCAGAGAATATGTTAATTTGTGATTGGGAAACACCTGTCAAACTCAAAAGGAGAGTTCTACAAAAAAAAATTATCAGACCAGCATTTGCAAAATTTTGAGTGGAGAAGACCAACGAGAGCATAATGAAAAGTGCAATGTAGACGAGAACGACACTGTGAATCGATGAATGAGTGGACATAGAAGAAAAGATAAGAAAAGAAACAAATGTATTCCAGAGAATGTTCCAACTTTCTCTCAAATAGGATAAGCACATCATTGAACTGCATATCCATAAAATTATAATACAATTCCGGTATATTTTGAGGGATTAAGAAGCTTGACTCTATTGAAAGCTTTTTCCTTTGTTATTTATGTTCTCTTTTTACGTTAAGGAGGATCTCTTATCCACCAAAATATTTGTAATTATTTTCTCAAGTTAACGAAACTTTTTTTCTTACAAAACACACACGTGTACAATTTTGGTACTATTCTCATGTTCCCAACCCCACTTCCAATTAATAGTCTACAATTTTCCTAGAATCTAGATCGTGGACACATAGAAACTAAACAAACTCCTCAATTCTGCTAAAAAATGCTCCAGTTAGCAACTACTACCTTAGCAAAACAAAACTACAATTCAAATAATAGATAATCGCAAAATAATGGAGTAGACAACATAGCAATCAAATGTATTAAAAAATTACCAAAAAAATCACATTTTAATATAAAAATATCAATTTCCAATTAATTGGGCAGGCGCCATTATAGAACTTACATATTTCTCCAGTTCCTGAATTTTACTCAGAAGCTCAGACCTAAGCTGATTGTTCTCTTCTACCTGTCAAAAGCAACATATTGCATCCTTAATATCCAATCTAAAAGGATATGACATGAAAGAAGCCACCATATTGGACTAGAAACTGAAACCACAACTGCAACTGTGTGCACGCTATTCTTTTGGTACAAAAACATAGGTCAAAACCCCATTGATGACAGCAGTGAAACCAGAAGAGAAAGATATCATTAACATATACACATGACAAGTCCTACTCACCATCTCTACTGATAAAGATTCCTAACTTCCAAATATCTCACTGACCCAAATGAAAGCATAAAAGTAAGTTTACTATGCCATTTACAACCTAAATAAGTGTCACTAATACATTCGCCGAGCTAGCGCCACATGAGGTATCGAATCATATGAAAAAAGCCATGATTAAAACATTGACAAACTACAAACATGAAGCAATACCCATTAACCATATATGATACAACTTAACATACGCCACATAATCAATCAGAGTTGAAATGGAACATCATGTGTTGAAACCAAAGTTAAAGTACCTGTTGCTTAATGGTGGCTTCGGCAGCTTCAACGGCCTTCATAACCTGAAACAAGTTATCGTTGTTGTTGTTGTTGTTGTTGTTGTTAGAAGAAGAGTTAGGTTGATCGAGCACATGTTGTTGTTGACCGTTCTGGTTAATACCCAATCCTGAAAATTTATCAGCCAAATTCCCATCGTAACCATTCTCCATAACCTTCTTCTTCTTCTACAATCACAATAACTCCCCACGAAAATAAAAAGATAAAAATTCTCAAATCAATCACCAAATATCATAGCAAAAGGGTTCAAAATTGTATACTTCCCAGTAACTATTGAACCTCGAAACACTCCCAAAACTGTAACCCTCTTTGATCAAAAGAATAATCCACCATCGATTCCAAACCCTTGAAAACACCAATCAAACTGAAATTACTCTGGACAAAATTAATTAATCAATCGCGTAATAAGGAGTTGGAATCGAGGGGGAGGGAATCGAATTGGAAATTGAGTTTTGAAGGGAAGAAGAAGAAATGGGAGAATTCGAAACCCTAAATAATAAAAACAAGTGAAAGAAAGAAAGAAAGAAAGAAAAAACAAATAGAGATAAACAAAAGGGGTTGAGTTGAGGAAAACGAAGAGAGGAGAAGAGTGATGAATGTGAATAGAATGGTGAGTGTGGTTTGTGGTCAAGTGCGCGTGGTGATAAACAAACCGTAGTATCGAGTTGGCGTTCTCCTCCTTTTACGACAACCAAAATTAAATTTAATGGAACTTCTACACTATATTTAAAATTTTATATTTTTTTAATATCATTGAATTAAATCATCTATGATAATTGAATGATATACTTTTTATCATATTTTAAATTTAACACTAGTAAATTATTTAAGTTTTATGTTTTATGTCAATTTCCAAATAACATTTTTTGTTTTAATTACGATTAAAATTTTGATTTTAATTATAAAAATAATTTATTTAATTATTAATACTAAAATTGAATATATAAATATAATAAAACTATTAATTTAATCAATTTTAATAGTATAGAACTTGTCAAATTAACAAAAATAACATCATAGTGTTAATAACATCGCTACATACTCTTTTTTTATAGTAGTATAGAACTTGTCAAATTTAATTGCTAGTTTAAAAATACTAACTTTCACCTAATAGCATAAGGTTTATGGTTAATTTAATTTTTTTTCTCTCTTTAAATTCTATCTCACACAATCTTGATGTTTGAGATATGGTGTTTGATTTGTGTCTTTAAATAACATAACTACTCTTTTCAATCTCAATTATAAATAAAATTAATGCATGTTAAATATTGAGTTTAATGATTTCCTAGATGCTAATACATTGATAGGTAGAGACATGGATTTAAATATGTAAATCTTACGTATCATTTGATGTACTTTAATAATTTTTTTATGATTTAATATATTTTTATCTTATTTTATGCCTTTTATCTAAAATTATAATATGATATCGGATAAATAATTATTCAGTTATTTTATTTTTCAAATTTTTTTTTAGAAAATTTTCATCGAATGTTAATTAATTTATCTTTTCTTTCATATTCGATTATTGAACAATTTGTTCATTTTTTTCTTTTTTTCTCTCAACCTTTGAGTTAGAATTGTCTCATCTTAATAACAATGATAAAAAAAAACCATAAAACAATAAGTATTAAAGGCAAAGTGTTTGTCAACAAAATTTATGATAAAATATAAAAAATAAAAAACCATTATTTCCTCATATTCTATACAAAATTACCGGCAAAACTGCAAGTTGCAACATATTTGATAAATATTTTAAAAGTTCATGTATAATCAAAGTTATTAATGTGGATAGAATATTGGTCCTTGTGGTCAAAAACATTTCCAACATCATGAAAATATGCACGTAGATGCTTCAAATTTTCTTGTAGAATAATGTTTCATAGATACATGTCTCTAACAAGTTTAAATTTCTTTAAAAACTCTCTTTTATGGGTTTGTTAAAAGCAATTCAAGAACAACAAAAATTTGATGATGTAATTTTTTTTCTTTATAATCCACCTAATTGACATTATAACCTATGTCCATAAAAAAATAGAGGGTTAAACAAAATTAATTTATTTCTAGCCTTAATTGGCATTTTAGATCTTATCTATAAAAAAAATATACATGGATGGTTAAATAAAATTTTAGTCGATAGTTTCGATATTTCATATCCTTTATAGTCAATGTATTTTCGACATTTTTTTTTTGTAATTTTTAAGTTCAAAATGTATTAAACACATTTAAACTTGATAGAATATTAGTTAGTTATACAAGTTAAGTACAATAGTTAATTAGATAATATAGTTAGTTATATTAATTAGTTATTACTTACTTGTTATATAAATCCTTATTATCATTTGATGTACTTCAATATTTCTTTTACAATTTAATATACTTTTATCTTATTTTATGATTTTTATCTAGAATTTTAATAAATCTAATCACTAAATTGATTGACAGAAAAATATAAAGTTTAATGACTATGTGCAAAACAATTTTATAAAGACATTCAATAAAATAATTATGTTTTTCCATTTCACATAATCAATTTCAAAAATAACCAAACAAAAATAGAGTGATATGATAAATTAGCAGTGTTAGTATACAATTATTTTATATGGATAATGCATACTCTTTAATTCTTTAAATGTATTGGGTATGTTTATTTCATTTTTTGATGTAATTAAAAAATAATTTTATTTCTCAAATTACCCTGTCTTTTGATTTGGTTTTATCCGACAACATATTTTATTAAATAATATTTTTTTAAATATTAACATCAAATAAGATATAAAATTAATTAGATTTATTTCCTTATATTTTGAACCATAAAATAAAATTTATTTTTATTGCTTGGTACCAGAGTAGTACTGTATTAGACCATATATGAGTGTTTCCTTGAATAAGCACAATATCACACAACCATCGACTCATTATGAATTAGAAAAAATTGATGTTTATATAGACCCTCTTTTTTCTAGACTAATCCTTAATAAATTATATTAAAATAAATAAATATTATAGAAATATATTAATATATAATTATTTGTAAAATTTATTCAATGAAAAAACTGAAGTGTTAAAATTATTAAATATTGGTTTAAATATGTTTTGTTCCTTGCAATTATAGCCGTTTTTTATTTTATTTCTTGTAAATTTTTTTGTTTGATTTAAGTCCCTGCAAATATAATTTCATTTTGAAATAGTCATTTCATCCAACTTTCGTTATTTTAAATTTAAATATAATTAAAATATAACTTTTTTTAACCTAAAAAGAAATTTCTAATATAACTAAATTATAACATTTTTAACCTAAAATTAACATAACATGTTTGATTCTTCTTCCCTAAAAAAACCTAAAACTAATCTCAAATGTTTCATCATTCTTCCTCCAAATGTTTCATTATTCTTTCCTAAAAAACTATAATCCTATGTAAATTAGGTTAGGCTTCCAAATACAATATTAATAAAAAATTGTGAATTTTTGTTTATTCTTTCAATTGATTCGCTTCAATTTTCTTTGCGCTCATGGATAGAAAACGTGAAATTGAAGCTAGTGATTGGGAATTGGTTCAAAACGATGAACTGATTGTTTCAGTTTTCAATGAACTGAAATCTTATTCATCAATTATCACATTAGATCATTTTTTCAATTTCGAATAACATTCCCAATTCGATTTTCAGTAGTTCCGGTTCCACCAAGAATCTGGTCAACGAAATGAAAAGTAGGTTAACCTTGAAACGATTATTATATAAGGTAAAAACTAAAAAAAATATTGAACCAACAATTTCAAAAGAAACCCACCGATATTATCTTAATATCTTTGATAATATAATACAAATTGCTATCTTGCAATTAACGTGTCATTGTTAATGTTCTAAACTTGAACCAACAATTTCAAATGAAGGTATTTTGAAGTTGTTAATTTTAGATTTTTTAGAGAAAAATAATTAAATATTTAGAGTTAATTTTTAAGTTTAAAAAAATTATAATTTAATTATATTGGTGGTTTATTTTAAAGTTAAAAAAATTATATTTTAATTATATTTAAATTTAACGGTATTAAAATTTTTATAATAAAAATTAGATAAAAAATACTATTTTAAAATAAAACTATATTTATAAATATGCGAACTAAAAAAATACTTAGTAGAACTAAAATAAAAAATAGTTATAAAATAATCAAATACATTTTTAAACCTCAAATATTTATTGAATATGAAATGAATTTGTACATGCAAAACACGTTCAAGGACATAAATATATAATTATACGGGGGAGCTCCACTCTCGAATCTCGATAGCTTTGGATAAAAACACCCTTAGTTAGACCCTTGTTTTTTTTTGTTTTCTTTGTGAAATGGATGCATCATGCATGTTATGTAACTGGCTCTACCCAATTGGGTTTTTCCTTTCTCTGTCCGATTATTTAAACTCAAACCCATAATTAAAAAGATACGAGTACGTGTAATTATTGTGCCCTTTGGACGAATTTAGATACAACACATAAAATAAAAAATATTAATTAAATTATGTATAATTTTAAAATAATTTAAAGAATTTTAATTTGTTGATACTTTGCAAAAAATAAATAAAGAGTGATATGGTAGAGAAGATATATCGATGATTTGGTTATAAAATATAAAAGTGTTTTTTTTAGGGGGTCGAGAGCAACAACTCAAATGTTCCTGGAGCACATACTTTGATATCACATTTTCATCTAAAATTGTTAGATTTTAAGTTGAAATATAGTGTCAAAAGTCTCTCGTGGAATATGGAACATTTGACCTGTTGCTAATCTCGCGGTCCCCCATATTTTATAACAAGTAGTGGTATCAGAGACATGATTTGACTTAGTAGAGGAGCGAGAGTGAAATCCTAATTTGCAACAAGTCTAGTGATGTGGATTTACACTAAGAATGAACGAAATATTTGATATATAAGATATGTGACTCATATACTAAGTGTCTTAAGTTTTTAAATAGAGATATGGTGTCTTTTGTAGCATTTGACTAGTTGCTGTTCTCGGCCACTCCTGAACTCCACAACAAGTGATATCAAAGTCTTGGTTCGGCTTGATGAGGAGTGAGAGCCTAACGGCGTGTCACGATGTTGTACTTCCAACGATGATATACAAGTGGATGAAAAAAGCTTTCATTTGACGAGGAACACGCCCAAATGAACGAATGGATTGACTCACATTTGAGGGAGTGATCGTTAGAATTTAAGTGTGAATGTTTAGTCTCACATCAATTAGGAATGAAAGAAATGATAAATATATAAGAGAAATGACTCATATATAAATTACTTTAAAATTTTAAATAAAAATGTGTTGTCTAACTTACTTGTAATTGCTCTTAGATCCAATAAAAAAATTAATCTAAAATCGCCTCGTGACCCAAAAATATAAAGAACTCACCCCATATTATCAGTACATTTTTTAATGTCCACGGGATAATCTCATTTCAGTGATTTTTTCCACCAGTACATATAAGGAAATTATGATTATAGTTAATTACTTCCTCTTGAGTGAAGTCCACGCTTTATTTATATTATCTTCTCCTTTTTTTCATAAAAAAGTGGTTGCATTTTTTCCATTTTAGTTTCGCATATATTTTCTTAAATGAATATTTTTGTTTTTGTGTTGATACTGCTTTTGCATGTGTTGAATACGTAAAAAACAATATTTGTTAGTTTGTTTTCTAATTGTTCGTGATGCATATGCAGCTTTTATGCGAATAAAATTGTTTGACATAATAATAATCGAATGAATCGAAGATTGTGTTTCCGTGGTTATTTATTTTAACGTGCCTTTCTATTGTTTCAATTTTGTGTCACCTTATTTACTTCATTTTTAGAGAGATCTTGTTTTCTATTATTTGACAATAGTGCATATTGTGCCATATATTATTTAACATTTTATTCTATATTTTTTACTTTAACTACCATATTTTTAATTAAAATTTGAACTACGATTAGCTTAAATTTGATTTGTTAGGATTAATTCAAATATCATATATTAGATTTAAAATTTAAATCAAGATATGTTATTTCCAGAAAAATGAGAGAATTAATTATTAACCTAGTTTCATTGCTCTCTTTAATCTTTTTTTTATTTTTCTCTTCATTCCTCTCATGAGGGATTGTTTTGAGCCATTTTGTATTTTTTTTTTAATGTAATTTCGTTTTCTGGGTATGACATTATTTTATCTACCATTATTTTTATGATATTTGATTTTTCATCTTGTTGTAATATTTATTTGATTCAAATTGATATATCCACTTTGATCTATTATAAATTTAATAAATAAATTGATCACTGATACCGTAAATTCGAATGCATAGATATTCATGTCACTTTAACTTTATCATTTTGGTATGCATTTTTCTCTTTTATGCATCAACTTGTTTGTTAGGAATTTGATCACATAATTATTCTATTATATTTTAACGACATTGAATTTGTGTTATTTTTTATTTATTTTTTATTCTACCTTTTAGAATAAATGAGCATCTTTTTTATTTAATAAAAATAATTATATTTTAATTAAATTTGAAATTAGAATTAAATTCAATTATATGATTGGACAAAGAACGATGAACTTGTTAATTTGGGTGAAAAATCTACAGGAAATTCGATATCTCCTTTTTATATATATATATATATATATATATATTGATTTAGATATGTCCTATACATGTGAGTTTTACTCTCCATTTCAATTTTCCTTAAAAATTTGTTGGGAGATATTAACTATTTAGATAGATATCAAATTTGGAAATGTTATGTTACACTACTAAAAAAAAGTAATGTTACTATAATTTAAAAGTTATGTTATACTTGTAAAAAAATTATATTACCATAATTTTAAATTTATACTACCCTTTGTAAAAAAAAGTTATATAACCATAATTAATAGTTACAGCACTCTTGTAAAAAAGTTTCATAACCATAATTATTTTCCATTTTAGTTTTTCTTGAAAATGAGTGATTTATATTTGATGGGCGATATTAATCTTTTAAATATATTTCAATTATCTCAAAAAAAAAAAAACGTATCAAACAGTTACCTGCAAGATAATTGATTTCTTGAGGGAAAAAAATGTATAGTTAGACTGAAACGTTGTAGCATGCATGGAATGATTTTAATTTTTTTTTTTAATTAAGTGAGTATTAATTTAACTATTGTAAATATAAAAACTTTTATCAGCACATAAATATAAAAACTTATGACTTGATGATTATACAAAATATATTTTAAAAAGGAAGTTATTATTTAGATTTTGGGTAAAACTAGATATGGTGGACACTTTTAAAAGGAATATTACTAAGAAAATTATATTACCATTATTTGGAAATATTATATTACCGTAATTTAAAATGTATATTACTCTTGTAAAAAAGTTATATATTACCATAATTTAAAAGATAAACTTCCCTTGCAAAAAAATTATATTACCATAATTT
>JBBPBS010000968.1:27286561-27341060 GCA_037974835.1 Cicer judaicum
AAATAATAATAAATGTTTTACCAATGAATCTCATCAAGTGAATTTTACTTTTATAATAATAATAATAATAATAATAATAATAAAATAATAATAATAATAATAAGTTTTTCAAAAAATAATAATAATAAGTTAAAAATATTTAAACTTTATTTTATATGCACCATTCTATAAAATAGTTTTGCATATATGTGTAATTAGATTTTACTATTAAAATATTGGTGTAAATATTTTAAAAAAATAATAGTAAGATGTACCTAAAATTTGAAATTGGTTTGAATGTTTGTGTAATGACCAAATATAAAAAAATAGGTTAATTTAAGTTGCAAGAGACTCGAATTTCTTACGTGATTGGATATTGCGTAAAAAAAAAAAAAGTAATTGATCAAGAGTTTGATGCATGGCTTTTTTGGAAAATACTCAGTACATGCAATAATATTTTTAAGTTATTTATCTATAAAAGTATTTATTTTGTGTATGATTTATAAAATATTATTTTTTTAATAAAATATTTAAGAGACATTACTGAAGAAATACATAATAAATTGATATATGTTATTCTTTTTATTTTTTTGGTAAACTGAGTTAATATCGCTTGAAACTCGCACATAATTGTGAAATCTTATATTCAAATTCAAGACATGATATCGAATCTAACAATATCGATATATGTCAATTAAATTAAATACTACTAACATATCATGGGTGTTTGACAAGCTGAAGAAACAAGCTTATAGCATTTAAACTTATAACTAATCAGTTATAAACTAATCCGCAAACAGGCATCATATCTGTTTTCCACTATTTTTGATTGACAAACATAGCGTTTATCTTATTCTAATCACTTTACAATTTGCATGTAATTTTGAGATCTAACACACAGAGAATGAATTTGATATTCATATGTAACATTTTAAAGAAAAAATCTATTTTAATTATTCAATTTTAAGGACTAATTTAGAATATTTATCAATAGAAGGTGATGTTTGTATAAAAATGAAGGTGACTAATTTAAAACTTATAATTTCATAAACATTTTGTTATATTTTAAATTTTAAAAGACCAAAACTATTAGCACCCTATAATTTTAGAGACAAACATTGATGGTTTTCAAATAAAACTTAATTATTTATAACGCGGAGGGTCTATGCAAAGCAAGAGAACCCATATTTGATCTGTGAACAACAAACAAATTGAAATGAAAGATGACTTACAATAGTGAAAACCACAAATCTTGATTGAATTATGTGATTGTGATCATGTTTGAAAAGACAAACTCTATCACAGCAACTGTTTACGGTAAAAGAAAAGATACTATCATCAAAGTAAAATGCTCTTTACAACAAGCAGTACAACTTGGTATTGAAAAGTGAGTACTTTAGTGAAACTCAGACGTAGCTTTCAATGAGAGATTTCCTCATCTCATCCACTATGGCACTAGGCTGAGCTTCCCTCAGCTTGAAAACACTCTCAATCACTGAGAGTTCTGTTGCTGTGGTGTCTGAACCACAAAATGCTGTCCAATCATTTACTACCATGCCAGCAGCGATTACATCGCTACCGCGATTGACAGTCCCAGCAACCAAAGGAACTTGAAGAAGTGTAGAAAGTTCATCCAAGTCTTCAACAGAAGTATGAGGATGGACCTGCATTTAGTACATTGTTGTTAATCACGGATCACATAATGTAGCAACTTCGTTCAAATTCTGCCATGCAACAGTGCTATAGCACCTCTATAGTCGTTATTTGATAACATTTTGTACTAAATAGCATATCCCGGAACAATAGCGATTTGTTCAACTTATGCTATGATATAACGGCTAACAACACTAATTCAGTGTATGATCAAAAGATAGACATAGAACATATGTTCAAATAGAAACATTCAAGAGGACATGGCTTGCACTTACCAAACCACCTTTGTTGGAGAAAGCGCAGTAACTGCCCACAAGAATATTACCAGCAACTGTCTGCCTGAAAACTTCAACTCCAAGAACATCTGCAATCACCTCCTCAGTTTCCTGAACAACAATCTCACAGTAAATACTAGAGCAAGAGAAGAACAATTCAAAGTATGTGATTATATCTAAATCAATTTCCAATCTTAAATAAGTATAAGAGATTAGGACACAAGAAAGCTATAATCTGCAATAATACAATACCTTGTCGAGATCAGTGTGCGTGAGGGCCACATGGTCATTACATGCTATACAATTTCCTAGAGCAGATAATCTTTCTTCTATGCGCTGAATACGAACTTGATCAGGTAGAGTGTTTCTCAAATGTTGAAGTTCTTCAACCGTAGCAATGAAGAAAAAAAAACAGATCAAGTTCCATAAGTCAGTGCAACATCAAAATTGGTGGTTAGTTTTATGTCACCAACAATCAAAAGCAAAGCAATGTTTTGAGAGTTCCTTTGAATGAATAGTTTCTAATACAGAATGGAGAACTACAGGTTTTAGAGATCAATGTAGTTCCCAAATCTTCACATGAAATTACATTTCATATTGTAGGAAGGGAAGAGGCAAATAATAAAAAGGATTGCATAAGCTTTAAAATAAAGCATTACAACACAATCTTTTTAACAAATTAAAAGTCCGATAATTTTGTTAAAAAATTATGGAAACCAAACATCTATGAGACCATGATATACCAAAATCAACTACTAACATACTAACTTTTAATCGCTCTTAATCCCACTACAAAACTTGAAGATATTTAATATGGCACACGAACAAGCAATCATTAACAAACAGAACCTCATAGTAACAAGTTTTTTCGGTTTTTCCTTTCTTAACTAAAAAGACACAAATCTTTTGCATAGATGTTTGACCACTTACAAGTTACAATACCAAAAAGTTGAGGTTAGATTGGTTTTTTTTATATCCAAAACCCAGTGTATCCCAAAGCTTTCAACCAAAGACTAATCACTGTCACGGTGCATGGTTGCCGTTGACCAAACATTTTTTTGACATCGCCAATAATTGAGCCTGGGAGCAATAGGTCTACCCAGGAGTATCTCAAGGTTGATCTTACAACTACTTGCCAAAGAGGCTAGGTTAAGTTATTTTGACAAAGCTATTCAATACAACAGTTGGGGGGTATACTGCATGACATAAAATAGCATTAAACAATAATTCTACAGATAAAAATGTGGATAATAGGAATCACCTTGGTCTGTGGTGGTATGGGGCAATAGAAGCCCATTCTTGTTTCCTGCAAACCAATAGTAAGTAAATTATCCAAGGCAGGGACTACTTAAGATTCAAGAAACCGAGAAAAAAGCGTTACCAATGCAAAGACGACCAACAATACGAGTGCCACCGATGGAGGTTTTGACCACAGGGATGACATCTGATAACTCAGCCTCAAATGCACTATATAAAACAACACATCAACTTATTCACCAAGAAAAAATAACTCGAATATATTGGGGAATGTATTTTCACTAATATAAAGTGAATGAAAACCTGTAGAAATTTTCAGAACCTCCAATGGCAACCAAACAATAGGCATTGGTAAGTTTTGAGAAGGCTCCAATTTCACAAGAATTCTCAAACTTGAGTCCTGCACATAACCATTATCACTGATTCAATTATTTAAGAGAAAATAAAATATCTACCACAAAAGAAGATCATACAGCAATATAATAGATATGTTGATTTCTAAAATAACAACCGATATGAACAAATTCCTCTAAAAATGGAAAATTGCAGACTCAACACAAAGGGGGAATGTAAAAGTCTCATAACTTACTAGTTGCCATGATAGAGAGGACAGAAATCTTTGATCCAACAAACCAACTTAATATCTGAAATTGTAATAAAAGTTTCATCAAAAACTAATTTCCATGAAAAAGAAACCATGATACATATGAAAACAAATATAGCACCTAAATGTTAAGGTTCATTTTCATAAGTAAAGAAAGAAATTGTTGAAAGCTTGATCTTAAAAAGAAACTTAGAGCTGAAACTAATGTTATGTAAAATTAAAACTAAGCATCAAGCAACATTAATTGAAAAAAGGTTAAAACTACTAATTTGGAATAAAAATAGCAGAAGAGAAACAATTGAATAAAAGAAGATAAGAAATTAAGAGTCAAAATTGGCGAATAGAAAATGGGTGTGTCGGTTACCGGGTCGGAGGAGCACGGAGGAAGCGGTGACTGGAGGGATGCAACGCAACAAAAGTGTAGGGTGGGTAACCAATACCGATAATTTTCTTTTTTCATTTTACAATTGCCATCATAATTTAAATTACAATTTTCATTTTAAATTATATTATTTTTAAGATTCACTTTAATTGTTAATTTTTTTTAATCTATTTTGATATCTAAAAAAATATTTGACGATCTCAATTTTAAATAAAAATAATTTAAACACAATAAAAAAATATATAATTTTGTTATATATATTTTTTTGTGTGTTTCTATTATGTACTTCAATTTTGTGATAGCACAAGAATTTCTCGATCTCTTAAATTATAAAAGTCAGATATTTTAATTTTTTCATTTTTTTCGTTTTATTTTGATCTATTAATCTATAAATGTTAGACAACAGTTAAAAGTAACAAATCAGGTTGAACTTTTCAGATTTGACATACTGGCTTTAGTTAATCGACGCTAACACTCAAGTTAATATGTCATGCTTATTATCCTGCTGAAAAACACAGCGACAACAAAACGAGTTAAATTGACTCGTTCGGATTGGGTTGGTAAGAAAAAAATCCCTTTTTTCAGTTATTCTTTTTACTCACTAAGTTTTTTTTACACTCATTGGTATATTTCTTGCTACAACCCAAAAAATTTAAAGTTTTATTATTTGTAAAGTGATTGTTGGACTACATTGAATTGTTATGTACAATGTTTTTTTTTTTTTTTTTTATGGTTCAATTTGCCTAAAAATCAATACATTTAATTTTAGTTTTTTTTTTATATATTTACAGATCAATTCATCAACGGGTACAACGGAGGTGAGAGTTTAAATTCATTTATTGGTATCCGTTCATTCTTCTAATTTAAAATGAATTGATTGTAGACGAATTATAATGAAGTAGGTTGATCCGTTTTTCCATTAAATATATCAAATGTCTCTACTACGATTTAAAGTGTACTTACGTGAATCAAAATTGTTCTTATAATTATGAAACATAATAAAGATTGAAGTCTTATTTTTAAACTTTGTCTAATGTCCATAAATAAAATAATCTTACTTGATGCACACATTTATATTTGACCATATTAAATCAATAAATCTCATCATATAATCTCATTAATTTGATCCAATGATAAGATTTATTAAACAAAAGAGTATAAAAAATTGGTGTATTGTAAAAGATTTATATCAATTGTGCCTTATAGAATTGGCATTTATTGTGATATATAAGATAATTTCTAAATTATTAGCTAATTAAGAAGCTGAAAAAAGTACCATGTATCGTATTTTTGTTGAACATCCAACTTTTGTTGTGTAGTTAATGAACTTATTTGTCATATGAAGTGCAAAACTATTTGACAAGTCCCATCGTGAATTCTAAGTTTAAACATATTTGTAGTCATTCTTTATAATATATGTCAACTATTTTATTTTAATCTACATGAAAAACTGGTGTAAATTAAAAACACTTTCGTATATGAGATTAATTTTTGCTTCTAAATAAAATGATCATAACATAAGCAGGATATCGCCTCAAATCTTGCAAGCTGTACAAACTTGTTTACATGTAATCTCTCGGCTTGAAAAGAAAACAATGTCAATCACATAGCGTTCTGTTGCTGTGGTGTCTGAACCACAAAATGTTGTCCATTGTCACAACTATTATCAAACTCTAGTCCAGCACATAACCCATTTTCATTGACTAAATTATTTAAAGAATTAAAAGATGTCTTCCATGAAAGTAGTATATGATAACAATATTTTAAATAACATTTAATCCATATACACATAACCGACAATTAATAATAATTGTGGTAAATTTTAAAACTTTTAATTTTAATCACAATTATTTTTAAAGTTATAGATATAGTTCGTTGTGATGTTCCGAGAATATAATTTTTTTTTACCCAATAAACCAATTGAATACACGCATAATCAACAAAGAAACCATGATTCACAATGTAACATGTAAGCAAATTGTAATTTTAGCAATGATGATAATAACAAAAGGCACCTACGAAAATAAGACATTAGCAAGTTCTTAACATGGGAAAATTATAATCTTTACTGGTTTGCTTCACATTGTGGTATATCTAGTTAAATATATATATATATATGTTTACTCATTGTAATCACTAAAAATAAAGAATATTAGAGATGTAAAATTAATTCAAGTTGGTTACGGCTGCGATCTGTTCTTGTACTACTGCTAGGGTGCATAACACAATAAAAAATAAAGGCACGTGACATAAAAACGAACACCGTAAAACGTACCTTTATTTTTTTTACTGTTCAAAGACGACAAAGGTGGTTGTTGTGATTAGAGTAGGGGTCGACGTAAAAGTGAGTTTCGACAACAATTCTGTTAACTTGTTTTTGGCTACAAAGTAAATACTACGTATGTCATTAATTAAATTATAAAAATTATTTATATATAATAATTAATTATATAGAGTAAAATAACATATAATATTTTGATATAAAATTATTTATATATAATAATTATTTATATGTTATTAATTAAATTATAAATAATTTTTTTTTAAAGTTAAAATTTAAACTTTTAGAGAATTTTACTGTGATTTTGTGGGGGAATGATTATACATCATTATATATTATAGGTTAGATTATATAAAATATATCACATTATCATTTTTTTTATTAAAAAATTAAAATAAAATACTAAAATGTCAAATTTTAAAATAAGAATATTAATTTCGTGAATTGATAAAAATAAAAAGACTAAAATTGCAATTAAACGTTTGATTATTATTATAGAGACTACATTAACCTAATGTAAAAAATATTGGTGTTGTTCTCATAGTACAAAATTTGCTCTTAGTTGGTTAGTTGCTTTATTTGGTTGTTTGCCTAGACAAGAAGATGATATGCAAGCTTGCACTTATGAGATGACTCATTTTTTATCAATGATTACACTTAATGACCGATAAACTTATTTTTATAAGATTTTAAAAAAATATTTATTTTTTATTTTATTTTATAAGTTTAATGTTAACTTCTTATTATTTATTTATTTATTTATGATATTTTTCGAATTTATCATGAGAGGATAAAATAAGTTAAATTATTTAAATCTACTAAATTTTTAATGGAAAAAAAAAAAAGTGAAAAATTTATGAGTAAAAAAGTAAGTTTGTTGTACACTTCAAATGTTAATTTTACGATAACAAATGTTAGCAAAGAGGGAAGTTGATGCCAAAAAAAAGGAATGTTGTTGCCTAAAGTAAAAATAAAAGAAAATTAGAAAGGAGGCAAGAGAAGATAAGGAAAAACACTGGGAATATAGAGTAAACTGACTCAAATTTTAAAACAAAAAATCATCCTCTTGTTTTTATTTATTTATTTTTAATTAATAAATATTTATATTATTTACTTTATCTCAATAAATAACTAAGTTATCTTTTACGGCTTAGATGAATTTTATAAAATACTTTTTATTATGTCTTAGTTTTAAATTCTAATTTTATTTTAAATTTTTGTTATTTATTTTAATTAAATTATTTTATTTATATGTTTGAGATGATTTACTTTTACGTACTTTAATCAATCGATTAATTAGTGATCAATTATAATTAATTAGGAGATTTATAAAATTATTTGTAGTTTTGATTAACGTACAAAAGCACGTTTGCCAATAGCTGAGTATCTGGTAGATGGATTTGGTATCTTGATTCAGATCCAAATTGTTGAGAAACTATTATTAAATTCACATGAATGCATTTGTCCATTGTAAAGTGTACTGATTTGTACTTGGAAGATGCTATTATAGCTTCAATTATGATACTTGTATGTAATGGATTATTTTCTACTCTGTCATTGTATATGATAATGGATTTCCTTTAACAACCTTTATTTTAATAATGGTAAAAAGGTCAATTACTAACACTTATTTTTAACTTATATTGATATGAATTGATGGATGATCATAAATTCATAATTGAGAATGGTGGCTTGTCTAGTTCAATATTCTTAATATAGAAGATATATATGTGCATCCAATTCAGCTAGAAAAAAAGATTTGTACCCAAAAACAGAGCAGTTTAATGTCATCATGCTTTAATTTTTTAAATAGCCTCGTTTGGTTATTGAAAAATATTGATTAAATATAAATAGGTACTCTCTCAGGAAAGATATTGATTAAAACAATTTTGTATTGAGAGGATAGTTTTTTTTTTTTTTTATTTATTTATTTTTATTCTATAAACTGCACAATTGCATAAATTAATCACTTATTTGAATTGAATAAAAATACATACACAATAAATAAATATATACTTGAAAAATACCAATATTTATTACAGTCTCAAGCGAGTTATTTAGTAAAGATTTGATAAATAAAATAGAAGTATTTTTAATTTAAATACTTTAAATTCAAATAAAAATTCAAATAGTTAATTAAACTACATAGTTCAATTTTATTTTTTTGAAAATCATAGAGTTTAAAAATTAAATATATAAATAAATAATTTGGTTATGGGTATTCCAAAGTATTTATCATATCTTTTTTCCAAATTTTATTTTAGATAAATAATTTAGTCACGCAAGTATATATCATATCTTCCTTCCAAATTTTATTTAAAAAACAAAAGTCAACCCTCCTCTAAAATTAATTAGGGTAGCCGACCATGAAGGACAAATCCGTGCATGATAAATTAGTGTAATATTAATTTTTTATATTATTAAGTTGAAAGTTATATTTTATGTGAATTTCATAATTATACAAGTTAATTATAGTAATATCTTTTATAAGATAAAAAAAAATTAGAAACATATTGTAACAGTTTTTTTACTTAAAATATTGTATTATCTCCACTAAATAAAAACATACACTTTAAAAAAATAAATAATTATTCAGTTTGATTCTTAAATATTTAAAGTGATGTAACTATCTTATTTAAATGTATTGAAATTATAAAATATTTTTAAGTATATTTTCTATTAGTAATTTTACATACTAAATTGAATAAAGTGATACAAATTTTAGGACCAAACTAATTTATGAATGATACATTTTATGAATAAAATAATTAGCAAAATATATATTTAATTTTTTATTTAATATTGATACATTGAAAGACTATTATGATATCACTTTATATATATAATTCATTCATGTAAAAGTATATTTAATTTATTAGGTTCACAACGATACTATTTTTGTAATCCAATTTTTTACTTAAAGATGATTACATTATTATTTTATCGATTATGTATTGATACTTTTTTCCTATAATATCTATAGTATAAGATATTGTCTCATTAGTCAAAAAAATTTATTACAGTCTTGGTCCCTGTCCACTTTTGTCATTCTTCTTCTTCTTAGCTTATTTTCTTTAGAGTTTATCTAATTCGATTGTCTTTTTCATTTTATTTAAATTAGTATTTTTGTATATATATTTAGTTTTTCTTCCAGTTTTGTCTGGAATTTTATCTTTGTACAAAACTATTTAATTATTTATTTTATTGTGCCATTTGTTTAGTTCAGATTAAATAATTTACTTTAATGTAGTGTCTATTTAATTAACAATATTTTAATTAAAAAAATCTGACATATATTAGAATTTTTCAAGAATACTTTGATAAGATTGAAATTTAGGTTTCTTCAATAAACTACAAAAATTATTTTAAAAATTTGTTTGTTTTTATTAAAATATTATTTAGTTTTCCCATACTAGATAACATGGTATATATATTTTAACACTTAAGAGTAACAATATACACACTTGACATTCCATCATTTGAAAATGTTATTTTCAAGCCAAAGTATTTTTAACTATGTTAATTTTGATACAAGGAATAGGACACATTAGTCAACCTTCGATTTTGATGTCACTATTCGGTTTATAAGCACAACACATGAAATTACGTATTTGACTAAAAATAACCACACTCATGAATTGAACGTTAAATTTTCACTCAAAAATTTAAAATATGGTTATATATTATTTAGACTAAATACCATCTGTGATTCTTGAACTTAATTTTAAGATAATATTTTAGTCATTTTTTTTTTTGAGTTGGTCATTTATTTTAATTTTGAATGATAATTTGATATTTTATGTTTTAAAATTTCAACAATGTTATTATCTTTTTATACAAAAATTCAAAAAAATCATCAAAATTTTTAACCAAAACCCATAAAATTTATAATCATCTTTAATATAATACAAATTTTATCAAATTCATAACTCAAATATTCAAATACACTCATATTTTCATCTCCAACAACATCAAACAAAGAATGAAAATATGACTTTATTTCAAGATTTAAGATATGAATTTGATTAAATTTGTATTTTATTGAAGATGATAATGAATTTTATGGGTTTTGTTTGAAAATTTTGATGATTTTTTTGAATTTTTTTTAAAAAAAGGACAACATTGTTGAAATTTTAAAACATAAAATATCAAATTGTCACTTAAAATTAAAATCAAGGACCAACTTGAGAAAAAAAAAGATAAAAGACTAAAACATTACCTCAAATTAAGTTAAAATACCACATGTAATATTTAGCCTATTATTTATATATCATTCAACATTTATTTTTTATCTAATGTAAAACTCTTATCGCGCATCACATATATATCAACAAAATTAGGAAAGTGACTTTTCTTAAAAAATATTGAAAAATAAAATATTATACTTAATAATAATGACATTAATAAATATTTTATAATTATTCAATATAGAATTTGAACTATGTCCGTAAAATAATTCAAACTTTTAAAACTGAAGTAATACTTTGTAGATGATTTTTGTTGTTGTAAAAGCCAAATTATATATATTGGAATGAAATTATCTAAACACAAAATGTGTCAAGAATAGAAAGCAAAAAATAGATACATCAACTATAAAGTAAAACTATGTCCGTGACCAAAAAAAACTCATAAATTGATAATTGAGAAAAAGAAAGAGAAACTCTTTTTATTTTGGTTTGAGCTAATAAGTTAACTTGTTACACAATATGAGTCATAACACTTTTTTACAGTTTAAAGACACGATGATTATACTATTTTCAAATTGTCCAATACAAAGCAATCAAATAAAATGAACTTTTAGTCTAGTTCTCTTATTGGTGGCATCAAGAAGACCCTAAAATTGTTGAGCACGAGGGAAAACATGACTATAGAAAATAATTTGAACACCAAGTCAAAATATGACCAAGCAACACTGCACATCAGACATTGAAAAAATAAATGTGGTAAATATTTCTCCTTTTCCTATTCACAAATGCACATAATATCATTCAAAACACCACATGAAAAAGAATCAATTATGTTATCATTATAATATACAAATTTTACTAATTATTGATCTCTATAAAAATGACGCCAAGGCCAGCTGTCCACAATATTATCTTGCACCACAAATTTTTCCAACAACAATATACATTCCAAAATTAAGTTCACCTCCCAAACAAACAAAATTATTCTCCAACACCAAGCCTTCCCCCTCAACCCCCACCAATAACACGACTAATTCTTAACCACAACATTTTCCGTAAATCATATTTATTTTAAATGACTCAATTAAAATAAAAAATTAATAAAATAAATAAATTATAATAGATATTATAATCATCTAATATGACTAATAATATATAAATTATTTATTTAATCATCAACAATTAATATTATTATTTTATTTTAGTGGCTAATATTACACATTTCTAAAGGACTAAGGGATTAAGGGAGTATCTTCCCGAAACTGAAACATAAGTATTAAAATTATGTAATCAACTTTATCCTTTTTCCTTTCTTCTTTTCTAGTGACCTTTTTTTAGATAAGAAACTTTGGTGAAGTTTTTCATATATAGGTCTTTTTCTCCAACTATTTTAATGATGGATCTTTCCTTAAACAGATACTATAGTACATAAAATACACAGGTGTGAGGTTCATCTCAACGTGGCAAACAGAGGGACAGTATAAGCAAATTATTGTTGGATTTGTGGTGCATATCTGCCATGTGTCGGTTTCCTATGGCGACAACATTTGTATAATTCTGAGTTGCTCCTGTTTATAGCAAAGCAATAATAATCTTATGACAATTCTTTACATTTCCAAAGCAACCTTATTCATATGGTCAGAATATGTGTTAATCTTTTACTTTATTCTACATTTAAATATCTTTCTCAAAGATATGGTCTGGATTGTCTTAATCAAATTCAGCAACATTGGATCTACCGTATACTATACTATTGTTTGTACAATTTGTATACTATTCTATTTAATTATGGTTATTGTACTTCACATTCAATTTTATTATTGAGACAGACAACTATAGCATGACTTAGTGCGAGCAAAATGAAGCCCAGTAGTATTAAAGTAATTAATTTTAACCAGTAATTAATACTTGAAAAAATAATCAGACTTAGTGTCTAAGGCAACGAACGAAATTGGTCACATTACGTTCCTCACGCTTATCGATGTAGTCATTTCAAAAGAAATTTTAGAAAATAATACATTCAAATAAAATGTGAGCCAACTCCATGTAAAATTTAGCATTATGCAAGAGTTTACACAAGTATAGATGTTGGATTTAAATATTGATTTAATTGCAGAGTCAGTACAAATTTTGATTTCCATATTTACATATAGAGACACATTAATTTTAAAAAAGTTAAACATTAAAATATTAATTACATTATAACAAATATTTTAAAACACATATTAAGTATCAAATTTGAAAATTGTTTTAAAAATCGTCTATTCAAACTCCTAAAAAATTAAAAAGTTATATTTTTTAATATCAAAATTTTTACTTTTCATCTTTAACAAATGCTTTCAAGAGTACTAGTATACTAGTATTGTCTAGTGTATCTGTATATAACATTTGATTATTTTTATAGGTCGTTAAGATATTTGCACTAAATGAAAGATATAATGGGAAAGTGTGTCCCAATAATTGGAAGCAATCCCATATTCCTTCAATTCACATAACAGCCAATAATCCAATATATATTCAGTACGTGGTACTGTTCTGCACCCCCCACGCACTCTCATTACACCTCCCTTTCACCAAATAATATTTTCACCGCAAAACAAAACAAAAGAACATGGTGTGGGCCCCTTCAACCGCTTTCGACGGATACAAACCTATAAACTTCTATTAATTAGGTCCCAGATTGTCCCTTTCTTCACACCCCAATTGCAGCTATAGAATCCACTTTATTATTTATGTCATGATCATATGCTTTTTTTTTGTTCTTTATGTTCAATGTACTATTGACACATGTCTTTTTTAATGTGCTTTTTCATCTCTATATATATGTATACGTTGCACCACATTATCAATAGGTCTCATGCTGTGTGTCTCAACTTTTTCTTGTGCATAGTGAAAAATCAACAAAATCAAAAACTTTGCGCACCATGAAATCACCAACAATCTTAAGAAGCTTCCTCTTGTGGCAGATTCAATCAAGGGCAACCGCGGCAGTGGCTCCTTTGCCGGAAAAAACTCGATTCGACCGAGAACTCACAGCCGAACTCGACACCCTTAGGTTACAAGGCAAAGATGGTGAAATTGGGTTGTCTCAATTTCTTGATGCTACCATCATCACTCAAAAAATTGCTTTGGATTCATTAGAGAAAATTTCTTATAAAGATGATGTTGATCGTGTAGATGTTGATAAATACTTAGAAGACAACATTGAAATGCTTGATGTATGTAATTATTTTATGGACAAAATGGTAAACATTAATAAATATATAGATACATTGAAAGTGGTTTTACATTTAGTTGATAATAATGGTAGTCTCAAGCCTAATAAAGTTGCAACAAAACGTGCTTTGGAGCTTTTGGATTCACCATCATGTCAAAGTGTAGAAAAAGTCAGATCAAGCAAAGCATTGAAAAAATTGTTAAGGCAGAGGCTATGTCATGAAACAGATATAAGTGATATTTTGTGTGGTTCTAAGGCTATATCATTGATGTGTTGTAAATTTCTTGAACTCGGTTTGTCATTTGATTCAAAAAAAAGTGGATTGTCAACAATGAAACTTCCTCAGCAGCCTACAAGCTCTTCATGGTTGAGATTGTTGGTTGAGTTGGAAAAGGAAGTAGAAGCAAAAAAAGAGTTGAAGCAGACAGTGGATGCAGCTAAAGAATTGAAGGCAGAGATGAAAGGAGAAAATAAGGTGAAATATTGTGTTGAGAGATTGAAGAGAAGATGCAAGGAATTGGAGGATGTTGTTGAGGTTATCGAGGAAAGAGTAAAGGATTTGTATAGATGTTTGATTGATGTTAGGATGACCCTTTTGGGAATTCTTTCTCATCATGCTTGAATTCTTTAGATCTAGCTAACTAGGAAGTTTGGTTAGGATTTTCACTACATAAATGATGTAACTTTGTTGAAGGTTACTGATGTGTACATTTTGTGTGACATATATTGTGAATATGAATGATAAATTATTTTGACATATATTGCTAGTTTCTTGTTATGATCTCTAGTTAATTGTAGCTTTTTTTATGACCTCTTCAATTTAGTGGCTTGTTATTATTTGTACATATAGGTTGATCATGATGTTGACTAATGTTAATGATATATGCATATGGTTTTATATGGTTGATTGTTCAGCAACATCCATACTTATTAATCATTTAACCAGATGTGAGTAAAAAAGAATTACATAACAAAATTTATAAGCCTCTAAAACTGGTTTTATTTTGGTTGAAGAGGACATAAAGTGTTCCTTCCATAAAAGGAATAACTATGAATGAGACAATACACAAAACATTTATGGTTCTTTTTCCATGAGCTATTAGCTGTCCATTTAGACTCATATTCTGAATTAATATATATGGTTGCTAGAGTGTGGAGTATCAATTTACTCCAATGAGAAGGAAAATGAACTTTAAGAATATGCATTTATTCATATACTTGTACACTAGGTTTATGTCAAAATATACTTGAACAAGAAAAATAACAAAAAAGAAAAAGAATGAAAAAAAATAAGAAAAAAATAAGAAAAAAAATAAGAAAAAAAAATTAATAATGGCCCATGCAGGTATCGAACCTGCGTCCTTCGCGTTATTAGCACGACGATCTAACCAACTGAGCTAATAGGCCACTTGAAATTATCTCCATATACAAAATATACATAGTCATTTGTATTTCCAATAGACTTCGCCAACTGCATCACGTTTTGAGCTACTGATTACTGTGACCGTCTTCTTCCTAAGTCGAGTTGATGTTAGGGTTTTCAGAGTTGCAGTGTTCCCTCACTTTTTCAGACATCATCATTCACCAAAAACGATTCGAATGATGCGTTTCCAATAACCAATTCTCGAATAGCATTGCGGTTTCACCAACATTTCGTAACCCTAATTCGCGGAATCAAAAGCTGTGTGCCACACGGTATGATGTTTCGTTCTTTTCCTTATGAACGTTAAAAACATTCTCGTTTCATTCTGGTTCAGATTATCTTTGCATTTTTCGTTAGTTTTAGCTTAAGGATTCTTTGCTTTTTTGTGTTATAAATTTTCCGTTTGTTTTGATTTATTTCATTGTTGGTGAATGGTATAGTACTATATTGTATGCATTGAAAAATTGAGACAATTTTACTATGAAGTACAGTTCGTGTCACTGCAGCCTTGCAGCCTTGCAGGAACAATGGCTTATGTTGATGAGGATGGTTCTTCTGGCTCTGGAGAAGATATGAATATGTTGGATGGACACAAACGTCACCCTGCTGTTGTTGTTCCGTCTGGTTCTGGTGGCCGGAAGCGTAGCCGAGAAGCTACCGGTGACGCTATAGTTGATGCCATGCTTGAGATAGCAGCGGCTTCAAAGATGAGGGCATCTACAATTTTGAAGAATGAGGACAGGTTCTCTATTAGCAAATGCATTAAGGTGTTGGATGAATTGCAAGGTGTTGACGAACGTGTTTATTTTCATGCTTTGGATTTGTTTGAGAATAGTTCTAGTGCCCGTGAGATTTTCGTATCTCTTAAGGGTGAAAAGAGATTGCCATGGTTGCAGGGAAAATGCAGTGTCCTCTCTAGTTGAAATTGTTAGTGAAAATAGTTTTTATTATGTTGAATAAGTGTTTCATAACTTTTTGTACAGTCAAGTAGATTGAAAGTGAATCGTGTATATAGGTTTGGAATTTTTGAATGCTAAATGATACATTTTGCCCTTTTTATAATGTCTAATCTATTGCCGGGATTGTTGTTTTCTGCATGGGTGGAAATTTCAAATGCTTTCTGAAACTATGAACTAGATGCATCATAAATTATATACCATTTGTTGCATCATTCGTACTCTTCGAGTTTATCCTTACAGATTCACTAGCCAGGCTGGGTACGGTTGACCCTGAAATCGACAAGATGGAACTCGACGCATGTGTTAGTGGCTATTATCACTGAGCTGCCAGTTTGCACATTTGAGCTGCAATTTTACTCATCTACCTTGGTTGGTTTGCCTGAAACTCTCAATTGCTAAGCTAGTCTGACGAGTGATGACCAAGATCAAAATTTCCCTCAAATTCTTAAAGGTTTATTAGTATTTTACATCATACATTATTTGTCTATATATGGAGTTACACTACACTTATCCTTTATTTATAGAAAAAAAAAATTGAAAGTAGTAAAGTAAACATGGCACTTTGTACACCCCATATAGTCAAGAAATTTCTACATCAAAATGCTATTATAAAGGATGCTTTGGTTAAATTTGTAATGTATTAGATTAGATGATGATTGACTCGGATATTATGGCGGATGTCTAGTTGTATAGAGAGTGTGTCACTAGCATCATTCATTACCTTGCAGTAGTGGTGTAGGCATAACAGCTGTTACCATATAGTTTTTCTTTAGCTTAATGCATTTATTTTGCATTCTGCACAGAAGTTTCTTATATTGCCTTTTGGTTATATTTGTTGAAAAATAACTGATTACTCTTAATATCAAATGAGTAAATCGATTGGTGAATATCATAATTGCTATTTGGATTAAAGTAACTATAGAATGAGCCAAGTCCTTAGGGGTTAGATGGATCAGTTCTATATAGCTCTAGGCTACTAATTGATTGACCTATGAAAAATTGAAAACGGACAAAGATGCAGACACATCACTAAGACATTGACGCGTAAACACCTATAGTAATTCGTTGAAAAAAAAAAACACTTTGAGAACAGAGAAGTGATTGTATCATGTTAGAGTCACACTTTGGTCCTTGTTACTTCTTTACCCTTCTGCTGTTTTGAATTTTACATTGATTAAACAATACCTATGAAAACAATAGCTAAATTCAGTTTTGTATTTCATGCACACTGGATGCACTCATCTCAGTGCGAGAAGCTCTAGAAGCACGTAACAGTAAGTATCATCTTTATATTTATCATGCATGCACCACCGACCTTACATTTTAGGACACGGCCAGAGAAACAATGGCATGCAAGATTTAATAAAAAATATATATTCACAATGTAAAGCAATTTTTATTGGTCTCAATAACCATGCCCCACATAAACTACGACTGCTTAAGTTACACGAAACAATATTTTTTCAAAGTACATTAATTAATAATATACTCATTATCTCAACCCACCATCACTCCCAAAAAAACGTAAAACAATGTAAATAGTATCCCAAAAAAATAAAATCAATTCATTGACAAGAAATGCACCCGTGCAAGGGTATATTCTTTTCCAGCAATCCAAACACCAGTTTGTGACCATTGTACATCTTCCCAGTCCAAGTTCTCCTCTAACACCTAATCATGGTGCAAATATTCAATGGATATGTAAGTTACAACCGAAAGGAGGGTAAAAATATATAATATATAGACATTATTTAGATGCAAGTGAAAATTAATGTAGAATGATCTGAAAATACCTCAACATGTTCAAGAGGCAGAGGGATGCCAATCACACGCATCACTTTCTGTGGCAGAGGCTTCTTACAAAGAGACCACCGGAACGCATCGATCACGACTAGATCAGACTCATTTTTTTCACCATTTGCAGAATGTGAGTGGTGATTTTGAGACTTCTCTGTGCCTGGGTCATGCGACTGAGTTGCCGGTGTAGCCTTGACCACTTTCTCTCCAGCAAAACGAAGCTCATATCTACAATGAAATGACTCAGTTAAAATAACACCACAAGGAAGTTTCTTCGCTACTTCATTTAGAAACTTCCATGTCAAAATACCTGGACGTATGCGTCTCCAAATACAAAACTTCTCCCTTTTTCAATCGACCAGATGTGTAGAGAGGCTTTTTTAGACCCTTGTCAGCTACAATGCTTATACTATATTTGATCCTGATGATTAAAAAATATATAAAATGATGAGTGAGGGATAGGTGTATAAAACAAATAAGGTGCAAAATAAATGTTGTATTGCATTTGGTATCTAATATAGGATAAGAAATACTGCAACCTGATCCACATTGCATAGCAGAAAATTGACACGTTTTCAAATATTACTAAAATAACACACATGGGTTTCCATTATTTTTGCACTAACACAGCACAAAATTAGATCAGTCAATCAGTTTTCCAACATAAACTAGCATACCAGGGCTCATTGCAAAGATTGTACTGAATAGTAACTTCCCTAACATATCTTTGCTGACGCAATGCATTCTGAAAAATGAAGGCAACAAATATAAGTTAGTGATACTAAAGACTAGGTATTTCTAGCTAGGCTAGCAACACAAATAACATGCTTAATCACTAGTGAAACACAAATTCTTCTCAAACCAAAAATAGATCTTTATAGAAAACAACAATTTGTTTGCACCAGCTGAAAGCAGAACAATGCACAATTTCTGAATCCCGAAAATAGAATATAATCAACCGAACATCCCAAGTACAAAAATTAAAACACCAAAACTTTATCTTTAAAAAAACCAACACAACGCGTGATTGAATTATTGAGAAGCACAAATGCAGGTGTCAAAGAATTCCATCTATAAAACAGCATAAACAAGTATCAAATAGATTTTGGAGGAAAAACTTTTGCTTATTATTAGATGCTGAAACTAACCGAAGCTGCGGCCCTGGTAGTCATTGTCCGCTCCACAGCCACTGGAGCAAGGGTGGGCTCAACAGTTGATGTATGAGTAAGGGAAGGTTCAAGATCAATAGTTCCACCTCCTTTCTGAAGATATACAAAATGAACAGTTAGTGTTAGGAACCTTTGTTTAAGCAAGAAAGAATTCCTAGAATAATGGTGTAAAAACAGATTCAAATGAACAAAGATAGCTTATCGAGCAAAAATTGTCAAGACAATAGGAGATTTTGCAGGTCTTTGATACTACCTTCACAATGCAACACTGTTCCACTCGATAACTGCAACCAATTGCAGCACCCCAAGCACGTGAACGCACATTGTTTCTCAACGTAGAAATATAGCCTGATGTTACATACACAATTGAAATCTTTAGATTTCAATTAAAGCTTCAAATGGAAAGAAAAAAATGTATGTCTCCTGAATCTGATCTAAATATATTCTCGTTCCTATCATTTTAATTTTTATGTATAATATTTTAAATCACCCCATTCTTTCAAATAGCTCTTGAAAATCTATCATGAAGATTCAACCCTATATCTCATGAACCCCAAATACAACTCCAAAACAAGCACACATAATCTTAACAACTCTAAACCAGTTCCAGTTCCTTAATTGTTTTTCTATCCTTTTCCTTTAAAGTTAAGTTTGGCTCCATAATTTTAGATCCACACTTGATGATTTTAAAAGAACAACCCTGTCATAAAGCTTAAAGGTAAAGAAAATTTCAACTGGTAGGTTTCAAATACCTATCGTATAAGCAAAAACTTGTCAAGAAGAAAATTGGATCCAAAGCATTTACAAAACTTGATTTTCGATACATTTGATTACGTAGCTGACCCCACCCAGTGGGAAAAGGCTATTGTTGTTGTTGTATCATATTAGCCAAGACCATGAGAGTACATAAGGTAAATATATTATCGGTTATTATTTCATTACCCTTAAAAGCAATTAGATATTATTAAAGATAATAGTGATTAAGGCTGTATGTCCATACAATCTTTTGGAGGTAGCACCCGAATGGTTGCACGCAGTTCTTGTATGGCTGCAGGTGGAGGAGATGCTGTAGGGCGACAGTAACCTGTATGCATGAGAACTGTGCCAATACTAACGTCAAACATGTATCTTCCAGTATATCTAAGAACATGCTAGTACATCAATTTGGTAAAAGACATATACCAGCAACAAGATCTGAGTCATATGTGTACACATCAGTCCCCCAAAGCTGGCCACCTCTGACCTGAATATAATAATGTGATTCTCAATACATGGTATTGCATTAATAGGAAAATCATGTTCAAAGAGTATCACAATGGAATTAGAAGGATGTAGAGAAAAAAATTAACATCAAGACAAATGAGACTTCAATCTCAACAAATCATGATCATCAAATTAAATACCCCCAACTCCCCAAATCTCGGATGGAAATGCAAAATTGATAACAAGTAGGCAGAGAACAGCTATCCACATTATTATTCAGTTTATATTTCAAGAAAAGGAATTTCTTCCACATCAAAGCAAGTTAGCTATGCATAGTTTATTTTATTAAAATGGTATAGTAAATACTAACTCTTTCAAAATATTTTGTTCAAGGCTTTTGCAGAAGGATTGAAGAACTAAAAATCACCCTCATTAGTGCTCCCTCTCATTCTACTTAATGGAGATACCAAAAGACAGGGATAAAGTTGAAAAAAATTAATGCGTTCTTGTGATGAAAGTATAAGCAACTTATTGTTGTTTAAAACAATAGATATGAAATAATATTATTAATAGGTAAGAAGTTTTAGTCGTTCAGACTATACAAGATTTGTATTAAGATGCTTAGTTTATTTATTTTTTATAAAAAATCTTCATTCCAAACTACGGTGGTGCATAAACTAATAAATTAGTTTACGGTAATAGCTACGGAAGTCACCAAGCCTCAATTTCCTATAGCATAAAATTCAAAGGCACTTTTCACCCAGTTCAGCTCCATAGACTAACTCGACATTATGAACAAGTTCAAAGGAATTTTAACCAACTTTGACAGACACTCATGGATGGACATGACTGTAGAAAAAGTCCTGGTTATTTGGGCCAATCTAGTCCAATAAATAATTTTTCTCAAACAAGCAAGCTTAAAGGCAATGGAGTTTAGTGAAGTTAATAAACAACACATCCTAATAATCACCAACCTAGTTATTTTCAAACTGTTCAATGCAAAAAGCATGATGTAGGATAGAAGTATAGGAAGGATTACATACTGACAACAATTCAAGATCAACTGAAGAGATCAGACCTATAGTTCTTTGGCTGTAAAAAATACTCTAGCCAGCAAGGAACTTAAACTTCCAAGGAGGACTTCAAGAATAAGAGGATAACTAGTTGACCAAAACAAATATGCAGTCTTAAATACAGGTGGAACTATGGAAGAAGCAGAAGATTCAGATAAATCAAAAGGTACCAGATTATTGGCAGAATATCGATATTGATGTCTCAGAGCATCCTGGATGAATAGACAAACATCATTTTAAAAATATTTAACTCTAAAGTTTAACAGAGGCTAGATCAGATTATGAAAGAATTAGAATAAACGTTATTTCAAATTTAACAAAAAAAATCTGAAGAAACACAACTAATAGTATATTTCAACCTTGTGGTTCCTATAGGACAAAGAATCCCAATTTTACAACTAACCTTTAACCGAACCTTCTAAACACCAAAACATTGCCCAAATATGATTATGTAGCGAAAGGATGAGGGTTAAAAGAAACCTCAATTAAAAGAACTAAAATGTGTGAAAAAGCAAAAGAGTTAAAATCAGAAAAAGAAGATGATGCAAAGGTAAATTAAAGGAGATAGATAGAATAGCTACACAAAATAATTTTATCAGAATAACAAGAACAAATCCTTTAAAGACCATGATAAGCAACCATAGTGTATATGAAGTAAGTAGGAGAAAAATAGTTCATGTAATATTAAAAAAAAAAAAAAAAGAAAGCCACCAACTCACCCTAATTAACCCCCCCACCCACACACACACAGAAAAAAGCATAATTAATGACACTCTTTCATCAATTTTACAATAACAAATAGAAAAATTCTTACTTGGCGGTTTGTAGCAGTAACATACTCAGACGGAATCCGAATTTCCAGAGTGGGGCCACTATTAGAGCTTTCACCATTTCTTTCAATTTGAGATTGAGAACATTCATATTCCCTCCACAACTTTGTCAGCTCTTGCATGCTTTCACCAACTTTGTAAACAACAAAAGAAACCTCTATTTTACCTGAAATACCAGAACTTATATATTGGACATGCAAAGGTACTTAAACAATTTCAAGCTCTAATCTTCTCCATCCCATCAATAAACAGTGTCACCAATTGATAAGCAAATGGCAACAGTACAACATTGGAACACATCAAGAAAGACGTGCAAGTGAGATGCATAAATGAGAAAGCAATGGGCCAATAATGGCAATTTCTGCTGGCACGGGTGTTACTTCACTAAGGCAAGAATTCAGTAGTCTTACGTTAAAACAAGCCACCGAAACAAAATGATAGCATACCTTGAGACCTGCACAATATATGACCAGATATAGTTACTAAAATGAATATAGGTGAAGGACCATGCTTACAAATTTTATAAGCAAATTAGAAAACATGGAAAAAATCAAGGAAGAGGAAGAAAGTACCCTTCATTGTCTTGGGTGTGGGATCTCAAACGAGGCTCCCGATTAGGCACCTGGGGACTCCCCCGTGATCTTTGTATCCTCTTGCGGTGCTGACCACTATAGTTATAGACATCCCTCTCCTTTTCTATAGCCCCTTCCCCATCATCTGATTCCTTGTCAAAGCACCTACTACGCTTATCAGACCTGTCTCCTACTAAATCAGCATCCCTTTCTTTTCTCCTGTCTCTAGCTTCTCTATCAACATTTTTCCAGCTATCGACATCTTTTTGCTTCTTCTGCTCCGGTAACACAGTTTCTCCTTCAGGCAGCTTAGCTGATCCATCAACAGGTTCCTTCTCGTTATTTGAAACATCTTTCTCGGCTCCATTCCATGATTCCCTCTTCATCGGATCCTTTTCCCTCTCTTTTAAATTTTCTTTTTCTTTGGGAAGATCTTTTTTCTCTCTCTCCCACCTTTCGACATCTCTATCTTCCTTCACAGATTCTTTGCAGTCAGTACTCGTGTGGCTAACTTGTGCATTGTTTCTACGATCGTTCACTGATTCTTTGCAGTCAATACTCGTGTTGCTAACTTGTGCACTATTTCTACGATCACTTCTTTCCTTTTCCTTCTCACTCCAGTCCCGATGCTTCACCTCCTTTCTTTTTCTATCTTTCTCTTTAGATCTATCATCACCTTTAGAATCAATTTTGTTCTCTCCAACAGCTTCATGAGCTTCCCCACCGTATTCCCTTTGTTCTGCTGTCGAACTTTCCTTTCCAACCTCATGTGAACCTTGAGTGCTGCCACGTAACATATTCCAGGGGTCCAAACTCCCGCCGGGAGCATCAGGATATCTTTTTCCCCTATGGTATTCTTTCGAATCTTTCCAATCCAAGTGGACGCTACTAACCACATTATAACCATCCTTTTCTGTCTTGATATCACCTTTCAAATCATTATGACTATCTCGATCTTGTCTCACATCCTTGTTGTCATCTCCTCTACCTTCAACACGCACATCCTTTTCGTTTTTAGCAATCTGAGGAACCCCTCTTGCTTCTCCAAACAACTCTTTCTTCTCTGTTTTTGTATCACGATTCTCAAACCGGGGATCTCTACTGTCCTTTGAATCCCTTGATTCTAACCTGTTTTCAGGACCAATAGGATGATCGGCATGAGGATCATTAGAAGATGACGGTATCCTATACAATGAATGAAGAGGAGATCTTCTATCTGCATCACGAGGTACTTTTGCCGCCCGCGAATCCTGACCTATATCGTAAGGCATATGATACTCATTTGAAACTGACGACGACACCAATTTGGAATATGCACCAGCCGCATCTTCAAGCTGCGGGTGTTTTGAAGATGGGTGAACAGACTCTTCATGAGATCTCTTAGGCGTACCACTCATAATGAAAACCCAACACAGTCATACAATTCAAAAGGAAGTAATCTGACAACCAAAAAAATTATTCCCTCTGCCGTCTATCTGTTATATTGAAGTCTGCAAGACCATAACTGCCAGCCAAAATTCAACAAAAGAAAATAATTTTATCTATACAAGGCCATAAAGAATTTCGGAAGCATTGAATAAATTTTCATGGAAAAATACATTCATTACCATAAATGAAACTCATTAAATATATACAATAGAATGCATATTATAAGAGAGAGTAGACAGAGCGATCAGAGAGACAGTAATTATCAATTAACAACACGTAAAAGCAAATTTGAAATTGAAAATAAAAAAATCCAAAATTGAAATTGTTGATTTGTTTCTATACTTACAAACATGCAATACAAGTAGGGTTACAACACACTATACAATAAAAATTAGTACCAATGAGTTAAAAGCAAGATTATGGAAGTAATAGATCTCAAAACAAAATGACCTACTATGTAGTAATAATCGAGAAGTAAAAGATAAGCAACCCAAAAAAACAAGAAAATTATGAAATTTTTTTTAATGTTACACTAAGCAGAAAAGTGTGGATAAAGGTGGAACAATACCTACTTGGAAGGTTACTAGAAAGAAGATGCACTAATTTAATTAAATATAATAAAGAAAAGTGAAAAGAATGAGTGGTTAGGGAAGTAAACATACATTTTGAAATTGTGAAATTTGGAGATGAAAACCCTAGAAATTAGGGTGAGTTTTGTATAATTTGATTTGACCTTGAGAATCGGTGAGAGGGAGGAGTTTATTGTTTGTTTGAAGTTGTTGTACTATGGTTGTGTGTTATGTTATATGTCTTCTCCGTTCTTCTGTTCGAGGAGTGTTGTGTTAGGAGTCGATGTCGTTTATTTATGTTATGTTTTTGTCCATCAACCAAAGCCCACGTCAGAATCAAATACCGTTCCGCTTGCATATATCCAATCACCAAACAAATTTTGAACATGATTGATGATAATTACTATTTTTTTTTTATAATTATTTTCTAGAAGAATGGAATAACCTAAGTTCTCATTATATTTATATTTTATTTTTTGGTTAACTTATTAGTTGATATAATTTTATTAAGTGTTCAAATAAGTTCTTGTAATATAAAATATTTTAAATATATTTATGAATTTAAATTATAGTTAATTGATTAAAAGTTTGATAAAATCTTAATTTTTCTAAAAAAAACGAACATTAACTCTTCGTAAACATAGTTACATAATCAATATCTTTCTACTTCTGAAAAGTTTCTTATTTCATATTTTTTAACGATTGATATCAAAAAATTGATAAATTCATATTGGTGGAAATAAAAAAGAAACGAAACGAGAAGAAATATGTAATATTAAATTCAGATGGACGATACAATTCTTTATAAAATGTTGTCAAACTGAATCTTAACTAAAGAAGAAGACAAAGAACAAGCTCGTGATATATCAATGCATCGTCAAAATCTCATACGTATGAGAAAATTTCGACAATGTGTTACTGGAGGTCACATTCGACATTAATTTTATTATAATTTTTATAAAATTTATGATGTTTTTTAATAAATTATATATATATATATATTTGTTAAAAAAATTCTTTAAAAAAGTCGCATTTACAAAGTTGCGATTTTTAAAAGCAACTTATAAGTGAATTTAAAAATTGAATATTTTAATATATAATTTTAAAAAGAAAAATATTTTGATACTTTTTTTTAAATAAAAAAGAGGCTAATAACACTTCCATGATACTATTATTTATCACTTCCTCAAAACAAAATATTTTTCATAAGGGGATTTCTTGGGAGCGGCGTTGGGCCACAACCCAATCTTTATTCAGCTTAGTATAAAAAAACTCCCAAGATATCAACATATCAAATTTTCAGTGAGAATTTATCACATTCCTCCCAAAATCAAGTCATTTATAGTGTGAGGTGCCCTCTCATCTGCCCATATTATGTTTCCCTGTGGTATGGTTGAATCAGTCTGAACACATAAGATCGGCCGTGCAGCAAATTGAAAATGCAATGTAGAGTGTGCAATTTTCTAGCAACGCAAAAAAATAGGTTGTTTAGCGGCTGTTAGATATCACCGAGGCAAGTTTGAAATGGAGAAAAGTAAATGATATTCAAAATTTATGGAAGTCCATAAAGGGAAGCTCAAGGCATACTTTATGCCCTCATTTGGTTGCAAGATTGGGAGCTGACCATATGCTCAATGAACTAGACTGCAAAATAGTTGTAGACACTATTCATTGTGACCGCCATGATATGTCTAAATTTGGCATAATTATTTCCTTGTGTAAAGCTATTTTGTGAAACCGCCTAAACTTTAAAATGGTTTTTGTTAAAAGACAGCCAAACATGATGACTCGTCCGTCACTTGACAAGAACCTCCATTTATATGCTAGTCCCCATTTATTTTATGAATCTTCTATGATGCTTGATCATTCCTTTAAAAAAAGTTAGCAACAAGTCTTTTTTGGTTGTGTTCATTTAAAAAAAATGTTAGTGTTTCTTTTAAAAAAAATGTTAGTGTTTCTATTGATTTTCGTAATTTAAATTTAGATTATAACATTGCATTTTAAATATATTTTATTTTTGAGAACTAAGTTACAAATATAGTTGAAAAATAAAATAAATATTTTTAAATAATTTTTTACCTTTTTTTAAAATGACATTTTTGAAAAATAAAAGTAAAGATAATACTAATAACATACTATTTTCAACCCATTCTACTTGAGTTATTAAAATTAACACGAATTCCACTAAATTCAAATGAAACTCGTGTAATTGATTGTATTGAAATATATGCATTAATATTTATCTAAAAATAAAACATGAATTAGGAGGTATAGAAGAAAAAAAAAAGAAAAAAATAATTACCTATAATCAAACATACACCCTATGTTTTTTGTTTTGTGCTTCTTTTTTCCGTCTTATAAAGTATCTAAATAAACAAAAATACACTTTGGATTAACCTATCCGATGTTAAATACACAAAAATATACTTTGAATATGATAAAATTCATCCATAGTTTTACCCTATACCACTCACATTTAACCTTTATCCCCATAAATGCAAGGAAATGAGATTTTTATTTTCGTATAAATATTAAAATTTATAATTTTTCACCATCCTATCATTTGATATTTCTAGTAAAAAGTGAATGAATTTTTTCTCTAATTTTATCGGAGAACTTCAAGGAAGATTTTTAGTTCATATGTCGTTTTCGAAAAACTTGAAAACTTTTTCGAAACTACCGAAAAAATTGATTCAAACATTTCTAATAAATAATATATTCAATCTATTTTGCACTTAAAGTCATTTGGTGTGTAACAGAAAACTTATGAAATTCATAAGTTTTTCGGTAAATTCCTACTATACCAGAAAACTTTTTTGAAGTTTTTCAGTAGTATATTTTTATGCTTAGGTTCCAAAAAATTTTTTTAAAGGTTTTGGTACATACTTTTTACTCTTATGTACTAGAAAACTTTAAAAATATTTTCTAATATAAACTTTTATGTACTGGAAATCTTCTAAATCATTTTTCAGTAATTATCAAAAAACTTTAATTGTTTGATTCAAAAATCTTTGAACAGTGAAAAAAAGTGATTTTGAGTTGGTAAAATAGTAAAAAATAAATTAAAGATATATTTATCATTTTAAAAATTTATGGGGTATAGATAGAAATATAGGGGTATAGGGTAAATTTTTCAAATTCAAACTTTGAAAAATTTAAGAGCTTTTTAAAAGACAATTTTTGTTTTGCTTTGGTCCTGTTGGGCCATTGTTATTTGGACTTTTATTCAAAATAAAAGGCCCAAAATGAGTTATGCTGAAACTCTTGAACCCTTGGAATGGAGAAAAATCAATCCCTCTCTCTCTGCTATGGCTACAAGGTACGCATGTTTTCTACACTCTCTCTCTATTTTTCGTCACGAATCATTTTCCCCAACCAAAAGGGTATACCAAAAATCGATACTTTAATTAATTCAACACCCTCACCATATTAAAGCTACTAACTTTCTTCTATTTTGCTGGTTAGGCGTTTGAGGGCATTTAAGCGATGGATGAAGTCTAATGGATTCGAATGGAGTGATGCATTGGATTTTGTGGACACTCCAGAAGATGGAATAGCTGTTAAAGCATTGTGTGAAATGAAAGAAGGTGATGTTGTTGCAAAAATGCCAAAGGAAGCTTGTCTTACAATAAAGACTAGTGGTGCATGTGAAATCATTGAAAATGCTTGTTTGGGTGGTTATTTGGGATTAGCTATTGCTATTATGTATGAGAGAAGCTTGGGTGAGGAATCCCCTTGGGCTGGTTACCTTCAGCTTTTGCCTCAACAAGAATCTTTGCCTTTGGTTTGGACTATTGATGAAGTTAACCACCTTTTGTGTGGTACTGAACTTCACCAGGTATATACATGTAAACACCAATAATAGTTTAAGAATTTGAATGTAACCTCATTGTTGGTGTTGTGCCGATGTTGATACTGAACCGATACATGTTGGACTATGGTCATAGTTTCATTCTGAAGTGTTGGTGCTAGGATATTATAGAGCTAAGTTCATTATGAGGGATGGGTTAAATTTGGCCTTATAGAACTATGATAATGTAATATAGGCTTGTGTCTGTAGAGTTCTAGGTATTTTTTCTTTGCTCCAAATCCAATATACTTTTGTGAAAATGGTAAGAGAATACTGTTTGTTTGTACTCTTGGTTTTACACGGATATCCAATAAGCGTTTATTGTTGTTTATTGTTTTGCCACGTCATCTCACTCTTATAAGTGTATTTTGAAATTGATTGTACAAAGAGACAAAGTAGTGGATTCTTATTGGATGTCTGTAAGACTAACAGTGCATGGCCCTTTAACTCTTAGTCTAATGGCTTGTATTTCGTTTGACTTTTGCATGCTAGAATCACCTTGAAGCTTTCATATTAAGATGTAACATAACTGTAGTTTACGCATGATCTATGAAACTTAGACATTGGGTCCGACACTAATGCTGACACGGCGATAATAATTTGAGAAAATGAAAGTGATTGAATGTAATAATTATATTGAACGTAATCATATGTGTCGCTATTGTGTCGGTGTCGCATATCGGACACACCTTCAATTAATTTTTTATGTCCAAGGTTCATTGGAATGTGCAGTACAATTTATTTCACAATTATTATACCATTGAAAGGGAGTTTAAAATTATTATAACCATATTAATTAGTTTATGATGCTGATTGCTTTTGAGTGGCATAATAATTAATGTTATATGATATTTTCATGACTGTTCTCTTAGGCCTTGGTATTAATCAAATATAGTGAGATATGGAACTATGTGCTTTTCCTTTCATGAAAATTTTCTGATCTCTTACAATTGTAGGCAGACAGTGCAAGAAGACAAAGCTCTCATCTATGAGGACTGGAGCGAGAATATTCTACCCCTGTTGGATTCAGAACCTTCAAAGCTTAACTCTATATTCTTTGGTGTGGAACAATACTTTGCAGCCAAAAGTCTTATCTCGTCACGATCATTCGAGATAGATGATTACCATGGTTTTGGCATGGTTCCCCTGGCAGATCTGTAAGTGAAGCCTCTGGTGATTAAATGGTTCTCTTTTCTAGTCTAAGATTACCCCTTCATTTGCTAGTTACTACATTTTCAATTTTGGCTTACCTTTATTATCTATGTTAAGCAACTTACTGGTGTATACTACCTATGTTTTGAGAATTTGAAGTTTTTGTGTTCTTGGCATTTCAAAAGAAAAGGTTATTGATGTGAAAAACTGTAAGCTTGCAATTAGTTATCTTGTAGTTTTCACAAATAACCTAAGAGAGGTTATTTGAAAGTAATGCTGTGTGTTTGTACATGATTCAAAACTGTAATGGTGCATCAATATCTTGTAATGTTCAAATATAATCTTACAGACTAATACTAAAATATTTTTGAGAGACTAAGAGCACGTGATTGTTACAAACTAACAATTAAGAATTGTTACAAACTAACGATTAAGAATAGAATGGGAAATAGAAAAAACAAGCTGGAACCCTTTTATTACTGAATAGAAAATGAACAGAAATAGAGGATATAATTCTCCCCAAGGGTTTCCTCTTCGCAAAGGATTTCACTGTTTACACAAAAGTTATGCTATTACTAAATGAATCCCTTTATTCATATCCCTTCTAACTAGCTAATATAGACAATTAGGACTAACTATTGTCCTGCTGATGACATAGTTTAATTGCTTCTCCAGTTTCAATCATAAAACGGGTGCAGAAGATGTGCATTTCACTGCTTTGTCTTCTAATTATGAATCTGATGACCATGAGGTTGATGAGGGCATTGTTGATGAAGAAGCATTGCCTCAAAATACCTCTATGGATAAGACTGAGGATTCTGTTGTTAGCGACATGGAATGTTCTTCTGTTGCTGAGGATGATACTTCAATGCTGGAGATGGTTTTGATAAAAGATGTTAGCAGTGGAGCTGAGGTAAGGAAGTCCCTTTCATCAATGTGCTCTTTTTTTTTAAACTTCCACTGGAAAGTGATCAGTCTTGTGTAATTTCATAGGAATAAATCTCGGACCAAATATGTTTATTTATTTACTTTCATACATTTTATAGTTTTGGATATATGGTTGACATTTCAATTTGATATGTTCAATGACCTCAAAAAGCACTCTTCTACTTTTGATACAATATATTAGTTTTCTTTGACACGGAAACCTCTTATTCTTCCATTTGATACAGGTATTTAATACTTACGGCATATTGGGTAATGCCGCTTTGCTTCATCGATATGGATTTACTGAGCAAGATAATGCCTACGATATCGTGAACATTGATTTGGAACTGGTAATTCAATTGTGTTCTTCTTTGTTCTCTGACCGCCACAGCAGATCAAGAATTTCCCTTTGGAGAAGGTTGGGCTATTCTAGTGGCAGCGAAAACTCGGAATATTTTGAAATATCATTTGACGGAGAACCACAGATTGAACTCCTCATTTTATTATACATCATATTTTTACCAGATGATGTCTACAACAAATTAGACTTATCAGTAGCAATTGCTGGAAATTGTCATGAATCAAGTGAAACCACTCTTTTGATTGATAATATTTTTTCATTGAAGGAATCTAAAATGAGCAAGAAACCTTTGTTGACCAAAGAAGTTTGTGATGCTTTGTTGTCACTAGCTGATATAAGGGAGAGTCTCTATGGTTTGAAGTCAATAGAAGATGATATTGAGGCATTGGAAAAGTGTAGTTTTGTTGGAGATAAAAAGGTGTATCATTCTTTGGTGCTGCGTATCAGTGAAAGGAAGATCCTTAAAAAACTCAGAAATTATGCTTCAAAGTCATGTGAGATTACCAATTCTAGTTCTGCCAGGAAGAAGTTGAAAAGAGCAACAAAGAGAGGAATTTGATTTTCTTTTTTTCTAAGTTTTTTTTTTTATTTCTTCGTGAAATGCTCTAACATTTATTATTTTTATATTGGTGCTTTGGTTCATTGTTTTATGCAACAAATTGCAAAGCTGCATATCATATATTACCGTTTTGGACTTTGATCAGCCACCAAAATCATGTATTTTAACGTACCATTTGCGTTGTTATAATTTACATTTTTGCATGCTCTTATTTGATAATATACTGTCTTCTTGTAGTTGATAATAATAAGTGAAAATTCGCAGTATGGTATTACTTAAATTGTGATTCAATTCAAACTCGTCTAATGTTAATCCCTGTGTGAGTGATGACTGATGACAAAGGAGTGTTAAATGAGTATGGTTAATTTTTACATTATTTTTGTCGTATTTAGTTAGTGTTGGATACTGAAATGACACTAAAAGAATATAGTAAATATAAGATTATGGTAAGATGAAATTGTAGGACCAAATAAAAATGGTGGATATCATTCTAGGACCCACAGTTCTCGCCATTTTATTCAATTTTAAGATTTGATAGAGAAAAAACTCAATTGACCAGTGAAAAATAAAATTAATGATTTATCAAAAGTTTTAATTCATTAGTGTTTTTTGTGTGTGTATATTTTAAGTAAACATTAGATTTAGGTCTGTGTGTTGTATGACTGTTTATGGATAAATACAACTTTACAAAAAAAAATTCACCAAATATAAAATTAAATAAATAAAAAGTAATTTTTGAGTGTGTTTGGATGAAAGAATTTTTTTAGGTGATGTAGTTTTAGAGTGTAATTCCAATTCTTCTATGTAAAATTCATTTTTGGATGATAAATTTAAAGAATTCTTAACATTAAGAGATTTTATGAAATATTTTGCTATAATTAAATTTGAAAAATTTCAAATACTATTTTAAGAGTAAAAATTTAAAATTATTTCTTAACTTTATACAACGTGTATCATAAATTTATCTTTATAAAATTTAAAATTTTCTTTTGCCTTTTTTTAATTTTCAATTTTGCCCCATCACATTTTAAATTTATAAATATAACCAAAATTTAAATAAACAATTATTTTATCTAAATAACAATATTTATTAATGAAGAAAATGCAATTGAAACATTTTGAATTGCTTAAAAATTTTAATTCTTTAGAACTTTCAATTCTTCCGTACAAACACTTTTGGAGAATCAAATATTTAACACAATAATAAAGATGTTATAGTATTAAATTTGAAAAGAATATCTTTTGATAGGATATAATATATGACTATAGGATCATTGTTAGTAAAAATAAAACATTTATCATTTTGCATGAATGACACCATATGCAAATTATTTAAATGTCTAATGTTATTTAAATTTCTTTTGATATTTTTATCATGCAATCAACCATTTTAGTGTAACATAGTATTTAAAAGAAGTTAGAAATATTTTCATACAGTAAACTAAAACAAATTCAAATCTTATAATTAATATTGTCTTTAATTTCCCAAACTCAAAACTACAATATCGAAAAAAAGGAATGTAAAAAAATCATATATATATTCAATTAAATATATACAAACAGTTTAAAATATGACCGATCTATCCAACCGTAAAAAAATAATATCTAAATGAATTGCATGCGGTCAACATTTTCTACTTATCTCACTTTAATTCTTATACGTATATTGAAGGTTGAATGATTGCATTTTAAATTATATTGTAGATAAAATTTTAGAACTTAAAACATAAGATAAATAAATAAATAAAAAATCAAATAGTAAATATAAAAGCCATTTGTCTTAATCATTGATGATAATGGTCACATTGAAAAAATGAGTGATGAAGACCACTAGAGAGGAACGTGCACAATTCCATCTTTTAGTTCTTTAGACATAATTTCGAGCAAGTGTGAAAGAATCTTTAGACATAATTTCGAACAAGTGTGAACTGTTAACTGCTACATGCTAAAGATTGATCGATGCATTAAAAAAAAATTAAAATGAAAAATAGTGCATAAGAAAGAAAGAAAAATATGTTGGCTAGATCATCACTTACAAAATAAATGTGATATAATTGTGACTTAGTTTCAAAATTGAAGGAAAATAAATGTGTAAGGATATAGTTGAACTGTAAATAGAACTTGTCTACAAATAAAATTGAAAAGATGCATAAATATAATTGAGTTGGCAAAAATAAAACTAGATAATAAAATTAACAATGAGATGGCACATAATGACTTGTGAGACTATTTTAAAATATAATAAATAAATTGGAGTAGTTGAGTAATAGATCGAGTTGATGCATGGCTGAAGGTAGATTTGTCTTTTATGGTAAGAAAGCTTACTATCCAAATAGGTTTTGCTTTAATTATATTTTATTGAAAGAGAGCGTTAGAACAAGCTAACTTAAAGTTTAAATAATTCATTATTGTGAACTAAAATAAATTGACATTTTCCTTTTAATATTTACCTTTAGTTTTTAAACTTTTTTTTAAAATAGTTTATAGAATATTTTTTTATATTCAAGTCGCATCATATATTAAATGTGAGTATTTTTTTAGTAGAAATTTAAATTCAAATTCATACTATTACAGAAGATCTTTCCGCTAGATCCAATTTCATTAATAGTGATTTTTAATATTTTTTTTAATTTAGAAGAAATGTACCAAAATTAACTTATACAGTTACGAAATCATGAAATCACACTCAAAAGATAATATTCAATTCAATTATATCAACATCAGTAACACACTATCTTTGTTTAACAAATATCAGCTCGGGGTGGGTGAGAGAATGGATTTTAGTTTTAACATTTTATTATGACAAAAAAACAATTATCGTTTCTTGTTACGTATTTTATTAGTTGAAATAGCTAATCAATGATGTCAAAAGGTCAACCGATAAAGATGTCAATGCAGACCGCGTTATATTATTATATACTACACATTAATTCATTTACATGATTTAATTAAGAAGCAAAGATTGTACAGATAAATTATTTCAGACAAAAAAAGATTGCATAAATAATTTTCATAAAAAAATACCATATAAAGTACTGTACATAATACACAAATATTCTTTACACTAAGTAAAATATAAATAAAAAATAAAAAATACTCCGTAGATGTAATTTGAAGTTGTGGTGTGTTAAGAGCGAAATATTGATTAGAGAGAAGGAAACCGTAGAAAGAGTCAAGAATTCTAAAATGCAATAGTATTTGTTTGAACATTATTCTTATACAAGTGGGATAAATGATGTGTTTGAATATTGGAATCCAACAAAGAAAAAGAAAAGAGCAAAGAGCTTGGTCAAATGTCAAACATTTAAACGCGTAAGCTATGAGATAAGATAATAATGCAAAGTTGTTCTCACTTCTTCTACCTTCTATTATATCTAATTAAAAAACATATAAATGAAGATGATATCAAGATTTAATCATAAACTAAGAAAAGAAAAGATGGCATTGAAGGAAACGTTTTACATATCACATGGATCACCAACACTAGCCATAGATGAAACAATTCCTGCATGGAAATTCTTGAAGCAATGGAAGGAGGTTTTTCCTCATAGACCCTCTGCCATTCTTGTTATATCTGGTCACTGGGACACCTCTGTTCCAACCGTCAACGTTGTACAACACAATCAAACCATCTATGACTTCTCTGGCTTCCCCAGAAGCATGTACAAGGTTTCTTTCTTTCTACTATCTTCATGCGTCCATTTCTTCTAATTTCCATCACCAAATTACATTCTTACCCTCACAAAAACTCATACTTCATTTTGCTCAATACTACTTGGATTCTTTTTCTTTTTCTTGTTCTGTCATGTACTACTACTTATTTGGTCAAGATTTTCAATTTTTGGAAAAAAGGTCTAGAAGTTTCTCTTCAATCAATTTCATAATGACTAGGTTTAAGAAATTATTTGGTTTATGGCTAGGTAACCTGTTTTTTAATTGTTAAAAAATGTCATTTGGTATCATAATTTAGGAAGAATCTGTAATCTCCGGGATCATGCTTAATTTAGAGATCTCGACTTGGATTAATATTTTATCAAAACACTTTTAAATTACATTTTGAAATATGAGCTCACTAATTTTCACCTAATAGTCGTGATTTACGACTGTGTGACTGAAGAGAATCCAAATCCATTTGAGAACAAACTCTTTAAAATAAACTATTCACTGTAAAGGAAAAAGTAAGAAAATATAGCAATTGATTGGATAAACAACCATTGAGCTTCATATATTATGCATACACATTAAGTTGTTTAAATTTCAATTGGATCATAACTCTTCACTTTTCTACTCTAAAATAAGGTTACTTAAGATGTGCTTAAGTAGCAATTCAAGGACTAATAATTGTAATTAGATGTTGTAGCTTTCAATCTCTCCACAAAGAACAGAAAATGTAGAGTAAAAAAAAAGTGCATTTGTCCATTTTTTTCTTTTCTAACTATCTCTTTGAACTTGTTCCTTTGATTGCAGCTCAAGTATCCTGCACCAGGGGCTCCACAGTTGGCAAGGAAGGTGAAGGAACTAATCGAAGCATCCGGGTTAAGTCGAGTGGACGAAGATAAAAAGCGCGGCCTTGACCATGGAACATGGGTGCCTCTCATGTTGATGTATCCAGAGGCTGATATACCAGTGTGTCAACTTTCTGTTTCATCACAAAGAGATGGTACTTACCATTATAATTTGGGAAAGGCATTAGCTCCTCTTAAGGATGAAGGTGTTCTTATAATGGGGTCAGGAAGTGCCACTCATAACATGAGAGCAATTGGACATCGTGATAGCCCTCCTCCTGCTTGGGCTCTGGCATTTGATTCTTGGTTAAAAAAATCACTTGTTGAAGGAAGGTATGTGTTGCATTTTTTATTTCATGTCAGATTCATATTAATATATCACAAGTAGTTCTAAGTGATTAGACTCAAGTGTTTAATAAGGTTCAGTACAGGTCAGTCCGACTTTACTGTTATCGGCATTTGTCCATTCATTCCCACTACAATTGAACCGTAATATGACCACACTTTATTAGTTGAAAACTGGAGGGTTAAGACCAAAAAAATATGCTGCAAATATAATCCAATTTTGCTTGCTCTTAATTATTTTATAATTCAAATATATTAAACATATAAACTTTTGTTTGGATAAATAGCTCAATAAAGTGTTTATGTACTATAAACTATTTTTATAATAAAAGGTAAAATAAAGTCAACAATAATCATTTAACCTATAAACTATTTTCATTCGTTATTTTGGAGAACTTATGAAAATAAGTTGAAAGTAGCTTGTGGATATGTCGTAACTTGTTTGCATAAACTCTCCCAAACAGTCTCATAAGTGGTTATGTCCAAGGGGGGAGCTAGGTTGTTGGTTAAAGGGGCTCCAGCCCCTGCTGGTATTTTTTGCATATCCAAGCCTCATGTTTTCTTAGGCTACAATGCCATATATTATATACACATTTCATTGATAATTTGATAATGCATCGTATGCCTTAAGAAGGGAAAAAGAGATTAATATAAAATTTGTTTTTCTTGGAAAGGGGTCGTTGGAACAATGCCATTTTTTATTCATTTTATAATTAATAAGAAACATAGCCCCTCCACCACACTAATGCTGGATTCGCCCTGTTTATGTCAGTAAATAAACTCAAATAAGTCAATCTAAACAAGGCTAATACTCTCCACATAACTGTACATGTATTTCTTTTAGATGCCCTATCTGATGAACTTTTCTTACTCAATCTACTAGAGCTAAATGCACAATTTATTAGTTGTGTGCATGTTTATGAACACTAACATTTGTACCATTTATTGGTTGTACATCTTCTAATACAAGTGCTCAATCTATGGTTATTGTAGATATGATGACATAAACCATTATGATGAGAAGGCCCCATATGCAAAAGTGGCTCATCCTTGGCCTGATCACTTCTTTCCCTTGCATGTGGCTATGGGGGCTGCTGGTGAAAACTCAAAGGCCAAAGTTATCCATGAGAGTTGGGATGGTGGTGCTTTTTCTTACGCCTCTTTTGGTTTCACATCAGATTCTAGTTGATACATCACATTGCTTCCATGTTCTTCTGTTTTTTTTATGTATCAAATAAAATGTAGTGATGTTTTATGATCTAAAAAGACATGTATGTATGTGCCTGAATTTTTAATTTTAACAAATATTTCATATGTGCCTGCAATTTTTCATTGAAACATTAAATGTGTGAACATAAAATAAGAGAGCATCTCGAAATATAAGCTACTAAGCTCTGAACTATAACAATCTCAACTGAACCAGTTATATCGGTTATGACTTATGACCAGTAACTTATATAACCAATTTTAATAAGCTGAAACAAACTTTTCAGATGCTGCATCACAACCACTTGTAATAGATTTTGAGACACTTCAAAAGAGCCAATAAAATGGATATTGTAATGAAAAAAAAATGATAATGGCCTAAATACCCCTTGAGTTGCCACTGTTTTCTTTGATTCTTCCATGGTACTTTTTTAATGGATTATAAGATATAATTAAAGTCTAATAATATTATATATCTCCAACCAATTGCATATAAACAGGTTATTGCTGGTGAATTTATCATAAATATAGGATATAATTATATTGGAAGTGTTGCATCAAACGGCCACATAAAGAGGTTTTGCTATCAGCAACCTATAATTGACACTTGTGCTTAGGGGTTAATCATTGAGGTTGCAATAATAATATGGTATAAGGGACAATTAGCAGCTTCTTGTTGCTCATGCTAATTAGTATTATTATTATGCAACAGCTATACATTTGACTATTAGTCTTGAATCATTTGCACTCTTGTGATTATGAATTCTAATGAGTGCAACTTACAAAGTATTAGGATGAATATAGTACTTATTAGTATACATAGTGTCATACTGAGATCATCATTTAGTAGCAGAAAGTAAAAAAATTAGTATAACTTCTTCCTTTACATTTTGAGGAGAAATCATATTTTTTTAGTAACAAAATTGATTGATTTGGAGTGAAGGGGTACACACACACATATATATATATATATATATATATATATATATATATATATATATATATATATATATCAGATTAATGTATTCAATATTGGTAAGTGATAAAAAAGCTGTATTTAGATCCATTTGAGTCACAAAATAACAAGTTTGGTTATAACTTACGAAAAGATGTTATTTTTGACCTTTTACAACAACAAAAAATAATCTCTACACATCTATTATTGTAATTAAGAAGTGGATTTTCTATGAATTTCACATCATTTTACTTGTATGGTTTTATACTAATTAAGTATATTATACTTCTGGAACGTTGGTATACCAATGAGGAGTAGGGACAAGCACCAAATCTAGGACGGTCCAACCCTTAAAGTAATGTACTTATTGCAAAGCAAAAGCAATACTATTGGACAGTCTTTTCTTCTAAGTGGACAGTTCTCCACAAACATTCTTTACTTAATTTTTGTTCTTATCTTATTATTGTTTGGTAATCCTTTTATTAATTTAATCTAAACACTTTTAGAAAAAGACAACAATTTTTTAATCAGTGTCTAATTAACAGTGTATGTGAAGCAAAGCAATATCATGCACTCTCAACTTTTTAATTGTCTCCAATGACATTTCTACTTTCATTTATTTATTGTTATTAAGACCTCTGATCTCTCTCACTACGCTTTTACACATAGAGACTACATATATAAAGCAGTTGGACTCAAACGGTTAACGAGCTTCAGTTAAGAACAAATTGATTAGGAGGATCTGAGTTTGAACCTTGACTAAAACAATTGTTGATCATATTTTACTTACCTCTCGATCGAACTCTAAATTACCAGAACCTTTGGCTTGAGCACTGGAGGTTAAAGACAAAAAAACCATTTGTAATCTGAACCATAGAGACACTGAGCTACTTTTCTAGATCAGTGATAAAATAAATAGTACTTTGGACAAACTTTGGCTACCCTTTTTAATTCTCTCTCTCATGCTCGTGAATATTATATATATATATATAAGTCTACAATGCCATTTGTTGCTTCACTTGCAAAATTTACAATCAAGACTTTGCATGCTTGTTCCATCAAATTCTAATTTCCTTATATATCCCCTTTTCTCTTCAGCTACCACATTCATCTTCTCTATAATAGAAGGTTTTTCTGTGTTCATTCTATATCACATAAATTGTCATCATTTCTAGAAACTTCTAAATACATGGAATCAAGCATTTTTCATGTTAACAAGAGGGAAGAAAAAAAGATAGTAGTGAAATATAAAGAGTGTCTCAAGAACCATGCAGCTGCAATTGGTGGCAATGCAACTGATGGATGTGGTGAGTTCATGCCTAGTGGAGAAAACGGCACACTTGAAGCTCTTATGTGTTGTGCTTGCAACTGCCACAGAAACTTCCACAGAAAAGAAATAGAGTCTAATTGTGATTGGAGTAGCCCTTCTAAACATTATGCTCTTTCATTGATTCCTGATAACATTGCACCCATCTTGAATCATTTATCTCCTAACAAAAGTGGTTCAACTAGTCCTTCTGATCATTTTTATGAGAAGAACTATGAAGATTGTGTTAATGAGGTGGAAAATCCAACTGAAAAGATGATAAAGAAGAGGTCTAGAACCAAGTTTACTCAAGAACAGAAGGAGAAAATGCAGGATTTTGCAGAGAAAGCAGGATGGAGGATACAGAAGCTAGAGGAATCTGTGGTGCAGAAGTTTTGCCAAGAAATTGGAATCAAGAGAAGAGTTCTTAAAGTGTGGATGCACAATAACAAGAACACTTTTGCTAAGAGAAATCTTTCTATTAACTAGATTTATCATATATATAGCATGAAGATGAGGCTCATTTGTTAAAGATTTATTTTTTGTTCCTGCATTTTACTAAATTATTTTGTTTCATTTATTCTACTTTCAGGGGATTTATGTATTTGAATAGTTCTGGATCATCTTTTTTATCCTTGTTTGTTTAAATTGGAGAGCATGGTGTTATTAGGTTTAGAGGATCTAATGTATTCAACTTTATGGTTACAAAACTGTGAGTTATGTTAAAGTGATCTACAAATTTAGTTGTCTTAGCTCTTATGTGTATTGAGATTTTTATCAACTGAGTGATAAAAAATTGTTTGTAACAATGAAGCATCGACTTCAAATTGAAAGTATGTCTGGTTTTTGACATCGACCTGAACCTAGACCCTGTCAAAGCAGGTTTTCTTCGTTAAAGTTGAATCATATTCAAGCAGGTATATGCGCGTGTGAAACTTGACATTAATCCCATAAATGTAAGTAGCAAAGAGGTAACTTTGGAAATATTGAAAGCTTATAGATATCATAGGTTCTGATTGATGCTTATAGATATATTGATATTGATACGAAAGTTTACTACTATAATAATACAGAAATACACCCCATACCCAACAAAACAATTCAAAGCAAACCATACACATAAACATTTAGTTTATATTACATACTTAAAACCTATTTTTTTTATCTAATGATTAGTTAATTACGCGGCAATTTTGTCTTACTTCACCATTGGAACCTTGTTTAATATCAAGCAAGCCCATCTTGACCATAGCTTGTTGGAAATCAAGGAAGAACAAGGCTTGGTTTATTGCATAAGCATTCACAAAGTTCCTTGTTCTGGGACTAGTGTATAGTGTTTGGTCTGAAAAGAGGACACCGTTCTTCCTCAACAAAGCATTGAAGTAAACGTTGTCAAAATCGTTCCTTGTTGCATCAAATGGTTGTTCTGAGTTGTCTCCAGAACTACATGTTTTGGATAGTGTCTTTGCAAAATCTGAATCCAAAGCTGGATCTACTTGGCTTAATCTGTTCTTGAAAGAAGCACACCTTGCAACTCCTAGTGTATGAGCCCCTGCATATATAATTCAGATCCTCAACCCCCTATTTGTTCTGTTCTTGAAAGAGTCATGTCATATCATTTCAATTGGTACATTTTCATTTTCATGTGACAAGAAGTGTTATGGGCATTGATTGGATACTTTTAAGACATTTTTTAATGAAAATGGACAACTATTAATTTCAAAGTATTGGCGCCGTAAGTGGGAACGAACCCACGAAGGTCTCTGCCACATATGAAGGCTAACATACCCTTTACTCAGAGCTTTTGTTCCGGTACACCAAAAAGTCTTACATTAGTTGGGAATAGTGGTTAAGGGTAGTTTACACTCACACTCTTTCACACCCGAGGTATCTTTTCACAAAACTTAAAGTGGACATTATCTCGAAAAGATGATCATGTTCATGCGGACTTGAGATCAGAACAATATATTTACCATGCATGAAACAGTTTAATGTTCAAAACCATAGCGAAACTTATTAACTGAACTTCAATCATACTTTAGGATAGAACTCCAAATTACTAGAGTCCCATTGCCCTAGTTAAAAACGAAAAAAACACTCCCTTCTTATTGCTTTATATAGAACTTTTTTTTAAATTTTCAAAGGTATTAATTATTTCATCACTAATATAGTCCTAATTATGTTACATATCTTTTTCGTCAACCTACAATGTTATATGAAATCATAAACTAATTCGAATAAACTTGTAAAATAATGCCAATTTTCAACATATATAATAATATCAATCTGTGATTTAGTATATGAGATATTGTATTTAGAGAAAGATGGGAGTAGTATGTGGTTACCAGAGAGAGCCACCATCTCTTGTGCAGAAAAACCATGTTGACCAAACTGTCTAATAAGCTCAGAGGCATTAAAGGTAGGAAATGGCAAATTGATAGTATCCTCAATTTTGGATCTTCTTCCATCCTTTCTCCCTTTAGGTATGTTATACACTGGACCTCCAGCCTGCAATAATAATTCAATACATTTCATTTGAAGCCAATTTTGCATCAATCATTAATACACAAATGAAGTAGTTATATATATATCTTACATAGAAAACTGCTTCAGTAGCAGCCATAGCAAGAATATCAGCACATGAAACCACACCAGGGCATTGTCTTTCAAGTTCTTCTTTGATATCATCTATGATTCCAAATCCTCTTAGGCTCAAATTTGCTGGTGAATCTTTTTCTGCTGTATTATCCTTACTGGAGTCAATAAGAACTGACCCATCACATCCCTATAGTGGCATGGACAAAAATAAACAAACTTTAATGTCACAGATACTAACGTCAATTACTATATAATGTAGAAAATGGAAGCAATTAATAAAGTGATTGATGACATATTGCACGACACGTCATATATATTGTTTCAGCGGTGGACATTTTTGCGACAATAAATAGTTGGGCAACCACTCACCTATTGGCTATTCACGTTCTAACAAATTAATCATTAATAATACTTTCTCTAAAATGAGCTTATTATATTGCAAAGACATATAATTCATTAAAATTGATAAACTCACATTCTTATAACACTAAGATGTGTTAGTGTCTAACATGTGTCTTAATTCATTTTCTCAAATGATTGTTAATATCAACATATCAGTGTCAGTGTCAAGTGTAGTTTGCGTGTGACTTTCGTGCACATGCAACATCAATACATATCTTTGAGTGGCTCTATAGTATCTATAGAGAGAGAGAAGAGAATTCAACCTGTATGAAGCAGTCATGGAAGTGCATTCTAATAAGAGCAGCTGCAAGGGTGGGATCATTGTCCAAAGCTCTATTAACGACGTTCTTAACAACAGGTTCAACAAAAGGACAACTCATCAAGTAGTAGTTCATGTTTAACCCACCATCTGCCCCGAATCCGAACCCGAACCCGCACGCAATCACCTCTATTAGCAAAAATATTGTCATGAAATTAGCCATTACCATTTTCAATGACTTCGTAGATGATTTATAAAGCATCTTGATGAAGCAATTAATGATATATATATAGAAGTATATGAAGTTTGGTTATGAGACTCAAAACTATAAGAAGAAGTTGTATATATAGTGGGGAATAGTTAGCAAAATGCAACAAAGTGGTGAGATGGTTGTATATATTATGAATAAAAATGCAAATGATTTCAGCTAGTTAAAAGGAGCTGACAAAAAGAAATTAATAGAAAAACAAAATTTGGAGATAGTGGTCTATGCTTTATCTTTTGGACATGCACTATATGATTTCTTCTCTCATCCTACCTAATCACACTAGTTAATAAAATTTATTAAATGATTGTTTTGATTGCATGAAAGTTGACACGTAAGGAATTTCACCTTCATGATTGTTGAATGTGTATTTTATGGATCAATATTAATCCATTGATTCACTTATGTGAAATTAATGCAAGTTTGCAACCTTGACTCGAATTGTGTAAAATGGTGAAAACCTTTGAATATATATAACACTTGAGATAAGGTGGAAAAAAGGTGATGAGTATTTTTATATGGACAAATGTTCGAGGACAAGGGTACTCAAAAATACCTTAATTGTTTTGTAAGCATGATAAAAGACTAATCCACTGGACATAAATATGTAAAGTTAAGATTGAGATTCACTTTTACCAATAAACTATGAGATAAAATTACATTAGTTGGGTAAGAAGTGTGAATGTGGGTGTATCAAATACATAGTTGGAACTTTTAGAGATACTAGAATGATAAATTTTGATCAAGGTTAACCGACTAAAGGATCTGTCAATTTAGAACCGCAACCGACGATTTAGTCATTTTTTCCTAGTTCAATAGCATCTATCCATTTTTCATATTTATTTAAAAAAGTTCAAACTCTTTTGTTTTGCTCTGTAAGTTTTTGTTTAAAAAAAATTTGGAAATTTGCTTGAATAAGGGTGTATGCACCTCATTTTATAACTTAAACTCCTTTCCAATTGCTTTTAACTTTCGATGTGGGACTACCGAAAATTTTTGGTGAACAAAATTCTGCATCACCGTATCAAACTCTTAATATTATACCGCAATAAGTCAAATCCAGTCAGAAATAAGAAATTGACAAATTCTTATGAGGAAAAAATCATGATAAATAGAAGTAATTTAATGACAATTTACTGAAGATAAAATTAAAAAAAAAATACTAATTAAGCCTCAAGTATTTGTATTCCCTCTCTTCTCTTTCTCTTTGCCTTTAATCACTTACCGTAGTAGATTGAATAAGCATAGAAGACTCACTTAATACATTTTTTAATCTCAACATTTAATTTGATCTTATGGTTGAAAATCACTTCTCTCACTCTAACATAAAAATATATATTTTTATTAGATATGACTCTTATATAATTAACGGTCTAACTCCAAATCTTTGAACCTTAAATCGTGATTACATCGATTCAATGTCCAGTAGTTTGATGTTAATTATTTTACTAAAGCATATCCGTATTAAATACTTTAAATATATTGGTGCATATTTATTATGGATCACCACTTTTAATTTGGTTCAATAGTGAAATATGTATTCCTTTTAAAATGGATTTGATTTATATATATATTATGAATGTAAATTTTTTTACACAATCAATCAATAGTAGTTATTAAATTATTAAAAGTATTTAATTTTAATTATAATTGTTTTTAAAATCAGATTGTAATTTATTGATAAAGTAAAAAATTTATACTAAAAATGTATGAAAATTAATCCATTTTAAAATATAATTTATTTTGATATGCATATGAAAATACTCAATTACCAATGTATTCTTTAAAGAGTGAATATGTATATTGGCTTTGAAATAGTAACCATAAGTCAAATAAGTCACAATTTTGTAAATTGATAAATACATCTCTGACATTGTATAATATCAAATACATCTCAATTTTTGTCGTTTAAATATTTTGATATATAACATTATAATTGAATATGTAATTCATTTACGTTGATCTCACATCAATATAATCTTTCTGAAGACAGATTTCTTGATGAAATTTTGTCAAAATAAATCTGTGATTAATTTTAATTGTGTATTTACTAATTATGGATAAATTAATCTAATAATAAATTTTTAATATAAATCGTTTTAATTACTATTTTATAATTTTATGAATGTATTTATCAATTTATAAAATTCAAAAATTATAATAAAATACTTAAAAAATTTGAAGGAATGTCTATTCACTCGTACTCCAAATGAATTCCCTCACGTTGACTATGAGGAAGTGGTCTGACATTACAACGCTTACATGTCGGTAGCTTATACATTGAACTTTCATAATTTAAACAAAAAAATTGTTATGCTTAATTTATGTTCAAGTCACGCATGGTACTTGAATGCAATAGGTTGATGTGTGAGGTTGGATCTAATTGAAGTCAAAAATTAAATAAGAGGTAGAAATTGTTTATGGAAGTGCACGAGCTAGCTGGTTGCCACTAATTAGACTTGTGAGGGACAAAATTAAAGTAAAGTAGCACAACAATATTATTTGGGTGTCATCCTATCTTTGTGCGAAAGTGGGACAAAATTTAGCATGAAGCATGAATTTTCTACAACCATGATTTTGTAAGTGCTGCAAACACGCTTATATGTAGTAGCAGTAGTATGTAGGTACCATTTGCTTACATACAAACTACAGTGCTGGGCGGCAGCAATAGACTGTTTAATTATGTAAAGAATGTTATTCGGCAACTCTGATATATATATATATATATATATGAAATACATGCATATTTATAAAAACGAAAATAATAAAAAAAATAAATCATAAATTAATATTAAAATATTAATATTAATAAAAAAATTATAAAATTTAAAAAGAAGATAGATATAAAAAATGAATAGAAAAAATGAGAAGTGAAAATTTTAAATTAAATATAAAGAAAGAAAAGAAGAATGGAGTATAATATATATATATATATATATATATATATATAAAAGAAATAAAAGAAGAATTTGTGTTCGACATAGTTACAAATTTGTAACTCGATTACTAATTTTTTATGATTAAAATTCTCACAAATTTACTTAATAACTGAATTTATAGTCGCGTCTTCACAAAATTCAACATTATAAAAAAAATAAACTTCATTGAAGATTGTGTAGAGAAGTCGTAACAACAAAATTGGGAGTTTGAAGGAGCACCACAATTCGAAATGGGCTAAACAAAGATTAATGAGAGACTTAGACATCACAACCCAAAACCTTAAGGTATTAGGTGTATGGATCATTTTTCTTATATATCCAATACAACCTCCATTCCTGGTTAATGTGGAACTAATCACTCATAATTGAATTCCCAACAGAATTATCCCTCACAATTGTGAATACATATTGAACTCATAAACTTGGCTCTATACTCTATTACGTGAGTATGTATCGATCAACTTTCTCAATTGCTATGTATCTTCATTACACTACTCGGAAGAAAAATAAAGTCACTCACAACCATCCTTGCAAGTTGCAACCAACCCTTAGTCTTTGTTTTTTTTCTTTCTTTATAAACCTCACATCTCTATCATTATAGATTACTTAACTTGTAACAGCCTTTTTAAATTTCCCCTTGCTTGAGAACTTGCAACACAACACTCACCTTAAATCATTCATCCTCTTTGGTATCACAAATAAAGAGTAGTTCTATTCACTTTCCTCGTCTAGATCATCACTCTTGATCATACTCTCTAACTTTTTTTATTTAGAAATTGTCATAAAAAAGACTCGTATCAACCTTTCCAATCTTATTCTTTTTCCTTTTCCCAATTTTAAGGAAATCTTTGTCACTTGACTAATGCTCATCTACACAGGCAACATTGGTGTTAACATACTCATTGATTTTTTGGGGCCTCCCTCACACTCTTTTTATAGTTAAGTCTTTCTTCTTTTTAGGGCTTGCCACATCTCTTCCTCTTTTTAGTTTGTGTATTAGTTGTCAAGCCACTTTGAAGTCCATCACCCTTATTTTGTCAATCGCCATAACCATCATTCGTTGCTACTTCATCATCTAAGTTTTCAAATCTAATATTCATAGCACATCTTCACTGGTAAGGCCAAATAGGCCCTCATTAACAATATGCTCCTCACGTTTAGGCTTCTTAGACGTACATAGTAATTCACCCATATTTTTTACACGTACAAGACACTCATCCGTATTATATATGTATCAAACTATATATTCTAAGCATCCTAAACACAAATTTTATCTGATCGTCTCAAATATATTATTGAGGTTTCGTTAATACAAAATTATTTCAAATACAGTATTCGATCCATTTAAGTTAGATGTTTTTTTTTTCTTTCCTCCATCTGTTTGTGTATATACAATAAACATACAAAAGTAGAACCTGAAATAGGAGCAAAGACATGCCCTGTCTTGCCGACACCTATCTGTTATCTACATGTTCTTTCAGGCCAAAGCAAAATAAAACAATAACAAAGCTTTATATACACACATCTAATCAATGCCTTAAATTACATCAGAAAACACTGCCAAGCCCTTCCCCTTCCCATAGCAACTACTACTAGTACTAGTAGTGCTAACACTAGTCACAGTCTCATCTTTACAATGCACACTAGATTTAGGCTTTGAGTCACAATTTTGGCATCTCGAGCAAACAAAACGTGCTGGAACAGGAGCAGTATCATGAATTCCAGTACACCTTGTGTGCCGCCACACTCCACATACATCACAAGCCATCATTCTCTCTCCATCGTCATCCTTAGTCCCACAGCTGCACTCGACAGTCCACCTCTCAAGTCCCCGTTCCATTCGAAACTTGCTCAACCCATTCTTCCCAATGCATCTTCCTCGGACACAAACCGCATCATTCGATCCTAACAAGAGCTTGACCTGGGTGGAATCGTTTACACTGCTATAGCCAAGCAGCTCGTCAACTTGGAATCTTCTAAACATTAAATATACATCTTGAAACACATTTGTTGCTTCTATCTTAAGGTCGGACAGTGTGGCGTTCGAGGGCAGCACAATTATTTCTGGTGGAGTTCTAGCAGCAGAATCTTCTGATTGGTCAACTAGTTCAACTTGACATGAGATGCGTATTTTATACAAATCTGATACTGGCAACATCTCAAGAGAATAATCTTTTACTAATTGCTTGCAGTCAAGAAGCTTTTGAGCCGAGCTCATTGCTAGGGATCTTGTCTCTTCATCAACATAGTTTAGCATCATCCGTGGATGTAGCAAAGACTCGTATAAATATCTCAAGCATTGCAGGATATTCTCTTCAGACGGACACTTTGAGCCTGAAGAATTACTGTTGGCTATAAATCCATAGCAAGAAGCATTTGTAGCATCAATTCTAACACAAATAGAACACGATAATATCAGAATGGATTTACATCACAAGGGGATATCAGCATTCCAAATAACACTAACAGATAACATCAATGCTTTGAGAAGAACCTCCACTATTTCCGGGCTCAATCTCAGTATTAGTAATAATTCAACAATGTCACATGCATACATCTATTATCTATTCAATAATATGATATATAAAAGCTGAATCTTAAACCCTATCCTTTAGCTACATGAAAATTTTCAACATTTTTAGTATTTCGTTGAGGTTTTTTTAATTTTTTTTTTAACAACTTTTAGTCAAAATGTAACTAAACAATATAGTAATAACTTGTTATTAAAACCATAAAAAATGACACATTTCATTTATAACATGGTTTCTGTCTGAGCCAGCACGTATGACCTACTTTTAAGCAGTTAAGAGGACAGAGGAGAAAACATACAATAAGAATCACGTTGAAGTCTAACCTGAACTCATAAACCCCAGTCTGAGGATTGCATCTGCTAGTAACAACCCCACCATAGACTATTTTTCCTCCCAGTTCAGCAAGGCAATAATCAAGAAGCTCTGGAGACGCCAACTTGCAAACAGCACCCCTAAGAGCACGGCCGCTCACCCAATTAGACCCAGACACTGCACGCAGCACTCTGAGCATGGCTTCCTCCACACGTTTAACGTCACTCTTCTCCCAAGAACTTGATAATCCAGAAGCATTCAAACGACACTTCTTGCAGGTTGTGTCACCATCAGACTTAGAGGCAGTCTTGCGAGCATCGTGCATCAAACCCATCAAAAAACAAAATAGGTTCCTCATATTTACAAGCTTATGCTCTGACAAAGACTGGTAATACAAGATGATATCGTGCACACGTGAATGGGGCTTTTGTTCCTGGGAGAGAAAGATGGACAGGGGTAGATTGGATAGGCTTTCAACAGAAGACTTATATGCTTCCTGTGTGATACAATAGCTACCAGAGCCAAAATTATATCCCCACTCACCATACCATGGATGTCCCTTCATAATGGCATGGAGCAAGCGATACTCTAGCCCATATTTCTTCGAAACATCCATCACACTAACTTTTCTGCCAATGTACAAATGCAAACAAACAGAAGAGTTTAACTCAAAGCCATATCCATATAAACACAAATAACCTAAACAATATTCTCCCATTTCAAGAAGGTGGATGTACTTTATGATACCCAAAACTTAAGTGTAATGTACTGAATATATGCATATTCTTCTATGACATCAGGTGTAATTTAAACGATCATTAGTTTGTTAAGAAATACTTCTATATCAATCTTCCCTGTGTCACTGCAAGTTAACCATTAGTTTTTTAAGAAATACTTCTATATCAATGTTCCCCGTGTCATTGCAAGTTAACGTGATAAAAAAATAGAAAATCCAAGAAATTACTCCACTGCTTAACAGAAGTATTAGGTCGGAAAAAATAGAAGTTAAGGACTACGATACAGAAACCTATCCAAACTCTAGCAATTAGTGACTGCAATAAAAAATACTAACCTAACTCCAAGTGTCTTGCAAAGGCGATCCCAGAAATCCAAAATATGGCAACCAGAAAGAAATCTAGATCCCCCTTCTCTGCCATTGACCCGAAGAAGGTGCCCATAACCATTGGCATGGACTACACCATGTAAAAGATGACTTGTGTTCTCTAGTTGGTTGTACACCCAGTCTTCAACATCATCACTAGTTGTCACATGGTTGCATGACTTACACCTTGAAAATACAACAGATCAAACAAAATGTAAGATCAGATACTATATCCAACACAAGCTATTTCTAACATAATTCTGATTATGCTTTGATATATTTATAAAAAAGGTATTCCAAACATGAATTGAGAAAGAAAAAAAAAAAGGAAACTACCCTCTCATGTAGCATGAGGCGATATATCATACTAAAAGATAGATGACCAACAGAAATAAGCTGAAGTAAGAAAACAGTACGTGAATTAGTAGTAATCGGTAAATGACCAACAGAAATAAGCAGAAGTGAGACAAAAAACAGTGGCCCATTCTACTACTTTAGGCTGGTATCAAACGCTCCTGATAAGAGCATCATCAACCCTGCACCTCCATGGGAGCTCTTAAGTGTGTCTCACAAGTACACGTAATTCATTTCTGCCTTTACCAACTTGATAGCTACATAGGAACCACATCTCTCCAACCAAGCACTTCCAAAACAATTTACTAAGAGTACGTTTGTATGGAGGATTTTGAGGGATACATTTTTTTTTTCTTAAATTAAGGAAGCTATTAAATGTTTGTACAATTAAATTGTGATTGAGATGGTATATAATTTTTATATAATTTTTAGACCCCTAGAAAACGCTCAAACCAAACATATCCTTAATAAGCTCTAGTAATAACCTCTCATTTTACGTTGCATCGACAAAATATCAATTAATTGCAACGAAGCCCTCATTTCAGAGATAAAAATTACTACTGCTGTTTAAATTAGCTCCCTATCCCTAAAAGATTCCATCCCCAACGGGGGGTGGTTAGAAGCTTATCGCTCCCTTATGATCCCCCGTCAGAGTGGCAGCCTAACAATGGCGGAAAAATTACTCACTTGGATTCTGACAAATACAGAATATCTCCACAGCACATACAGGGTTTTTGGTATCCACCAATGGATCTCCCATCAGCTTTGATTATAAAATGGTAACGTTTCCCGCACACCGGGTGGCCGCTCCAACCTATAAGTTAAAAAAATAAATTAAAAGGACACTCACTACCAACAATATTTCATAAAAAAAGTGTCGATTATATTTACTAAAATATAAAAGGTATTCATTACTTATTAATAAAATATCTAAATATTTCATAATCGATACCTATACAACATTTAGCAGACAAAACTTTAATGTTTTAATTTTCTTTACTGAAAGAATGTTCTAATTTTATTTAAAAATAAATAAAAATAAAAATTGGCTGTTCATATAAATGTTTCAAAGTGAAAAAGAGAATATGAATGTTTAAAAAAAAGAATTACAAAAATTAATTTAAAAAAAAAAGAATTATAAAGTGAAAACGTTAAAACGAATAAAAGTCAATTAATAAATAATTGTAATATTTTCCAAATAAAATAAGAATTTATAATTATTTAAAAAACAAGAAAGAGCGTGATTGTAGGTAGTAGATAGCCTGCGAAACAAGTTAGTGCTGACTAAGCAAAATCCAAATGGAGAAAGAAAAGTTAGACACAACAATGACAAGCATTTTTCTTTAGCACAAAAAATGACGATGACGACAACAACACAATCAAGGCTGTCACGCAACAAAGACAACAAAAAACACAACGCATCAAAAATAAGGTAACGACATAGCATTCCGTTACTCTTCTTCCACGTGTCTCACTTGTTACGGGACCCACCACCCACCTAAATCCCATTTTTATTCTCCTCCTAAAATGCATCTCTCTATTTTATCGTCACAGTAAATATCGGCAATAACTCGCAGTTCACTAATTTATCACTCATTTAAAGTTCTCTGATTAAAATTAACTGAATATTACTCGTCGGTGTAAAGTGGAAGCTATACACATCGTACGTTTATGACTGATATGATTGAGATTGAAAATTATTAAAATGGATATGTTTATGCTTTATCTCGCGAAATCAACATGATAATTTCAGGAATCTTATCAATATAGTTTCATTTTTAACTTGCATGGTTTTGTCCTGTTATAGCAAAAATAGTATAGGAAACCGGCAACAGGGGACAAACCGGTAAAATAAACGATGAAACCAAAGTGATTCACGTAAAACAGAACCGGTCAATTACTAGCGAGTCAACTCACCGAAAACTCGGCACTGATCGCAGTAAACGGATCTGGATCTAGCCACGTCCTCCTCCACGACGTCGACGCACACCACCGCCGGGCCTGATTCAAGGCCATCGGTGACTTCACCGATACGGAAGAGGATCTGCCATGTCATAAGGTGGGGGAAAAGCGCCAACGGCGGCGGGAGAAGCGCATACTTGTTGAGGAAAGAGTGGACGTTAGATCGGAACGGTCCGCTGGAGAAATTTTCTGAGACGGCGATGGATGGCGAGGGAAATGAAAAGAAATCGTGAAAATCGGCGGTGACTCTCCTTTTCATGCGTTTCAGGGGCTTTCCTCCGTTCACGACCATGATAGATGCGGTAACAGGCGCGTGGTCCAGTGTTGGGAGCGCGTGAGGTGAGATCTCGATGGATCTGATAACGGATGTGAGAAATCAAACGGTGGTGATCAACAGAGGAAAGGCAACGACGAAGACGAAGAAGAGATAAAGGACGGAGGGAATGTTCGTTTGGATTAGGGTTTGGTTCCGTTTTTCTGTTAGGTTGGTGAGATTTGATGGTCGTCGTTGGATTCATCTGTGATTGACATTTTGAAATATTTATAGAGATAAATATTTAGGATACAATAAATAAATATATTGTATTAATTTTGGAAAAAAGTGAAAAAAGAAAAGACAAAGGAAATATTCATTCACGAGAAAAAGGAGAGTGAGTTGAGTGGGGGAAAATTAGATTAGAGGAGAGAAGAGAGAATTTAAGGGTCGAAGTCTTAGCCGTTAAGCTAGTTTACCGCCATAAATGGCAAAGCAAATTAGACCAGGCTCTTTAGCAGGGGCACGCACTACTATTTTCCAAAAGGTTTTTCGGTAGCAATATTCTTTATAAGTTACAATTCTATCTATTTATTCGTTTTTTCTATTTATAGTGTTTTTTAATAGATAAATATACAAAATTATTAACTAAGATTTGTTTAATGGTGACATTCACTAACTATTTTTATGTTTATTTTTTCAATTAACCAAAAGCTACACTTTACAACTAAAAAATAGATATTACTGATTTGAACTTATAGAACAAAAAATGTTCTTTACTCTAAGATAAATATCATTTAAGATTTTTTTTATTCCATATATTAAAGAATAATTTGATAAAAGTATCTTCTTTAATTAAAAATTGTCATTAATGTATATTGAAATATAATGACTTAAACTTAGTGTACATAATGTTAATTTATGAGCAAAATTGAAACAAATTAAATGATCCTGATTTTAGAACAAAATTTCTTTATTAAACTAACCTTTTCAATTTGGGAACGGATGCTTAAAAATTGGAGTCCACTTGTGTAAACGTGTATGGTTCGTTTTGAATTGACTTTTAGGTAAAAATTTATCGTATTTGAAGATTTATATAAATTCCTAAAAGAAATATATTTATCTTGATTTGAATTAGATCGACTTATTTAGTTTTTTTGGCACATGATTATATATTAATTAAATCAAATATTATAATATTAGTTAAATGACATCAACATATATAATATATTATATATATATATATATAATGAAATAATATAAATATTTATTGATTTTTTAAGTTTAGACTAATTTTTTGCCTTAAATCTTTTATCTTAATTTATTGAAAATGGAACAATGTTAGGCTATTATTTGAACCAAAAACGTTCTTATGCATTTTTTTCCCTTTTAATTTATATAAACAATTTTTATATTGATTATATTTTTTTGTAATTTTATCATCTTTGTAAGATATTATTTTGTTCTTCATCTTCGTATAACATTATTTATTTTATTA
>JBBPBS010000968.1:27341649-27366087 GCA_037974835.1 Cicer judaicum
TTTTATTTTTATTTTTATTTTTATATATATATGGTTAGATTCAGTTTGTTTTGAAAAATAATCTAAAATTCTATCCAGTTAGTTTTTATAAATGGAGATCTACAAACTTCTAACAAAAACATGATGTTGTATAGTTTTTGAATTAATTAATATTTTTTTGAATATTTCATTTTGTACCCTTACATTAGACTCAAACTTTACATTTTTTTTTAAATCTCAATTTTATCTCTACCTTTTTTAGCTCCTCTCATTTAATTTTTTTTTTCCAAGCTCCAACTCCCACAAGTATAAATTCAAATCGGAAATTTCATATTTAAATTTTTAGTATACATTTTAAACCAAAAATTTCAATTATGAATTTTCTGAATGTATTTATTAAACCCAAGTTTTCAATTTCAAAATTTTTTATATTCAAAAGTTTCAATATCAACTATATTATATTTTTATTTAAAAAAAAAATAAATTATTAATTAATTTGTCGAATCTACACTATAAGCATAATATGGTGCTCGTAATGTTTTAGGATGGAAAATCAACATGGTCATAAAAAAAAAAAACAAATTAGACTGGTCCTCTTGCTCCATGTGTTTGTGCTACTAAATGTCCTCGTACACCAGGAATTGGTGCTCAGCTGTATAATATTAAATACTTTAAAATATTGTGTTAAATATTTAAATTAAATATAAATTTATTATACATTTACTTATTTGTTTATTTACCTATTTGCGTGTTGTCCTTAAACTCCTACTAAACATAATCATGCTGCTAAGCTATATATTCTTCACACTACAATTAACCATCCATCAGTAGTTAGTTGCTCTCTCTCCTACTCCTTTTTTCAACGATTTCTCTTCAATTAAAAGTGGTTGGAGGTTGAACTCTTGAGTGTTCTTCAACTAATATAGTGTTGTTTGTTCATCTTCTTCTTGACACTAAAATGAAAAAAATAAAAGAACCAACATATAACAAAACGAAAATAATGAAACTACAAATTTTATAAAATGAAATTTCGAATTTATATTTTGTAATTCATATATTCAGTTTATTAAATTTTTTATGTATATTTAATAAATAAAAAAATTTAATTTTTCTTTTGATGTTTATATATAAATTAAAAAAAAATTCAAAATTTTTTATACATAATTTCATTTTAAAAATTTGACTTATAAAATACAAATAAAAAATTTTAAAAATAAAAATTCCAATATACATTTAAACTGAGAAAAAAGTTAACTTTGTTGAATTTGTTTAAGAGCGTATGGGTGAAAAGTTTTTTCTATTGTTTGAAAAAGTTAATGCAAAAATTATTAAAATGTGGGTATACGTGTCAAATTGAGGGTACATAATTTAATTCTTTAATTTTTATTTGGATTGGTTAGAATTTTAACATCTATATCCTTTATGTATAAAAATTGGGTCTTACAAAAATATAAAGCGGTTCAAATTTGATATCTAAACCCTATACTTTTTGAGTCGTTGTATTTTGACTATTCTAATTATAGGGACAAAAACACAGTCTATTCATCTAAATGCTATTTTCTTCAAATGACTAAAATAAAAAACAAAATCACTGTATTATAAGAACTAAAAACATAAGAGTTTGTTTGTTATAATTTTTTCTTCAAAAAAAATATATTAATTTTTATGAGAGATCATTTGCATAAAAGAGAAGTATCGTATATATATCAATGTATAACACTCACAAATCTTAACCACCAACTCTTTCATATATTTTATGTATGATTAAACAGTTTTTAATTGATCAAGTACCTTATTTTATGATTTTTTTTTATAAATTATTTGTAAAAATTAACAACACTCTTATTTAAAATATCAATTTTTTCAAGTTACTTTTAAAATTTGTCCTATGTTTGTTACAACTTTTAAAAAAAAATAATAATCCAAAAAACAAAATTAAAAACTAATTCAAATGAGAATTTATTTTAAATAACTTTAAAATTTAATTTCCTAATAATCGGCTTTAACAACAACAAAAGATCAGTGCAACGCACAAACACAAAACAAATTCAACTTCTTTTATAAAATTTTTAAAATAATATTTAAATGTAAGTATTAAATATCAAAATAATTTTCTTAAAAAAAACCCAACCGGGTCCAATTTAAGAGCTTATATATATATATATATATATATATATATATATATATATATAACAATAATGATAAATAAATAAATAAAAAAACAGTGAAGAGAAAACAGAGAGACATAGGAAGAAATGGAAGTGACAAATGTTGTCAATTCAGTTAGGTTTCTCCATTTACAAACGCGCTTTTCATCACAATTTGAAAGACACAACAACAACATCAACATCAACAATGGACCCTTGTTGGTATCAGCCAAGATAAATGCTTTTACTCATTATCATCATCTTCTTCATCCAATAAACCAGTTGTTAAGCAGCAAAATGAATGGCAGTAATAAGAGTAAAAGTGTGATGATCAAGTCAACTTCTTCATCTACTTCAACAGAAACTTCTGAAACATTAACTGAAGTTGAAAGAATAAAGCAAAGTTGTCTTAAGTGGAAATGGAAGGGTCAGTATTCGATCAATTATTTTGTTTCAGCAGATTCTCCTAAACCTCCTCTCTTACTTGTCCATGGCTTCGGTGCTTCCATTCCTCACTGGCGCAGGTATGTTTCTTTCTTCCCTCTATAATCTTTTTCTTTTCTTTTTTCTTCTCTCAATTCTCATCCACTCATTTTTTATCCTTGTTTATCACTTTTATATTTTTTTTGCTGACTTTAGTGTTATGTTGCTACCATATAAAAATTATGAAAAAAAAATAATGTGCATTTAAGTAGGTAGGCAATGGATTAATTATATTAGGAAATGCATCGCTGCCTAAAGTTTAGGTTTTCTTTAATTAGAAAATATCAATCACACTTTTCACTGCAATGAGGCTATTGGACTTGGCCATGTTAAATTAAGTATTTTGTACTTTAGTAATATTATTTAACCATTGAATCATATAAGTGTTTTTTTTTTCTTTTCAGGAATATCAAGACACTGTCACAGAATTATAGTGTTTATGCTATTGATCTTCTTGGTTTTGGGGCATCAGAAAAACCACCAGGATTTTCATATACCATGGAAACATGGGCTGAGGTATTTATTTATCCCTTGACATTTTAGTTGAACATCGTTAACACTTAGCATTACACAAACTTAACTAATAGGACATCATTTACTATTCAATTACAAACAGTTGATCCTGGATTTCTTGGATGAAGTTGTTCAGAAGCCAACAGTGCTAATAGGAAACTCTATTGGAAGTCTTGCTTGTCTCACTGCTGCCTCAGGCATGTATGTTTGTTTGATGCTGTTCACTAGTGGCTGAAGATCTATAATCTTAAATTTCTGTCAAACATTTGAAACATATATATTTGAAGTTTTCATCACAAACATCATTTTTTCCCCCTTATTTTAGTATCAAACCAGATTCAAGTCAAACTCTTGTTAAAGGAATTGTGTTGTTAAATTGTTCTGGTGGCATGAACAACAAAGCAATTGTTGATGACTGGAGGATCAAGTTACTACTACCTTTGCTTTGGCTTGTTGATTTTTTATTGAACCAAAAGGGTATTGCCTCAGCAATTTTTAACCGTGTTAAACAAAGGTACTCTCTTCAGATTAAGCCATAATTTCACTCAAATTTTTGGAGTGGCAAACTAAAATTTTATTTTGATTAAATGCAGAGAGAATTTGAGGAACATCTTGAATTCAGTGTATGGAAATAAAGACTCTGTTGATGAAGAACTTGTGGAGGTAATATGAATAAAGCTGTTTTCAGCATATATTATCCAAGATAGCATATGAAAACAACATATTAAAAACAGTTCGATTTAACCTGTTTTGATTGACTTATGTGAGTTTATCTACTAACAAAATCATTTGTGAGACTGTTTATGAGAGCTTAAGAAAACAACTTATGACATTTTCATAAATTGTTTTCGTCATGTTTCCATTAACTCTCCATTATAACTTATGAAAACAGCTTATAATTTATATGTAAAAATTGATTTTATGTTTTGTTATAGAAATAGCTTCACATAAGCATTGATGCTATAAATGCTTAATTGAACTGGTTATTCAAATATCTTTTTTTTTTTATTTTTTTTTTTATGTTATAAATGCTTGTTATAGAAATAGATTACACATAAGCACTAATGCTATAAATGCTTGATTTTATATTTTGTCATATGACATGCGCTTATGCTACAAGCACTTAATTAAACTATTTATCAAAGAGGTTATTAGAATTGATATTTTGAAACTGCATATGCAGATCATTAGGGAACCAGCAAATGATGAAGGGGCTTTAGATGCATTTGTATCAATTGTAACAGGGCCACCAGGACCTAATCCAGTGCAGTTGATACCAAAAATCTCATTACCTATTTTACTTTTATGGGGAGATGAAGACCCTTTTACTCCAATTGATGGACCTGTTGGAAAGTACTTTTCTTCATTGCCTTCCCAACAAGAAAATGTTAAACTGTTCTTACTTGAAGGGGTTGGACATTGTCCCCATGATGACAGGCCTGACTTGGTCCATGAGAAATTGCTTCCTTGGCTGGCCACTCTTTCAAATTCATAGAAACACATGATGGAGTACTCATAAGCAGCAACTAGTTGTTGAATTGAAACCTTTTATAGTTGAATTTATTGGTGACTCAAACCTATAAAACAGTCACATATATTCCATTTGTATAGATTATGTTGTTTATGAATTGTTTGTTTATAAACTATCACATACCATTGGTGGAACAACACGTTGAGAGAACTTACATTTTAAACATTTTGTATAAAATTCCAAATCTATTGTAGAAAAAATCTTATAAACAAAAATGTTAAAATAATATAAACAAATATAAATTCTAATATGAAATATTTTGATAGACAGTTTACAATGGAGTGACACCTAAAAATTAACCAAAATTCCATCATCCACTCACGTTACTTGTGGAATTTTTTTATCCTATTGAATGAGACAGTGACATAATTGATACTAGTTTGATAATACAAGAAAAAATAAAAATATTTTAGATATTAGTTGACCATAAATAAATGTATCCGATTAAAAGTTAAGATTAGATATATTAACTTTTCAGTTATTTTTTTTCTTATATTTTATAGATGGGATTCGAGCCCGGTACTTAGGGAATAAGTACCACCTCCAGGTATCGGGCTCAAATTCCACGGAATTCAAAATTAAAGATTTAATAAAAAATAGACAAAATTGTATTTTTACATTGATTGAGGTGATAAGTTTATATATCAGTAAAATACTCTCATATTTCTCTTTAGAGATTTTGATTAATTTGGGTATAAAAATATTTTTTTAATAAAATGATTTTAAAATTTTTGAAGTCAGTTTAATAAATTTTGATAAAATTGAAATAATTTGTAAAATGTGATATTACATTTTGAAGAAATAGAAAATCTGTGAATGTTTTATTGAGTTATTTGGGACCAAAATTGTACATCAACGGTAGAAGACCTTTTTTTTGGACAAAAATGAACAGGTGACTGGAAGATTATAAACATAAACATACCAATAAATAGTGAAATGGAAGATGGGTGAGTTATAAGAGATACCACTTTTATAAATAAACACTTTTTAAAAATAATAATTTATAATTATCTTCGTTTTTATAGATAAAATAGTAATGCAAATTATTTCAATTTAATACATAATTTTTATCAAATCAATCTAATTTAAATCATTATATCAGTCGTTGTGGTTGTTGAAGATTTGTAACATTTTTGAAGTAGTGAGTCGATATATAATGTTTGTTATACATGAATCCTCTGGAAAACTCTTTCACCTTCTTTTACCTTACAACTAGCTACAATCCACGTATAAGCTTGGAACTTTCTCCATTTCTCTACGCTATAATAGAATCTTCAAGAACTATGCATGCCACATTCATTTACAACCTATATATACCCAACACACCACTAATTCTGTTTCCAACATATATCCAAAGACACAAGTAACACACATACATTTCCAACTGTCAAAATGAAGCTACAACAACCACTTAACTTGTTAATGCTGCTTCCATTTTTCTTGCTTGCTAATTTTCCTTCCAATGCAAAAGGGTCACTGCTACCATTCATAGACTCTCCCAACACTCTCTTATCTGATCTCTGGTCAGACCGTTTCCCTGATCCATTTCGTGTCTTAGAACAAATCCCTTTTGGAGTCGAAAAAGACGAACAAACCATGGCTCTCTCACCTGCCAGAGTAGACTGGAAGGAAACTCCAGAGGGACATGTTATAATGCTCGACGTGCCAGGGTTGACAAAAGATGATATCAAGATTGAAGTTGAAGAGAATAGGGTGTTGAGAGTTAGTGGTGAAAGGAAGAAAGAAGAGGAGAAAAAAGGTGATCATTGGCATAGAGTGGAAAGGTCTTATGGAAAATTTTGGAGACAGTTTAGATTGCCTGAGAATGTTGATTTGGATTCTGTTAAGGCTAAGATGGAAAATGGTGTGCTTACTTTGACACTTAATAAGTTGTCACATGATAAGATTAAAGGTCCTAGATTGGTTACCATTGCTAATGATGGGGAGAATCACCAACCATCTAAGTTTAAGCAGGAGCTTTGAAATTGTAATAATGTCATTGTGTTTTAGTATCGTAAATGTTTTTTTAATTGTGTTTGATTTCTGAATAACTAAGATGTTTGTTGTTGTGATGGAATGACTCACTTGTTGATCATATGAGTGTGTGATCTAGTTTTATAAAGGCTTTCGTAATCTCTTAATGAATGAATACTACTTGGCTTTTGTGTCTTTATTATAAAATTTTATCTTTTAGGTTTGATACTTCTTGCCACAAGATTTTCTTTCAATATTCTCTTCACTCACTTTGAACTATGGTGTTAATTGTTTACATAAAAATAAATTAGCCAAATATGTTTTTACACCCATAAGGAGGACAGAAATTTAAAAAGTTACTTCATATATTTTGGTTTGTGGTTAACAAGGAATGAAATAAATGAGTGCTAACTATTTTATTATTCATAAACAAAAAAACATAACTTTTAAAGTCATCAAAGGCTTATTAAAGGAAAAACTTTGAAATGAGAATGAATATAGTTAGTCTTCTGGACTATCAACAAATTTCAAAGGAAAGTTTGATTAATTGGCTTTAGAGCTTGAAATAAATTTCTGAGCCTCTTCGGCGGTTGGAAGTGCAGGAATGGCTCCCTTCTGTGTTGTACACATTGCTCCACAAGCATTTGCAAATGTCAAAGCTTCTCTCAATTTTGGTTCATTCTTCATGTTCAATTCAATAAACCAAACACAATGTCAACCAATGAGTAAGAATTTCACAAAGCCTAGTAGACTATAAGTTAGTGTGCAAGTGTGTGTGTGAGAGAGAGAGATAGAGAGAGAGCATACATCAAATATGGAAGTGTCCCTAGCCACAGCTGTGAGAAGTGCACCAACAAAAGAATCACCAGCACCAGTTGTGTCAACTGCCTTCACCAAGAATCCACTTACCCTTCCTTTAAATTTCTGCACTCAAACAATATATCCAAAGATGAATCTGTTAGAGTAAAAAAAAAATAGATATAAAATGCAAACAAAGAAATTTGATCATAGAGTTCAGCTAATTTAGTCTATGTATTTGTCTACAAAGCAGCTGCAATACGTGTCTATTATGATTCAAGCTTAGAGTTTGGCTTGTGTTAAATACTGTGGTCTAGCTAGTTTATATGATTACCCTGAACCGTATCCCGTACTCCCGGTTACAACCAAAGAAACATTTGAGCCAAACTCAAAGGACAAATGTTCTCGCCCTACTCGAGCGACTTGTCTACTTATCAATAAACTATGAAAGATACTCAATATGGTGAATAATATAGATTAAAATATGAAGTGTAGCTCAAATATGTGCAAATATATAAAAACAACCTTCTTGAATTGGATAAAAAAATTCTAGTAAAAATTTGTATAGGTTTATAAATCAACCACTAATGATCAATTAAGAAAATGCTTTTATGAGTCGATTTAGCCAAAATTAAAAGAACTATTTTCAAAACATGGATTGGATGGACAGTACATTACCTTAGTGACATATCTGCAACCCTTTTCTCCATCAGTGATAAGAAGCATCTTCAACTTGTCATGCCACAGAGACATAATAGCATCTTCATTCTCAGGATCTTTTTGTGTAAGAAATTCAACTTCATCATCACTCACCTATGTACAAAATGACCAAATTTTCAATACAATCACTTTTACAAATTGAAGCAAAAACTGCCAGCTTTGAGAAGAAAATTGATCATAGGGAATTATATTTCTGTCTTTTTTTTCCCTAACAAAATCAAAGTCCCTATTACTCAGTTAAAGAATTTCCATTAACTAAAAAGTCCTTATAAATTTTTAATGAAAAAATTAAACCAAACAACACATGAAAAAGTTGAGAAACAGAAGCTAATTTCTAACTCATACCAAAAGCTATTGTTTGAAAAGCTCGTAGTTAATAGTTATTACGGTTGAGTTGAGAGTCTCACACTAGATGAAATATGATATAATTATACATGGGAGGCACCCTCATCTCACCTTAGAAGCCAGTTTTGTAGGGTTAAATTAATCATCATCCAATTTTAGAAATTACAAGTTTTCTTGGGTATTTTTTATAAGTACTTGTTGTGGAGTTCTCCAAACTTGACTCTAGAATAGGGTTGTTAGAACAGCTGCCAGAGTTCAAAAAATACCAAAAAGGTGCAAACAAAGAACATGCAGGGTTTAATCACGGATTTCGGCCAATTGAGCCTGATTGCAGAGTAGCTGCAGTTCCTTTTTACTATTCAAACATACCTACCTAGTTATTAGTAAACTATGAGGCATACCAACAAGATTCAAGATCTAAATTACCCTTTTATCGATTATATCCTCCATCATTTGATAGACTTCCAAAAATAAATTTCAAATTCAAACAATTGTACCTTGATGAAATCAGCATCAAACCAAATGCTTTTGATTCCAGACCTAGCAGCATCAGGAGAAGACCACAAAGGGAGCCTCACATTTGGATCATAGGACAACAAAGCACCGCCTTCTCTAGCAGCATTCATGGCAGCCATGTGAGCAGATCTGCATGGCTCTGAAATAAGACTAATAGATCCATAATGGAATATCTTGGCCTGCTTAATCAAACCCATATTCAATTCAGATTCTGTCAGTAACATATCTGCACTAGGGTTTCTATAAAACATGAACTCTCTTTCTCCATCTTTCCTCAATGTCACAAAAGCCAATGCTGTTCTAGCCTCAGTGTCAAAACAAACACCATCCGTATTCACCCCATTTTTCTTCAAGATGTCAACTAGCATTCTTCCAAACTCATCCTCCCCTACCTGTCACATAGAAACCATTGAATTTTTTTGTCAATTAAAATTTTAGATTACGAAAGACACACCCTCATACTAGACTACAAAAAACTGTTGACCTCGGCAAGGATTTACAATGGAATTTACGTATAGTCTATCGGATTTAAATCCAAATTGAAGCTAATGCAAGAGAGAGATCTAACTAGATTTGTCAAAAACCACATGTGTTCATGCCTTGTTTGTGTTGCCTAACATCAGACACACCTTCGATCTGAAGTGTCTGAAACTTGCAGATGTTGGACATCAAACACGCCTTTAATCTAAAGTGTCAATGTCACGATGATTTTTGGTATACTTGGAAAATAATATAATCAATAATGATGATATGTTATAATGGTAAATGGTTGTAAGAAATGAAGAACCTTGCCAATGAAGGCAGCATTGCCACCAAGTTTGGAAACACCACAAGCAACATTGGCAGGGGCACCACCAGGAGCTTTGATGAAAGCATGAGACTCAGCCAAGGATACACCAGATGTGTCAGGAACAAAATCTATCAGCATCTCACCAAATGATATCACTAATGGATCTTTTGAGCCTGACATCTTGTATGGAATTCTTCCTCCTCTTTCTGTTACTTCTGTTGTTTTTTATGTCTTGTGTCTCACAATATAATTTGATGATGAAACCTCAATAAATGTAACGTGTGTGTGTGTGTGGCATATAAATTATTCAACGTTGGATTAGGAGTATGTGTGTCACTCTTTGTTTGTTTGTTTGTTTTTATAGTTGGTAGTATATTTTGTTTTCAAATCTGATACATTTATGAATTAGCATAAAATATTTAGAAGTCTGTTACGAAACGATATTAAGATATAAGTGAAACTATTAGAATGTTACACAGAGCTTAAATATAGTTGGATGTATGTGAAAAATATAATTACATTAAAATGATTATTAAGCTCTTGTATTTTTCATAATATCTATGTAAAAATTAAAGGGTGTAAGTTCCATATAGAGGCAATTTCCCTGAATTGTAATTAATGCCATTTTTTAAGGTGTTATTGTTATTATGAGAAAATATTTAGTGCTTGACCCGAATTTTGCTCATATTGATAAAAAGAACCCTGCTTGATCCGAGAATGAATGCTTTTGAAAGGGAATAGTAAAAGCACCACACAAAATAATCAAGTAATAATAGTCCCTTAAATTTGGGTACACATTCAACCCATTTATATAGGAATTAATGCTATTTTTTTGTGGTCTTAAAATACGTCTACAAGAATTACATGTATATATAACTCACATGAACTTTGTTTATGTTAAAAATTGGATTTCACTTAACTATAATTAGAAGTTTGTAATCTTATATGTTTATGTAAAATCTAAAGAATCAAAATCCTGAATTCTAGTTTAGGAACAATAATCCATTTTAACTTGAATGGTTTGTATAGAAATCCTACTTTCAACTTATCTATTCTACACGTGCAATTTCTTTTCCATCCAACTTATCTATTCGATACGTCATACATTATATAGGAGTTCTATTGAAAAAAAAATCATTTAAAAAATTGATAGAAAGAGCAAAAAGTTTAATATAAGATGCAATTGGTCAAATTTTGACGGTTTTTTATAATTATGTAATTGTTACTAAATACTCAAGCTTGTTTAACAACAATTAATCTCTATGTGAAATTTGTTGGCACACAAAGTGAACTCTCTTCTCAATCGGATATATCCATGTGCAAAAGTCATAAATCCAAACTAACCTCAACATTCATTTAACATATAATACATATAATACATTATTACAAACAAAATATGACCTAATTATTCAATTAATGAAAGTGCTTCAATGCATCTTCATATATTAGACATCCCTTGTATTATAGAGTTTTAAGATTTTAATATTCAAATTTATAGTGCTTATCGACACCAACGGACACATCCCAAGTGCAACTCATTCGTTTAGGAAACACAACCAAATCACCAGCACCAATTTCAACAGAGTCAGTTGAACCACTAGGAGTCACCTTCACTTTTCCTTCCAAAAGATAGCATGTCTCTTTGGCATCATATGTCCATGGGAATTTGCTTGGAGGGCAACCCCATCTTCATTCAAAACAAGAAAAACAAAATACATTTATTTAGTTAACAATGAACACCCAAATTAAAATTATATATTATGTTGGTCCGTCTCATAATATAAACAAAAATGAATAAAAAAAAGTGAATGTATTTTTATTAGTGGTGTTTACTATTTGGTCAACTGACAAAAGAAAATTATATATCTAGATTTGTAATTTCATTAATTAGAAGAGAAAGTAGCAAAGATTAATAAAAATAATGAAGAAATGGGGTTTTTACTTGGGCCACTGCCAGATACCAAGTTGAGTGAGTTTGGAGTGAGGAGGGTTTCTCTCAATCTTGATGCCAAGTTTCTCTGTGACACTTTCTGCTCTTACAACTCTCCCCCTTGTCTTTGCAACAACCGAATGTTTGGTTTGTGAGAAAAGTAGAGTGTGGTTGGGTGATGATAAACTTCCTACACATGATAATGCCATTGAATTATTTGTTAAGCTTTGATTTTGAGTTAGAATCATCAAAAATCTTATTATAAGTTTATCTTTGTTTTTCGTTCACTCATTTTTCATCTTCTGTCCTTTCTAGAGTCTAGACAAACACATTAGAGAATGTTCTAGGGGAAGGAATTAAATAAAGTCCATTTTAGTTCACCTTGATTCACTTTTTCTAATTTTTTTGCCAAATACAAGTAAGCTTATTTATCTATTTAACTTGTGCTTATAGGACTTATTTATAATATTAAACAGGTGGAGTCATTTAAATATGTTGTCTTTGTTTTAAAATTATGTTTCGTCGAAAAAGTTATGATATAATTAATGATATTTTGACTTTTGTGTTTTTAAAAATCTAAAAGTATAGTTAATTTTATTTAACTTAATAAATAAAAAATAAAAAGAACTAAATTTATTTAATTTATCATTGTTGTGTTTAATACTAAAAGAACCAAAGTTTATAGATGGACAAAGTAATTCTTAACAATTTCTATATTAAAAAAAAGTCATGCTACATTTTTTTTGTTAAAAAAACAAAAAATAAATAAAAAATAACTTTTGAGTCGGAAATTTCATTATTTTATAATTTTAAAATATAAATTATATAATTTTAAAAAATCCTATATTTAAATTATTAACAAATACTTAAAACTCTTATTTGATCTTTAAAATATATATATATATATATATACATTTAATCCATAGTATAAAATAAATACATCAATTTTTATTAGCAAAATTTTAATTCAAATATCTCTAATAAAAAAAATATATTAAAACCAGTATTTTAAATTTTGGTTGAATTAATTTATGATTGAAACTAAAATGTCTCTGCAAATTATCCTAAAAATAATTAATTTTATCCATATTTGATATTTCACATTTTTTTTAACTAAATAAGTCTCTAAATATAGTTTACAAAAAATAACTCTAATTTTTTTTGTCTGATTAATTTTGATATTTACTCAAATAAAAAAAATTATCTATAAAATTTAATTCAACGAATAAAATATTAAAATTATTAAATCAAATATTATATATCGAGTTCAAACTCAAACGTTATTGAATTCGAATTTGTTTACATTTTTGTAGAAAAAAAAAAAAACCTTAAACTTATGTCTAACTTGATAGTTGGCTTAATAAAAAAAAGTTGACATATACCTCAAAAACAAAAAGTTAACACGAAATTTAAGTCTGGTATAAACTTTTGTTATTAGCTTAACTTGGTATGACATGAATGTAGATATCGACAATGACTTATTTTGCCGGCATTGCTATAACCTAAATAAAAGGTATTAATTAGGAGCAATTTTATTTCACGTTTCAACTATCGCTCACATTTGTGTTATAAACTGAACCATGAGTTTGTTTATAGTGTTTGCACGTGCATATTCAACTCAACTTCAATCTAGTCAGTGCTACAGTGATGTTCTATAGTGGTGGTTGTCACTTGTCATGCCATACTTTTCTAATGCTAAAACAAATTAAAAACTATTCTTAATCAACTTTATATATTTGGTATGAATTTATCAAGTTTTGTCAATTTTCTTTTGCATTTAGAATCAGTGGTAGTACTAAATTGTCCGGACGCTCTTCCTAGCTAAATTTTAAGCTCAATCCAAAATGCAATGCATTAATTTCCCCTATAGGATGCCTATGACCATAGATTCATAGTGAAGCCATATAATTCAAATGAGCACGATTGTGTTTTCATGGTACAATCAATGTAAATATGCGGTCATAGAGAAGCTACAAAATATAGCTTTCATAATATCATGGTGCAATTGACATTGAGACACGAGATTAATCAAATCAGCGTGGAACCAAACAATGGCTTATAAATTCAATATTTGGAATCATTTATTATATACTAAGTACTTTGGCATTGGAGCTAGCAAAAGGCATAGGGAGAATGCCTTGTTGATTAGTGAAAACATTGTTTGGATCAATCAGAGTCTTGGCCCTCACAAGTCTGTCATAGTTACTCAAGAAGTACTTTTCACCCCAAACCCTTGCTTTCACCACACCATCAATGCTAATCCTCTCCATTACTCCAAGGTCAAAATCTATATAATTAATGTATGCAGCTCTTGGACCCCGTGAAACAAAAGGGGTCATAGAAGAATATAATCCTCTTATCCAATCAATATAATCACTACTTTTGTCATTGTCTACTTCTTTCCAATAGATCAGGTACTGAATTGTAAACAAGTTTCCTATTCTGTGAGGAAAAGCAATGGATTCACTGCTTATACTATGCATCATGCCACCATAAGGGTCCAAAACAACAGACCCTTTAGGCTCTTTTTCTAGAATATCCAGTGCAGTTTTTATACCTACAAATGGAACATGGTTCCTTACAAAATCTGATTTGGCCTTGAAATATTCTTTATCTTGCATATACCTATTCCTCAACTCAGAGACAGAAGCTCCATAATTTAGTCCAGAGAAGAAAACAACTGACTCAATCCAACTCATTTCTCTACATTCTTCTTCTACAATACCTAATTCAGGAAAAGCATGATTCAATATAGATATTGCCTTCGATTTAGGACCAAGATAAAACCCTTTGAATGTTGCTGATAAGCCTATTGTTTTAGCTTCAGGCAAACCAGCACCGACAAAGCATGACAAGTAGAAGTCATGTTCCAAGTTAGGTGCCACATGTTGCCATTTGTTCACTAGCTTAGCAATATCACTTTTTGTGCCTGTTCTAGATACAACAAAACCAGTTACAATTTGTGGCACTTTTAACAACTTGATTTTCCATGCATAGACAATTCCCCAAAGACCACCACCTCCTCCTCTAATAGCCCAAAACACATCTTCTCCCATGGTTTCACGGTCTAACAATCGTCCATTAGCATCAACAAGAAGGGCATCCAAAACATTATCTGCTGCAAGTCCATATTTTCTAGACAACAAACCAAATCCACCACCACCAATATGTCCGCCAACTCCTACAGTTGGACATGACCCAGCTGAGAATCCATGTGCATCACTTGCCTGAGAGATAGCATAGTAAGTCTCTCCCAATGTTGCACCACCTTCAACCCATGCTGTTTCTGTCTCCATATCCACCCAAACATGGTTTAAATTCATCATGTCAATGATGACAAAAAATGTTCCATCATCAGCAACAGAGGAAGTTCCTTCATAGCTATGTCCACCACTTCTCGCTCTAATTTCAAAGGAGAATTCTCTACAGCATGCTACAGTTTTCTGTAGCTGCTTCAAACTCTCTGGAAGTACAATTGCTATTGGTTTAGGAGTCGTTGGTTCGGCAAACCGAAGGTTTTGAATTGAAAATTTGAGAATTTTGAAGTAATCATAAGCAGAGGGTTGATCACGATCTTTGTAAGGGAAAGCAGTGAAGTTTTTTATTTTGCTATCATCCAAACAAAAAGTGAAGTCCTCAAGTGAAGAAAATAAACAAAGAGAAACATTAAAAGATAGTAAGAGGAAAAATAGAAGGCATACTAATCTTTTGAAGGAGTTGAACATGGCTTAAGCTTGTGAATGTGAGGAGTGAGGAACAAGGTGGTTTGTGATTGGTATAGAACATGTTAAGTTCATGGATATTGGAGAGTGACTCCAAAGGTTTAAGACAAAAAAGGATGGAGATACGTAGCAATCATGCATAGTTGTGGCCGGCCAATCCATAGTTTAATATTGGAATTTGGGAGGTTGGAAGAGTGAAGTTGTACACTGTCATGAAATCATCTCCCAATAGAAGCAGACAAAAATAGAAAGACAATAGCGTCAAGAATACCTGCAAATTATTGCTGAATAAAATTGATGTGTAGGTATTTTGAGTGAGAAAGTGGTTCTACATATGAGGATATGCAACTACGAGACACAAGAGTTTGCCGGCTAAGTTAGCAATCGCATTAAGAAACCTTTTTATTAATAGTATTATTATTATTATTATTGAAATAAAAAGAAAAGAAAAAAAAAATTAGTGGGTTTGGTCCACTTGAAGGTAATAAAAGAGATTTAATCCCTAAGAACCAAAGACACACAGACACAGAAAGACAACAGAAGAAGAACGTTGTCAGAGAAGAAAAATAAAGGTTTGGTTCCAGTGGTAGTAGCAGGTGTGTAGCAAACTTGCTCCGTTTGATCTATAAATTTAATATGTTATTCCTACCACTGAGTTTGTTACTTTAGTATAATATATAATTTGAGTAGTTTTATCTTCTCTGAGACTTTATTATAAGGTTGTTATAGGGTTGTTATTGTTGGTTGATATTCTCTATTGTTATTAGAAAGACTATTGGTGTACCCTTTAATTATTATAGTGGAAGTTTTTACTGGACTAGGTCTAGTGGTTTTTATTCTCTCAATTTGAGGGAAGTTTTTATTTTGACAGGTGGGGAAAAAATATTCTGCATTATTGAGATAGTTATTGCTAATTATCTCTGATTTTTCCAAAAAAAAGAAAACACAGTTAAAGAAGCCTAAACATGCAATGCAAGGGGAATCTAATTCGAAATCTTTTACTGCTTAATATTACTAACCATGATTTTGACAGGAACGTAATCGGAATTCATAAAATAGATGGTTGCATATCCTTTTCAAATTGATTGAGACTGGATTGTAATCGGAATTCATAAATTAGAGGTATTGAAGACATAGAACAAAGAGAGAAAACAAAGCCTTCGAGATAAAACAGAGAAGACACAACATTGAAGCCCCTAAAGATGTCTGATGGCACAATATATATTGCAATTTGCAAAACCAAGGTTAGAATATCCGGACAACCACTACAAATTAGATAAAGCTATGACATTATGCATCAAGAGGATATGATAGGCAAATGTAGGCATTACATTACCCAGCAACATACTGTCATAATCTTCAATCAATCAACAAAAGTGATGTTAACATATTAAAGAAAATATTTAGTCGACAAAACTAGGCATTCGCATGGTAATGTCATGCTCTAATTAGATGTCATCGTGTTTTAAATTGTTTATACCAAGAACATAAAGTGAAAAATATTCACACATATATAGAATGTCGCCAAAAAAATTACAAAATGCTCAACAGGTTCATAAATTTAAAATCTGAATCTTTTGTAAAATGAATTATATTATGAAAAGGTAAAAAAAATCAAATTTGGCATGTATCATAAGCTTTAGATTTTTCAATCACAACCTTGCATTTTCCATCTCTTTTTCTTACCTGCAAAAAAGTTGGAGACATCATGAGTCATAATATAATGAAACAATGATGGGTGGCCCTGAATTCAAGGTCCATAAGAAGTTCATTTATAAATTGGGCAGACATGTTATAATTTTAACTTTCAAGGGCCTTTTTTCTGAGTATATTATGATAGGAAATGAGTGATGTGCATCATATGACCTGAGCATATGTATGAACCAAATTAAAAGAGAAATAGCATCCATACAACGATTTATCCCACCAACTCTAAACCTTTGAACATAAATCTTCATATTAAAGGAATTTACTCCAAACATTTGGATCCTAATGTGAAGTTGATGAAGGCATACATTGCATGCTGTATGTTTTAATTCAGAAAACTAGAAAAGGGCGACGCCATATGTGACTTTTATAAAATCAGGGAATAAGTTTGTGACAAAACTCATATCGGAAGAATTTGTTACAGTCATTGCAAATTTGGGCTTCTGGAAAATATAGATGGACATTCATTGAGCCACACTAATAAAATCCTATGTTGGAAGAAGGAGAACTGGGGAAAAAGCCCATGAAGAAAAGACCAATCGAGCTAGGTACGAATTTGTACTTCTGTGGTAATAACCAATAGGAACTCAAGCTTATCCACTGTCACAAAGGTTAACAATATCCTTTGCTTCTCTATTGAATATTTTCCAAAAATAGTGAAGAAACTGAATATAAATGTTTTCATTTAACCTCAACCAAAATGCAAATAATCGTTTCATTTGGAAAAATTTATTGTAATAGACTGTGCATAATGTCAAACTACAGCCAAAAAAAATGAAAAGTGTTACAGACGACGACGACAACAGCAACAATAATAATAATAGAAATAGAGAAGCATATAACAATAATAATAGAAATAGAAAAGCATATCCTCCTTGCAAATAAGGACTTCTAAGGAAATAAACTAGTGAGAAGTATAACACTAAAGAATTACCTCGACCTGTGGGCTCTTGCCTCGAAGCAACATATCTACGCTTTTGTCGGTCTACAAACAGATAACATGAAATAAACAAACATGTTAAACTTAAAACCAACTCATATATAACAGAAAGTACCCTTGCTTTTTAGTTCAAGGCCAAAACAATTCTGCTTGACTAAATTTGTAAGCAATGAATTAAAACAATCAACAAAACTTCTAAATTATGATGCAGGAGATTCAAAACCACATTGAGCTTTTAATCAATGACATATTTACATCCTTTAACCGGCCCGACGACATTGATGATAGTCCATCTAGCAGCACATTTTCTTTCATGAATTTTAGTAAAACTAATATGGTGTAGACTGGTTTTTTTGGGAAGCAAATGGTACAAACTATGTTATTAACAGCAAATGGTGTTCTATATGAAAAATCAGCCATATAACAACATGATGGATGGTTTCTCAGCTTATGGCAAACACATGACATCTATATAAAATAACAACTACAGACGCGCACACACATAAAGTCTACTAAAAAAGCTGCAACACATATAATATAAAAACTAATGACATATGTCAAACAATAAACTAGAAACCTTTTACAATAATAAAATTCAAAATGTGATAATGTGTGACCTTCACTTTCCATTATTAGATAAGAAGCCCTTCACTAAATGTATTTCCAATTGAAGATGGACTACCGGACAATAAAATAAGAATTATTCATCACCATGTCTTCATTTATTTAAATATCAACTGATTGAATTTAATGATCTACAAGATATGAACATTTCATGAATAAAGTAATAAAAGCTCGATTAACAATTTAACATACCTGATGTGTAAGCCAGTAGTGCCTGTCTCTCATCTCAATCAAGAAATCAAATGTTGGGGGAGCTTTCCTCTCAAGGATAGTCTTCTGACATTTTCTTGCTCTGGCTTCTGCATCTCCCAGAGTAACGCTTTCAACTCCTCCAATCTGATAAAGCAAATGAAGGGGGAATCTTGAATATTAAAGTTGATTAGATGGCACGATGAATCAGTTCCACAAATCAAAACATCTCTTTAACATCAAATATTATTCTACTCAACATGTATCTCAACTGAACGAGTGAAGCAAACATGCACGAAGTCATGATGGCACCGTGATTTTGTTGAAGCTCCAAAGTGTAGCTTTTGCCAAAATCACAGTGGCCCACTGTGATTCTGCAAGACTCACCGTCCATCAATCCAAACATGCACATAGTTACAAGCATCCTCTAAATAGAATTATTTTACATAAAGCAAGCTCAGAAAAGGCAGTTACAAATGTTCTCTTAGAATGTTAATTAGCCACATTAATGTGAATGCATACACATGCCACAATGCTCTTATGAATTGCATCCCCACACACACATGCACACACACACAAAAACTTGCAGTCCTTTTGACCCTGAAGTAAGCAACAAATTGACTTTGAAGCCATAAAATCAACAGAGCTGAAGTTAACTCTCAAGAAAGTGATAGGAATGATTGTCAGATAAATGACTAATGAGGCTAGAGAGCTCAACTTATAAAAAGGGAGAAAAAACATAGAAGCCATACATACTATTGGCACAACCATTTGAAAATCAAAACAAACCAGATCAGAGAGTGTAGGATTCTTCATGACATTCTCAATCTTCTCTCCATGAGCAGTCCCTATAAGCATGATGCCTCGCTCAGCAATTGACCGGCAAGCATGAGCCTCAGCTTCAGTACCAATCTCATCTACTATGATCACCTCAGGCATATGATTTTCAACTGCCTCAATCATCACGCTATGTTGCATTGATGGCTTGGGTACCTGCATTCTCCGTGCACCACCTATTGCTGCATGGGGAATATTTCCATCGCCTCCAATTTCATTACTGGTATCGACAATCACCTACCCAAGTTGCAAGAATTCATTCTATCATGAGTTGGTCTACATTAGTACTATGAGGAACAAAGCTTGCAGTGAGATGCTGAAAAATCGGTTTACCACTCTTTTGTGAAATTCATCTGACATTACACGAGCAATCTCTCTCATAACAGTAGTCTTGCCAACCCCAGGCCTGAAAGAATCCAAATTACAGGAGATTTAAGATAAGGGAAAAAGAATACACTATCAAAGATTGTTAAATAAATTGTGCATGGTGAATCTAGGAGTAGGACTTTATTATGCTGTTGGATTAAGAAGTCAACACACAATGATAAGTGATTTTTACCATTTATTAGATTTTTTCATACATAAATTTCCAAATAACTTCATATCAACATACTAGATTATACATTACAATTAACAAAGCCAAACATGGAAGCCACCAAGTCTTTTCCACTAAAATAATGTACTGATAAGACGATAAAATTGACAAGAGAATTGTCTCTTATTTGATATATTATGTTGAATAAAACTGATTTCATTTCAAGGAGTCAGTTAAACTTGAAATGTTATAAACTCAAAACTTGCCTTAGAATAGAACCAGTGTTCTCAAATAGAGGCTATAATGTAACGAAATTTGAACAAAATGCTATTATTTTGCAATGTACTATTTAGTACATAGTGTTGTCAAACAGCACCTATTGCAGCTATATAGTGTTATAATGTAGCGGAATTTAAAGAAACTGTTATTTTCCACAATTCACAATTGACAATACTTACATAGAACATGAGAAAGAATGAATAAACAGAGGCCCATAAAGAAGCCATGAAAAATGTGCAGCTATTATATACCTTCCAACAAATAAAATGCTCTTGCCATATTGAAGAAGATCATAAACCATGTCAATGTGGCCAGTGACTGCCCTCCCAATTCGACACGTCAAACCGACAATGCTACCACTCCTACTCCTTATTGCAGATATTCTATGCAAAGTACCCTCAATACCAGCTCTATTGTCCTTCCCAAACTCTCCGACAGCTCCTTCAGCATATTCCAACTCTTTGATCGTTACCTAGCTATACATTCCTCGAGACATGAGATTATATCACGAACAAAACACCTTTTAGTAAAGCATTTTTTCCCAATTCTAAAACTAAATTATTACTACATTGTCCATAAATATAAGACCATGTTGATATTTTTCCTTGTCCCTTTTTATAAGACCATCTTCAAATCTTCAACAGCATTAATTATTTCTTTACCAACATAACTCTAACTCTAATTATATTACATCTTTTTGTGTAACTCTAATAGATGTTGAAAATTATCTCGCCTGAAGGTTAAATTTGTAAAACAATGTGAATCATCAATAAATTTAATAATTGTGGTGATTTAGTCAATAAGGCCCAATATTTAGGGAGAAAGTGTAAAGTTGGAAAAATGAATGTGTTTGAATTGAATAGTGAAGAAATGATGCATTGGAAAGAGTGTGTGTTATGGTACCTCAGAATTCCTTAGATATTGGTTTCCGAGTATGCCTAGATAACGCGCTTCGGGAAAACGGCCTAAATCTAATATAACCTAGTGATGAAGAATGAAGGATCAATTATTTCAATAATAATAATAATCGAAAAATGAAGAGAAAATTGATTAATAGGAACCTGACCTCCAAAAGTTGAGGGCGATTTGGTTGGTTGAGGAGATTGTGATGCAAATCGGATGGAAGAAGCTGTAAGAGAGCTTGCAAGTCGTCGTTGTGCACAATAGAACACTGTGGTTGTGGTTGTGGTTGTGTCGCACAGCATTTGAATTTGTGTGTGAAGAGCCTCGGTGACTTCAATTTCCATTTCCTTGCCGCTGCTACTGTACTACATGACGAACATGCCATTGCTGCAACTCCCATTATCGTTTCCCACCCTAATTCGGTTATCCCCCGCCCCACTTTATTTTTAAAACCAAATTTAGGTTCCTATTTTTATTTTTTACAGTTAATGGAATTACTTCCTCTTTTTTCAAAACTCTTAACTTTTCATCTCTAACTAAAATTAGTAATATGACATGTTTGTAATAACTTTGATATAATTTTATTATGTATAATAATCAAATATTAATCACATGTGATAAGATAATAAATGATTAAGGATGAAAAAAGATAAATAATAATATTAAAAATAAATTTTTTTATTAATTGTCTTGATATATTTAAAGAGCTTAAAAATGGTAACTAAAAAAGATTGAGAAAGTATTCTAATATTAAGAAGTGTGGGTCAAATATGTATAAAATTACTTCTATATTCTCTTTAAGATTAAATTATTCGTCGGTTATAACGTACTCTTATATAACACTATTTTAGATATTTCATTCGTCTTAAAATATAAATAAAAATTAATTAAAAAATAAAATTATATATGTAATTCAAAATTTAAAAAAAAATATTTTTAATTTATTTTTTTATATCTTAAGACAAAGTAGTAATTATTTTACTTTCAAATAATCATTTCCGTCCAACATTTGATATTTCTCTTATCAATGATTTTTTATCTATAAACAAGTTAGTAAACACTACTTAAAATTCGCGTACACAATTGTCAAGTCTTATCTTATCTTCAGATATATAATATTTGGTTTCACACTAGAAACATTTATCAATTTAGCAAGTTGTTACAAAATCTTGTGGATTTTAATACACCCATCAAAATCAAATTATTGAATTGTAACGTCTGTGTCCATTACTCAATAAATTGTGCATGCTTTATGTGGTCCAATTCTCTCCCAGGAAAATTAATTGGTTCAACCAATTTTCTTTTTCTTTTTTTGACAATGGTTCAACCAATTTGACAGTCTTAATCCAAACAAATTGTATACTCCGTCTTAACTTTTGTCCTATTAAATATATAGTTTCGTATAGTAGTATTTAAAATGAAAATTGGTATTGATTGTCTTAACTTTTTGTCCTATTAAATAAAAAACCGTAAAACAAGCTTTAAAATAATAATAACACCATATATATTCAATAATGTATTACGAGTCATCTTATTATTTGCCAAAATAAAAATTTAAATGGTGTTAAACAGGGATGAAAATATACTGTACGTACTTTGTAAAACATGAATTTGATCTACTCTAAAATAGTTAGGGATTTTTAAAATGTGGTCTAATCTTTTTAAAGAACACACAAAATATAAAAACTTTATTTAAATAAGAGTAAAGATCTATTTTAATTTTTGAAATTTTTTGAAAAATTTAATATAGTTTTGGAAAAAAATAAAAATACTTTTTAGTTTTTAAACAAAATAAATTAGACTAAATTAGAACACAATTAAAAAATTATGTTTTTTTAGACAATTATGTTTTGGATTAAATAAACAAGTCTAAAGTTCGTCTCATAAACTTTAATAATTATTTTTAATTATTGTCAATTAAAATTACGTGAGCTAATTAAATTGATAAATGTTAGATATTATAAGAAAAAAAAATTTAAGTTTTTAACTGTAGTTTATATAAAGATTAGTTAGATTTGATTATTTTTCTTATAAACTAAAATGTATTTTTTATGTTTTTCAATGATTAAATTAGATATTTAAGAATTTATCATAAACTAAAATGGACATTTAATCTTACATTAATAGTATATAATAATTAAACTGTTTTGAAAGGTAGGTGTACAAGCAAAATATAGAGTAAATTTTTCAAATATCACAAGTCTTCAGATAGTAGAAATTTGAATTCTAAATTTTTACAAATAATGACATTTATACATGTGAGAAAGCATTGACTTATCTAAACAATCCATGTGGTCAGTCGTACACTGTTGTCACTTATGGTGGGACCGGCAAATTAATTTCCTTATCCTCCAATAAAACCATTTTTCTGTGGTAAAAAACAAAATTTCCTTTCACATACAAAAAAACAAAATTTCCAAAAACATGAGAATAGAGAAAACAAAATACTCCCTCTAGTTCTATAATTAATAAAAAAAATAAAAAATGGGGACATAGATTGCGAATTCAACTATTTGTCAATTATTTATATTGGTATTATAAAATTAAATAAGCCACTTTCCAAATTATCCTTGGAGTATTGCTTGCTTTGTAAACATTAATTTATAATGATGCTTTGTAAATATTTTTTTTTTAATAAGGAAGAGACTACGCTTAATTATTAGTAGCATGGTTTGTGCAAGATATAAAAAGACTTTTCTTTTAATATATTTTGTAAAGAAAATAGTCGTTATCTTTCTTCTTGGATTTTTTTTTCGTATATCCTCTTTAAAAGAAATTCAAAGTATTATGTTTTATATATTAATTTAATATATTTTTTTATTTGTTACAAAAAAAATTACATTATATGATGCAGCCTCTAGAACAAAGAAAAAACATTTTTTTTAAATAGTCTTATTCCCATCCAAAAAAAAAATCATTCTGGTATATTAATTCTAAAATGAAGCATTTTAAATTTTTCTTTTCAAAATAAGATAT
>JBBPBS010000968.1:27372058-27383268 GCA_037974835.1 Cicer judaicum
ATACATTAATAAATTATAAATAAATGTTATATTTTTATTATTGTTATTATGATAATAAATAATTATTATACTTATAATTAAAAATTATTATATTTAAAATTATATTATGAATTATATATATTATATTATAAATTTCAAAATAAATAAATGATAATAAAAATTGAATAATAATAAAAATTAAATGAAAAGAAATTTATATTGCTAACATGAAAATTAAAATACATAGAATAAATTCAAATAAATTCAAGCATGTTTCATCATCTTCACTATAATCACTTAAATCTTCGTCGTTGATAGTATGTAAGACACTAAGAGGAAGATCATGTTGTGGACTTGTTGGAGGAGATTGAATCATATTTATTTGAATTTATTTCATGTATTTTAATTTTCATGTTAGCAATATAAATTTCTTTTCATTTAATTTTTATTATTATTCAATTTTTATTATCATTTATTTATTTTGAAATTTATAATATAATACATATAATTCATAATATAATTTTAAATATAATAATTTTAAATATAATAATTTTTAATTATAAGTATAATAATTATTTATTATCATAATAATAACATTAAAAATATAACATTTATTTATAATTTACTAATGTATTTTTTAATTAATTATTAGTATTTTTATTTTTTAAATAATTAAATTAATAACTTAATTTAATTATAATAATTTTTAATTATTATAATAATAATAATAATTAAATTAAAAACTTTATTTACAAATTTATTAATATATTTTATTTTTTAAATAATTAAATTAATTATAATAACCAATTTTTCAAAAAAAAAAAGACAAGAAAAGTGTCAGATTCATGTAGGAGGTCGCTTCCCTAGGAAGAGACTTCCTCTTCAGGAGGTCGCTTCTCCAGAGAGAGACTTCCTGTTGAATTTGAAAAATGTGGCATTTTAAAATATTTTTTTTTTAAAGAGTGGCATTTTAAGAAAAAAAAATAAAAAAGGAAATATTTGCATTAAAACTCGGATAAAAGAGTTTTAAATTTATAAATTTAAAAGTTTTAGTAGTTATAAATTTGTAAGTGATGTATACTATTTTGATACAACGGTGAAAAAGGGTTTTGGATATTAATGTTGAAATAATATCACTCTTATTTTTCTACTAGTGAGGGAAGGTGTACTTGTCAGAATGATTCCCGGGGTTATTATCTTACCTACTACAAACATGAAAGATCATGCATAGGTATAGGTATTGGATCCAACTCACTCTGCTTACATTTGATGATTTTTACTACTTTATAAAGTTTCTTTTTAGTGCAATACAAATAACTATATCGACTGGATCCTTGCCTTTCAAGGAGCTAGGTTTAGACCACTTTTACAAAAAAAAAAGAAAAACATTTCAACATATTCTGAAAATATCAATACTTTAAATTGTACAAAAAAAGTTATAGGTTAATATTGTAATTTTACAAAAATTTTAAGTTGTAAGATTTTATAAAATTATAAAATTTTATTATTATTTTAAAAAATTCATCGTAATATCAAACATATATTAATATATATTAACATGAACTAATCTTCATCAAAATTCTAAAATTAGTTCTAATTAGATATAAATTTTGTAAGTCTTTTCAACTTATTTCTACAGAAAAAATTAACACCTTCACATTATTATTATTATTATTATTATTATTATTATTATTATTATTATTATTCACTTTAAACAATTATCTCTCTTAAGGATCATAACAAATGACACATATTTAACATTATTTTATATCATCTAAATAAAAATGAAAATAGTTATAGTAATAATAATAATAATATATTAATCATAATTTATTATTAAACCTATACAAAAACAAGTGTTTGTTATAAAGAATTATTTAAAATTAATGTTTTTTAATATCGTTTACAGAAACTATACAAAATTAAAAAATAGGACATGTGCAAATGTTTCGTCTCTTATTAATTTGAATGTAAATAAATTTTTCATGGATCAAATGCATATTAAATCAAATATTTTATTATGTGATCGTGAGTGATTTATTTATTGTACGCAAAATTGCTACAATTTGAACATATATAGGAAGATGTATATACTCCTTTTTTGTACTGTCCTGATCACTTACGTTATACCCAGGCAGTCCAAATGCTAATTATAAAACATCACTAAGAAAAACATTTGACTAAAAATTAAAATAAAACATTATAATATGCATACTAGTAGTTGGTTAATTATAGTGAGTTAAAATCCGGAGTTGCCATTATTTGTATTTATAATACAAAACATTTAATAAAAAATTTGGTCAAAAGTATATGGGTTGTATATTAAAAAGGAGCGAGCCCAAAAATAAAAGGAGCTGGCCTACTATTAGCCCATTACAGAATAATTGGAACAATAAATCAAATAGGTTAAATAGCAAGCTGACATTTCCTTAATTTAATTTCATTTAAAATTTTTATTTTTTATTTTTTTTCTTTGATTTGGTTTTTTATTTTAATTTTAAATGGTAATTTGATCTTTTTTATTTTAAAACTTCAATAATATTATTATTTTTTTTATAAAAATTCATCAAAATTTTCAAATTATAAAATCTATAAAATTAATTATTATATTCAATATAATACAAATTTCATCAAATTCATAATTTAAATATTTAAATAAACTCATATTTCCATTCTTTATTTGATAAATTTGATATTGTTGGAGATGAAAATATGAGTTTAATTGAATATTTAAGTTATGTATTTGATGAAATTTGTATTATATTGAAGACGATATTTAATTTTATGAGTTCTGTTTGAAAATTTTGATAAATTTTTTAAATTTTAGTAAAAAAAAATAATATTATGATATTTAAAAATATAAAAAATTAAATTGTTATTTAAAATTAAAATAAATAATTAAATAAAAATAATAAAAAATTAAAATATTAACTAAAATTAAATTAAAATACTACGTTGGAATATATATTTGAGATGTGATTATTACCACGTTGGATTGGTTCTTATATGAAGACAATAGTTAATATCATAAGAAGCAATTGTTTTAGTATTTGAAGACAATACTTGTGAAGCTCACATGACACACGTTAATATTAATGCTGGCTGCAGTGATATTCCGAAAACATTTATGCAAAGATTAGCTGTTATTGAGTGCTGACTAAAACTGTTTGGTTTGCTAACCAATGTATTACAACTAAGCAGCCAGCACTTATCAAGGTTTCTGATGCAATTTACATAGACAAACTCACAGATGTATAATCTTAATTAGAAATGTGATATGAATAGAAATAATCTCTTAAGAAATTGAAGAGTTTTGCTATAGTTGTTTTTATTTATTTAAATAAATTAATACACGTTTTTATGAATCAAATGCCCATTTTTAAATTTTTGTACTTTAAAACAAATAATATCATTTAACTGTTTAAAACTTTATACTATTTTTTTATATCTGTTCTTAAAAAAATACTCAACATTCATTATTATTAATACAAAATTTAAAATTTATTTTGCTGAAATTTTTTATGAATATTATTTAGTTATTACCATTTTTTAAATGACATTAAATATTTTATTAATTAATTACTCATTTAACTATTTGATTTAAACATGAACTCTACCGGTACACATTAAATTGACTTGTACCACATGAAATTGTCTCTTAATTATTGTCAGATATTTTATTTATAAAATTATACTTTTTGACTGAATATTTATCTATATGTTTACACGTTCAAAATAAAGTTGTCTTTTTTTTAGGCAAAAATAAAATTGTCTGGTGAAACATTATTCATTCTTAATTTTATACACATGATTTATTAATCAGATCTTCCAATTTAATAGTTTAATTTGTAAAACTCATATTCTAAAAAAGTTATTAAATGGAACACAATTGAAAAGATTTACTCGTGAAACAAGTGTGGATCACCTCCTCTTTCCTTAACCTGGCCATCCACTAGGTTTTATATTCAAAAGTCTAACCAACCAAAATAGGGATCTTCTAAGATTCACGTGCCCCTTTAAAAATGTCTTAATTAACTTTTGACCATTTCATGAATTACAAAAAGGAGAGGCCCAATTTGTCTTAACCAAGGTTCTATAATTTGTACATACATAAAACATAAATATCCAACACACAAGTAGTCTCAAAAACAATTTATCTAATATATACATGATAAAATCCAACACTAAGTACTTTTTAATAAAGACAAAAATTTAGTACTCCATTTTGCTAAGAAATGAAACTAGTAATAATCTAATCTTGATTTAATAATTTGTACAAATGAACTAACCACATATATAATATATAATATATAATATATAATATATAATAATTAAGCTTGAATAACTTTCCCGTGATTAAATCTGACCCTAAACACATGTTCCTCACCTGTGCAGTTATCAACTTTGACTACCCAACGACTTTTATTTTTTCCCATTCTACTTGTTGTTCCATATTTTGGACTATTCACATTTATTCCAAATCTTGTCACCAAAAGCCCTTCTCCAATAGGCAAAAGTTGAGTCTTTGATCCACATGATAATGATAACCATGACCCTTTACAATTAAATCCATTGTACCCCACAACAATTGTACCATTTTGCTTCCTACCCTTTTGAATTGCTTTGAGAATCTCTTCATGATTCTTAATGTTACAATCTATGAGGAAAAAATCTGCTGATTCATATTGCTCTAATTCAAGTATTTCTTGAGCTTCTCCAACCATGAATTGAACTTGATGTGAAGCAATTCCTAAGACATTTTTTGATGCAATTAGATTTTCATGATTTGGAACAATACAAATAACTTTGCCACTAGTTTGATTAGCAGCAGCAACTAAAGCTAGTGTTGTTGAATCTGCTTCATTAGCACATGCTACAATCATCATTTGTGCATTGTTTCCAGCTGCTAGTGCTGATATAAATTCAGCTACATTTGGTTCTTTGGCTTTTTCACCCTGAAGAAAATAAATAACACAAATCAAATTAAAAAAAAAAATACTTTATGTTATGTGAAAAATTGGGAACATAGACAGTTAATAAAATGGGTAGAATCATTTTTGAGATATGTTGAGATTACTCACCATTTTCAAAGTGCTAAGGTAGGCCTTTGTGGCATTTTCTGCTGACCAATAAGCCATAGTTCAATTTAATTGGTTTTTTGAGGCTTTTTTTTTATGGGAGAGGATTTTCAGAGATTTTGATACAAATTGATGAATGCTTTAGCTTTGGTTCTTGTGCTTTTATATAGGAGGAGAGGATCCAAATTACTAGTTGTGGTGGGTCATGTGTCATTCCAACTAGATCAGAATATTCAAAAATATATTATAATGTAAAAATGATATGTATATAACAAAAAAATAATAAAACTTCTTCTGTACCATGTGTATTTAAAACAAATACACCAACTTGGTTAGGTACAATAATCAATTTTTTTTAATAATATTCAATAAATAATGCCACAAATTCTTCCTTTGTTTATTGATTAAGATCTGAGATTTGAAAATGAAAAAGAAAGTGCACACATGACACATATGTTGGATTCTTTTGTTCATGCCAAATAGAAACAAAGCAATTATATATACTAAAAATGTAACTTAGGTGAGCTTCTTAGATATTGGTAAGGTACATAAAAATTAATTAATTACAAGTCTGGTTTATAGATGATAGTACTCGTTATAAGATCCTTTAGGAGTTTAATAAAAATTCCAAATTTTTTAGTACTGAGATAGTTTTAAATTTGTTTAATTTACTATCGAGGAAAATTAGGCAAATAAAAAATAAAACTCTACGCAATAACAATAAATAACAGAAAAATAAATATAAGACATACACAATTAATTTTTAAAGTAAAAATCTTCTTTCAAAATAAGAGAATAAATATCACGAGAATAAAAATTTCCACTATAATAATTAATGGATACATCATATTGAATATTTTAAAATTAACCATAAACGAATGTAAAATTACTAATATTAAAAAAACAAATTAAATAGTAAAAATAACATATTAAAATTATAGATAAAATAAGACAAGTTGTTACAATCCCATTACCACATGAAATAATTTTTTTTCCTTCTCTTCTCCTTTTGTTCCTGCAATAGTCACATCTTTTTCTTCTTCAAAAGGCATGGTTCACTTTCTTTTGTTTTTTTTTCTTCTACAAATTTTTAATTTTTTTTTCTTCTTCTTCACATGATCCAAATCTAATAAAACATATATTTCTTTTTTTTCTTTAATAATAATAACAATAATAATATTAATAAAATTGACACATTTTATTTAGGACATTTGCTACCCAAAATACTCTACGGCAGCTAGCCAAATTGTTTGTCATTAATATTAAAAAAAATAAGAATCTCATTTTCAAATTAGCTTGAAGAATGAGGGCGACCAAATGTACATCTAACGGCCCCAAGAACTTAGACAATATGAGATTTCGATGTAAATTCAACACTCACTCTCACGCATAGTGTGGGTCCTAGGTCTACTTATCACATTGCCATCTTTAACCTACTCTAATAGCATGTTATATGGACTTAATCTTATTCTCAAAAACTAACTCGAAGGATAAGTATGTCAAAACACATATATATTTGCATCTAACGGTTCAGAAACATTAGGTAGAGATGAGTGCATGAAGTTTATGGCCGTATAGCTAAGTCTTCTACAAGTCTGAATTTAAACAATTTTAGGCTCTAATATTCATTTCCCTAGACATCATATTAAAATACAAACAAAAAATGAGTGTGAGTAAATAAAGAGAAGAAAAAAACTTATAAAAATGTAAACTGCATCACAACATTATAGAAATACGAAATCAAACAACTAATTTTTTTTTCAAAATAATATAAGTAATGAATTTTATACCTTTACAATTATTTTTTGGTATTCTAGAAATAGAACAAAGATGCACTAATTCCTCTTTTAGTGAGAGTTTAAACAATTTTAGACTCTACTCACTCTTTTAAAAGTCTCACGGTCGTGAAGATTTTACTAACTCAAATTGAATAAACCAAATATTTTTTGTGTGATATCTCCAACTCTACTATTAGTATACATAAATCACTATGTCCACTCTTTAATATATATTTGTTTAAGTATACTTGTATGACTAGTGTTTTTCTAAGTTCATATTTAAGAAAGATATTTATTAAGTCTATAATTAAATTTTAAAAGAGTCATAATTTAAACTATTTCTTGTAACTGTTATTTCTATTACAGTAACGACATTGTTTACACAAATGTGCTATATGTCAAACCAATATGAGCTTTGATGATATAAGGATTGATGCTCCTTGATGTGAATGTGAATTGTTTTAGTTGGGATAAACTTTATTGTTATTCTCATCGTTCCTTGATATGAAAATAGAGATGAATGAGAGAATGAAAGAAAATAGAGTGATAATAGTATCTTCTTATTCTGCAGTTTCTATTACAATGTTAGCTCTAGACATTCAATAATTAGCCTAATGTTCATAATATTCTTGAATGATAGATAAGTATATCAAAATACATATATACATCCAACAATCCTGAAACATTAGCTAAAAAGGAGTAGGAGTACAAGAAGTTTTTGGTCCATAGCTATGTCAAGGAATGACAACAGGACGAGGGCGTGTGCAAAAATTGAAAAAAGAAAAGAAAAAAAAAACTACTATAAAAATGCAAACCGTATTGATACCTAATTTTGTGTAAAATAACGTTAGTCATCAATTTTACACCTCCACAATTAATTTTTGGCACCAAAGATCCACTAATTCTCGAGTTTAAATAATTTTAAGTCCTACTCATTTCCCTACACAGTCCATCAAAATTGTACATCCGATGTCCATTTCATGAAAGAATGCAATTCTTTGTTAAAAATTAGTTTTATTCACCAAATGATATGAATTGATCAATAACGATTTATAAAGTCAATGTATTTTCTAATCCAATTATAGTAAAATGAAAAATTTAAATCATTTATGTTTGTCACTCTTACGAGCAAATTGAAGTTAGAGAAGTAGCTAAATCTACAGATTTATTATATTAAAGAAACGAAAAATGCACATGTAAACAACAGAGACAAAGTTATAAATAGTTGGCTATTATAATTTAATAATTTTTCGTGCACAAGGGAAAGCAAACAAAGATCTACATCACACACATGTGTTGCTCCCTCTACCAACAACATTGCTAAACCTCATGAGTTGTTTTCTGTCCACTTGTCTCTCTCTTTCCTTACATCCAAGATGCTCAACTTTTGTCTCATGATGATGCAAATTATTTGAAGTGTTCAATATAAACTTCCTTTGTTTTTCCATATACACAATCCAAATCTCATTTCCTCTTTCCCGGTTTGTTCCTAAATTGAATTCAAAGAATCTAATAATTGAGATTAAATTAAAAAAAAAAAAAGAGTAAATATAAGAATGTGACAAAAATAATGAAGGTGAATCAATTCAACATTTATGTAGAATGTATGTAGAATTATATAATTACTAAAGTATAAACAAGTTATGGGCCTATAAATTATGGTTTCAATTGTTTTTGGGTGTATCCATGAAGGGAACATGTTTGTATGGGTCAGTATGCCTCATTTATAAGGTAAGTATGGTACCATTGTCGTGTACTTATGGATGCATGTATCTCTAGAGCCTTCATTTTTGAGACATTATGGGTAGCAGGCAAGAAAGAATGAACTTGTAAATTGACATTGTTTTGCCGAAAGGGACATTTGGGTATTAAAAAAATGTCGAAAATTTAGGTTAAGTGACAAGTTATATTTTTTTACTAAAGATTAAGTTAGATGTTTCATTTTGGGTTCTATAAGTTATATTTTTGTTAAATGGAATTTATCTCACTCCCAAAAGGGTGAGACTCCAATATAACATAATACTCACATTATCATCCTTAATTTGACTTTAATATCGTATTATATAGACTTGGATCTCGCTATCAATGGTTATCTCAAATATATGAACATAAAAAATATGAATACATCAAAATGATATTTGAGCTCGAGACAAATTGATGGTTGCATTTCACAACATTGGAGAGAGTATGGCTATTGTTGCTAAGATGATTTTTTAGCATTTGTTGATTTATTACTTTGAGTTATATATTGAGGATATAAAATCATCTGACACAAATCAATCATCTTGTCATATAATAAATACTCTATTTTTATTAGACATAAATATAAAATTGGTTTATACTAGCTCTGTATATATATTTTTTCTCTTACTTCATTGTTTCATGTAAGGTTCGGCATGTTTATGTTTATTTCATGTACTATTGTATGTAATGTTTAAACAACTTGATGTATTTTTCGTAATTGTTTGATTATTTGGTAGTGCCTCAAAAATGTTATAATTTTTATTTATCATCCACCTAATCTAACTTATTCGAATGCATGCATATAAACATTTTGTCTTTAGACAAAACGATAAATACCACAAAAATTTGTACACAAAACTACAAGTCTCATATTTAAATTAATGACATGATATTAAATCTATTAATATTAATATTTATCAATTAAGTTTTAATTTAAAGACAATGAGTAAATATTTAACTAGTCCTAAATTATAAGTACACTTAAAGAAAAATTATAATTTTTAAATTAAAAATGTATTTCCAAAGATGGAAATACAATAGTATAGTTATTGTAATCTCCAATTTTTTGTATAGTAATCATGAAGTATGTGTTTGGATTAATTGTAAATGTATTTTTTGAGTAAACTTAATTTTGCAGATATACTTTTAGTAAAAATTAAATTTTCTCTAATTTAATTTATGTTTAAATATTTTTTCTTCGAACATCATTTTAAAAAATAAATTTTGTTTGAATTATATAATTAAAAATTGTTTTAAATGTGTATTTATTAAAAAAAATTATAATGTGAATTATATATTTATATTAATAATAATAACTACTACAAAATTGAAAACCCTTAAAACATACGTTCCAAATTAAATAAATAAAAATAAAATGGGATAGGGTATTGGATTATTAGGATTCTCACCCACTGCAATAAGTGTGGAAAATTCTGGAAAAAAAAAAAAGAAAGAAAAACAAGCGTGAAAAACAAATAAAATTAGCTTGGAGAGAGAAATGAGAGCAAAAATTACCACTTGTGTCAGGAAGACAAAATTAGCATTTTGTCTAAATGGCAAAATGGAAACTCTAAATTTTTATTCTTTTAAAAGGAAATTATTTTAAAAGGAAACTTAAAAGGGCAAAAGTATCGCTTGTGTTACTTATGTGTAAAAATGAAAATTTGAAAAAAATTTTTTAGAAATTTTAAAGACAATTCAAACATAATATAAAACCACTTTTCGTTTATAAAATTATGTTTAGAATTGCAAATGAAAAATCAAACATGCTTGAAGTATTATTTATCAACTTATATATTGATATATATATATATATATATATATATTTTGTATAAATATTTATTGTAAATATTTTTGTCTATATCAAACAAGCTTAGAAACAGACTCTGCACTTATAAGCCCTACTCCATTGTGTTTAAAACTTAGAAAATATAGATTAAATATTATATTTATAATGCAATTGAATACTAAAAATCAAAATTCAGAACACATCTTAGCCACTATGAGTGGTTAGTTATGCATGTTGGTTTGACTAATGCCCCTTAAACTTTTTAAAGCCTAATGAAACAAAATTTTCAGTGGATAATAACAAAATGAAAAATGTATTTGGACATAAATTATGGGCACAATAGTTAGTACGGATATATTGTTTAATATGATAAATAACTTTTTTTTCAAAAAAAAAAAAAAGTTGATTTTTGTTATTGAGACATCTTTTTGATATATATATATATATAAAAGTTTATATCAATAATGACTTTGAATATTTTATAACTACTAAAATAAAATATAAATTATTAACTACTTATTTAACATATATCTCATTAACTATTAAAATATAAAACATTAACTACATTAGAGTACTGTAACTTAATGATTAAAAAATAATTAATTTGATATATATTTAAAATAACTAATGACACAGATATAAAGTACAAAACATATTTAACATATTTCGTTAACAATTAAAGTAAAAACATTAATTACATTAAAGTATTACAATTTAATAGTTAAAAAAAATACTCTAAATTTGTTAATATGATATATGTTTAAAAAGTGGTTTGATACAAATTTGATGTTGTATGAAATTTAATATTCACAAAAAAAGTTTTTTTTTTAAATATATATATAT
>JBBPBS010000968.1:27383302-27472330 GCA_037974835.1 Cicer judaicum
ATATATATATATATATATATATATATATATAGTGTGTCAAAAGTTATATTTACGAGAATATTTTTTTAGAGTTAAGTCTATATTTTATATTTTAAAAACTGAAAGAATAATATAATAAATGAATATACATTATAGTATTCTTTAATTTTTTTTAATTAAATATATACCAAAATATAAAAATATAATTTTAACCCTCCCAAATTGTAATTTTCAAAATCTTTTAAAAACTAATTCATAAATACAACTTAAATTTCAACTAGAAAAATATAATAAAATAAAATTTTAAATTAATTTATCATATAATATTAAATTTATTAAATATTAAATTCAAATATAATATGGTTATTTATTTTTAAATATAAAGTATATAGTATCGTAGAAATATAATATTTGGGCCATATAGTGGCTATTGGATAATATAAAAGTGCAAATAGTTTTACGGTGGCCAAAGCCATCCAACCTCAAACAACTGAGAGGATTTGAGTCTAAGGTATTATAAGAGGTCAACGAAATCTTATGTTAAAACTGTGACTCCATTGACTAATTTACGCTAAAAAGATTATTTTTCTTCTTCTAGCTACACACTATAAATTAAAACTTGCTTTTAATTCAATAACACAAGTATAACTCCAATCATTTCATACTCGTCCAATATTCCTCTTATTACGACGGCAACATATCTCAAATATTTTTAAATAATTGTGTATGTAATTGTATTTAACTGCCTACAAAGAACACATATTTATTCGAAATAAGTTAGTTACTTAAGTTGCACTAATGACACATTGAAGTGTATCAGTAGTACTAAACCTAAAACAAGCATCAAGACTCAAAAAAAAAATAAAAAATATATATATATATATATATATATATATATATTATTTTTTATCAAATCAGTATCATTAAACTATTTACTCAATTATAAAAATAAAAACAACTCTTAACGTCTACTTCTAAAAATTATCTCTATAAGTTAAAATTTTGAACATATTTAAAATGTTAATTTATGTTGAACCACGATCCATATAAGAATTTCCCAATAAACAAACGGTAAAGTTAGAATAAAAAATTACAAAAAAGCTGAATATTATATATATATATATATATATGAAAATTTAATTATTATTTAGTTAAATAGAAAGTATAAAATAGTAAATAAATAACAAAATTGGAAAGAAAAAGCCACACAAATTTTTGGCATTCTCATTAAATCTAATTTTCTAAAGTGTATCCATTTTTTTTTTAAGTCCGCAGACAGATAATGAGTACCGCTTGAAACGAGTTACATGCCCTCTCCCAAACCGAGGAGTGATTTCCTTTCCTTGCCCTATATAGAGTTACTGACCCTCTATGTAAGGAAATTTAGGTAAGGGATAGTGATGTGTGAATTGTATGAATTTTCTTAATTCATCACTTGATTCTCTTTCTAAATTATTGCATTTTATTCCTCCTAAGTACTAGGTCCTTCTAGCAGTTGAAACTTTCTTTTAATTCAATAACAACTATAATTCCAATCATCAAAATTATCAATCATTTCAAAAATCCTCTTATTCCTAAGACAACAATATCTCAAATTCATAATTCTCAACGGCAAATGAAATTCTCAACTTTTCAATTAAAAAACAACTCTGAAAAAGATCAAATGTTATTAGAGAACAAACTCTTGAATGAAAATTGTCTTGTAAAAGAATCAATCTGAACTATATGCTCTAAACTTCCTTGTATTTGATTACACAGTCATACAACCGTGACCCAAGATATTCTGCAACCTCACGATGTTTCACCTGTAAACAAAAAATAACAACAAAGAAAATATAAAAAATCAGTATTCAATTTCTCATATTTTAAGAAGTTAAAAGAAATGATAAAAAAGATTACCATGGCAATCTTGATAGAATCACATTTAAATTGAGCATACAGATTTGTTTCAATACTTCGACCCTGTCATAAGAAATGTGTCGGTGTTTAAAATTCATTAGGCACACCATTTTGTGACAACGTTTATTCAATAGAAAACAATAGAGCATAGTTATAACTTACTCAATCAACCTATCTACTACATAAGTTGTTTTTAGCTTATTTCCAATTATTCCCCTGGATAGTTTATCAAAACAATGTAAAGTTTATATTAAAGTAGTTGACTTTTATTTTATCTTTTATTATAGAAACAACTTATACACAATCACTTATTTAATAAACGTTAATGCTATACGTGTTTAATTAAGCTATTTATCCAACCAGGAGCTATATAGGAGAATGCTACATTGTCTAATCCCAACAGAAAAAGCATGCGACGTCAAAGGAAGAAATGATACCATCCCTTCTAAAATGACAAGATCTGCATCACTGGCATGGCAAGCAAGCTCTGGTGACACCTTTGTAAGATCAATAATCTTCAATCCATGGAACAAAACAACAAAGAAACATGCAATCAAGTAATCATCATACATGTCAATGATTTGGCAATATAGGCCCATAAACTAAAAAGAAACCATAATTTTCCTAATCTAACAAACAAATTATTTCGGATCAAGATCTTACAGGTAAACCATTTCCGGAGTTAGCAATAAAAAGATTTGAAGTATTGACACCCAAGAGATTTCCATCTTCATCCTTTAACTGGCAACCAACATGATAGAGTTAGGAAAGAACTTTGGTTATACCAAAAATTTGTTGAAATTAATGTGTTACCTTTGATATAATTTCAATTAGCTCAGGGTAAGTCACGTCATTGATAGAAGGTGAGTCATTAGCAGCCAAAACAACCTGCATTAAAAACAGCATTAGCAAAATATGTTGAAATAGGAGATCATAAGAACACCACAAGCAAAGAAATTCTAATTTCAAAATGCTTTAAAATGGACTATGAATCATGTCATCCACAATTAAGAGTTTAGTGGATTTAATATAAGTACTTAAAACAGATTTTCAAAACCTGTTGTTCCTCTAAGTTTCATGTAAAGAAAAATGAACTTCAGGTATTTAAAGACATTGATCTATTGTGTTCAATAACATAAATGCTAACACTATTCTCCTTATCCTACCACCACTGCTAAACACAAAATTGTACATGCGAAACATGTAAAACACGCACGCTACAAGGAAAAAAAAGAAGCCACAAAATTTATGTGGTTCGACACTTGCTTTAATACTATGTCCACGATAAGTCATGAACACTTCAACAAAATAACATGTAACTTTGTTATGGCAATGAGATTCAAATTTCCAGACCAGAAAACACAGTTGAAAGAGAAATAAATTAAAGCGTGGAAACCTGACTCCCACGCCGAAGGAGCTCCCTTGCAAATGGCAAAATACCCAAAATAATATCTCCACCAGAGTTATCAACAAATATGATAACCTGCAATGATAAAGAAAATTGATTATGAAACTGCCCTTGGACAAAATATGTCAGAAGCATAAATTGAATTGTACATTTCTTCCACCATATGACACTTACCTTCTTCCAGGACTTGTTGCTCCATTTAAATTTTAAAGTATCAAGGTCATCAATTATCCAAGGTCGAGGGAGAAGATTTTCACAAGTAGTCGAAAACGACACCCCATCCCTAGCGAAAACCTCTGCAAGCTTCAAGAAATTGAGGGAAGAAAAAAGTAAGACATAAACTATAACTAAACATGTGTCTTCTAGTATGGAAATAAATTCACTTTCAGGTAAGATTCCGAAACAATATGTCAGCTATGGTTGAATACTTGGATGATAGATCACAAAGGGGAAAAATAACAATGACAATTGACAAACAACTATCCAGGAGTTTACATGGAAGTACACTGCATGCTTATGTAGTCATGTTATTGAAATGTAAGTTTATTTCACCGGGATTTTGTTCATATTTTTAATCAATTCAATTTTTAGCTAATTGTGCATCAGAAGTGACCAAATTTGCATATAATAAATCAACCTACCTCTGGAGAACCAAGATCAAATATGTTCCCCGCGAAAATTCCTCTGACTAAATTTTCGAGATGCTTGCCTTCATCTTCAATAGCATCATTAAGACGAACAACATTCTCAAATAGGGAGATGGCCTTTGCATTCTCTTCATCCTGTTGCATTTAATCATAGAGGAATTACAAATCTTAACCAAAATAGACCTACGTGATTTATTGAAAGCAGGATAACACTCCACCGCCTCTCTTATTGACATTGAAAAGTAATGGTGTTAAATTTCTTCAACTTTGACAAAACAAAATATTGCAATTAAATCTCCCTATATTCTTAATCCAATATGTTACATTGCTTCAGCCACAACAATAAGATAATATACACTTACTATTCTTCCATATTTTAGCAGAATAATATTAGCATTTAGCACACAGAATCACAAATTATTCTCTTAATACCTTGACTTTCTTGAAGATATCTCTAAATCCCAATTCTTTAAGGACTTGCTCACGAAGTCTGCAAAGAAGCTAGAACCAACACACCAAAAATAAAAAGAAATTAATGAGCCATATGGTAAACATTTTATGTTTTGTTATTTTTCTCTTTTGCATATAGAACTTCAGGTAGAGAACAAGAACATACAAGGAGATCAAAAGAACCGCCTTGACTTGCAGGATCTTTCTTCAAATCTTCAAGTATTTTAGCATACCTTTTTGAAGAAAATGAATCAACATAAGATGCAACATTACAATTAACAACAATTTCAATATTATTAGGATAAAGAAAGTACAAGCCTAATGATCATAAGAAACATTATCCCTTCTTAAGAATTTCAAAAGTACGCTGATGTTATTAATAAACAAGGTAAAATAAAAAAGGCATAGGCCTCTTGCATTGTTTTAAATTGAGGTTACAGGTGTAGTTGTGGCCACTGTGGTCGCGAAAGTGCGGCTGTTGCGCGATCAGTCATTGCAGCATGAGTTTTGCTTTTATTAGCATTACTTGTTATGATTTTTTACTTATATTATACTTCAAATATCTCATATCTTATGTCTAAATTCTCATATCTATCTCCTTACAACCTCTCCATCACTTTCAATTATCTATGATCCTTTAAAATTACTCCTCTAAGTCTATGATATAAAATAAAAGAAAGATAAAAATAATAATTTGTGATTACTGATTACACTGCAATTGTGGCATAATACAGTTGTGGAGCCTGCTGCAACCGCAATTTGAAACCATGGTCTCATGTGAAAGAAAAAACTAAAAAATCTCAAAAAGGGAAGAATGAAGTAATAAGATAGCACCTAACCTTTGAGCAAAAATTTCAGCTTTATTAGCAGCATCAGGTACAGAGGTATCAGTCTCAGCACGCTTTCTGTACCAAATCAAAAACAAAAATAAATATAAACAAGAAACATTGAAATAAATAACAGAACGGTTGAACCACAAGCCCCAATTTTTGTTTAAAGAAAAATAAAATGAAGAGAGAACATACTTGTAGGAGGGGATACTAGCGTGTAGGAGATTAATCCAAGATAGCTCAGTGGGAGTGAGGACACGTGGATCATCAGAAGGTAATCTCCAAGGAATGGTGCATGCTTCGTAATTGGTACTATCCAATAACAAAGGAAACGGTACCAGTTTTGATTCCATTGCTTCTTCAAAAGACACTGTTTTAAAAATAAAATAAAAATTTAACTGCATAAAAACATCACTGTGTTAACGCAATTTTTTAATTATATTTATTTAAAATCAAAATCAAAATCAAAATTAAAATTACTCATTATTAACCTACATCAGCTCAATAAAAAAAATGGACACACAAATAGAGAAGTGTCCGTGTAGACGCTATTACGTACTAACATATATACATGTATAAATTCGTGCATATAAAAAATGAATGTATATGTATGTATGTAATGTAACCATGATAGGATTATTTATTTTCCTAAGAAAAACATGATAAAATAAATTATTGAAGGGGCTACCTAGTGTTTTGGAGTGGTAACTGGTTTGTGGAGAATGATGAATGCAAGAGTTAACCCTGCAGGTTGTTGAGAGGGTAAAAGAAACAGCATGTAAATGGAAGGACAATGATGAAGGAATGTTCCAACAAGTGCACCGTGAGGGTGAGATTGAGAGCAAATCCCTATGAGTGTGAGTTGTTGGTGATGATTTTGTAAATGGTTTCACTGTCCTCATTGAAGTACTATGAACTTGTCATCTAATATTATAGAAATATAGCATAGCTTAATCTATTATTATTATATACTCCCCCTCTAAAATAAATTACAATAAAATATTATCAAAATATGTAATGAAAGACATTTAATTTATGTAATTCCCACAAAAATTAAGTCTATTGTCTAAATTACCCCAATTAAATTAAATTATTGTATATATTTTATTTCAAAAATTATAAACTAGTTTTCCTTTTATTTCATTCTAGATGTAGTATTATAAACTAAAGTAATTTTAATTAAGAAATTTTTCAAGTGACTCAGTCGTACACCCCCAAATTCATTTACAGTAATTTTTTATTTTTCAATTTTATTTCAAATAATAATAATAATTGTCCCCAAGCTTATGTTAGCTTGGTGAATATTGCAACTTTAAATGACATAAATCACGAGATCATGGTAGAAATAGTTATTAGTATAACTATCGCTAATAATGTAATAATTTATTTTTGAAAAAATTATATAGTTTCTTATTATGAAATTTATAAATTAATAATAATAATACAATAATTTATTTTAGAAAATATTTATACAATTTCTTATTATAAAATCTCTAAATTAATATGGCCAAATAAAATTTAATAATTTTAAAAATTAAAATAAAATGCAACAAATTTATAATTTTTATGTAAAATAATATATATTATATTTATATATAATAGTTTGCCTCATATAGTGAGGTTATACTAAAAATGGCAATTTTCAAGTTCATATTGCCTAATTCAATTTTGTTTATTTTAATATAAATAAATCTAGTCAAATAAATATATAAGTTAATAAATAACAATAATAAAAATATACACTATTTTTTTTCTTTCATTTTTATAACTTTTTATTTAATCTATATTAGTAAGTTGTCAGTAACTTATTTTTTTTTTCACAAGTTAAAACAAATTTATTATTGATAAACTAATTTAAACACAAGGCGTGTCTTAAATAAATAAAGAAATTACGATTATAATGTTACAATATCTCCAACAAAAAGACTCATACAAAAACTCAACATAAGAAGAAGAAAAGAAACTGAAAAGAAAAACCTTTCAAGTTCGGTTTTAGTGGACACCACAGGTTTGTGGTACAAATAATTAAATCTTTCAACATGATTCTTAAGTCACTCAAAGATAAAAGCTTTTAACATTTTCAATAATGGAATTTACATTTGGGATAATTAAAAAAAAAATGGTCTTATTTTTTTATTTCTATATAAATCAAATTGTTAAGAACTAAATCATTCTCTCTTTGATATTGAATATAAAAGAAAATATGGTCCATAAAAATTGATATATTTAGTCCAAATTTTAGATCAAATATATCTATTTTTATTAATCCACTTTCTCTTATACTTGAGATCAGAAGACATGATTGTTTTGGCACATCATCTAATCACACAAAAATAGACGGTTAAATTAATTAACTTTGCATTATTTAAAAAAACATCATGAGATCAGAAGACATGATTGTTTTGGCGCATCATCTAATCACACAAAAATAGACGGTTAAATTAATTAACTTTGCATTATTTAAAAAAACATCAAATAAACCTAACTAGTCTAAAACACCACACCACACACTTCCAAATCAAGGACATTCAAAAAACAAATGATCAATTGTTTCTATTTCACCACAACCCGCCGCACCCTATTGTTGAATCAATTTGTATAATACTTCGACGAATCAAATTTTCTTTTGCAACTAACCTATTATTAAATAGCCTTCAAGAAAATAAAGAAACTTTCCCTAATACATATAGATTCCATGCAAGAGCTTGAAAAAAAGGTTAAACCACACCTCTTACCAAAACGAGATAAGCTTCCTTAACTGAATAAGTGTCTTCTCGAACATTATTCTAAGTCCACATATCAGCCACATTAACCTACAAATGAACATTAACTAAAAGAGCCCTCAAAGAGGTTGATGGGTTTTCACTATAATTTTACAAAATTACACTTTAAATTTTCAACAAAATTAATGTAGCATCATGAAAAATTATTTGAAGTTACATATCACATCAGACTCACTCACACTTAATTATGACATACCAAAATAATAACACGTGTATTCTACATCCAATTACTACAATAATCACAAAACAATACAAGAGATATATCAGGGGAGGAAAAAACACATGGAAAACATCTACCACCAAAGATTGGAACTTTTGACACCTGAAAAACCACTATTCTCTCCTTGGTATGTTAATTTTTTAGAGCACAAATAAAACATTAGTGTTCCTACACGAGCTTGATTCTGCAGAATACCAATTAATTCAAAGTGAATATGTGGCATTCAAGCACTTGATTGGCTTAGGTTAGAGTCCTTTTCAGGTTAAAGATCTCTGTCGTCAGCAGATGAGGTACTAGAGTCTTGTAAATTGTTGAAATAATCCTTCTGGCTAAAAAATAATTTGTCAATCCCTTGATAATCAAACAAATTCATCAAAAGAATGAAGAAATACACACAACTCATACTCATTCGAATCCTCTTGTTCCTAAGACAAACATATATTAAATTCTTAATTCTCAATGGCACATGAAATTCTCAGCTTTCCAATTAAAAAATTACTCTGTAGATGATCAAATAGTATTGGAGAACAAACTCTTAAATGAAAATTCTGTCTTTTAAAGGAATCAGTCTCAACTATAAGCTCTAAACTTCATTGTATTTGATTACACAGTCATACATCCGTGACCCAAGAAATTCAGCAACTTCAGGATGTTTCACCTGTAGACGAAAAATAACAACAAAGAAAATAACATCATCAGTATTCAATTTCTCATATTTTAAGAAGCAAGTTAAAAGAATGATAAAAAAGTATTACCATTGCAATCTTGATAGAATCACATTTAAAATGAGCATAGAGATTTGTTTCTATACCACGACCCTGTCATAAGAAATTTGTCAATGTTTACAATTCACTAGGCCCTCTAATGTGTGACAAGGTTTAGTGAGTAACTGTATAGGCCTCATTGGAGGAAGAACTGAAGACAGTGAGAACTCAGCAATAGAGCTTAGTTACAACTTGCCCAATCAATGAACTATGACTGTTTGAATTGATTTATTTGGGCTTATCTACTGTTTGAATTGTTTTCAACTTATTATCATAAGCTTTGTAATGTAGTTTATGAAAACAATTTATAGTTTATATAAAAATAATTTGACTTTATTTTATCTTTTGTTAAAGAAATAACTTATACATAAACTTACATGACAAACTCTTATGCTATCAGCTCACTTAAGTAAGCTATTTATCCAAACAGAGCCTATATAGAAGAATCCTACATTGTCTATATAAGAGAATCATGCAATGTTAAAGGAAGAACTTATACCATCCCTTCTAAAATGACAAGATCCGCATCACTGGCTAGGAAAGCAAGCTCTTGTGACACCTTTTTAAGATCAATAACCTTCAACGCATGTTACAAAACAACAAAGAAACACGCAATCATGTAATCACCATGCAAGTCAATGATTTCACAATATAGGCCATAAACTAAAAAGAAAACCAGAATTTTTCAAATATAACAAACAAAATATTTTTTATTTAGATCTTACAGGTAAATCATTTCCAGAGTTGGCAATTAAAAGATTTGAAGTACTGACACCCAAGAGACGTCCATCTTCGTCCTTTAACTGACAACCAACATGACAGAGTTAGGAAAGAACTATGGTTAACAAGCATTTGTTGAAATTAATTTGTGTTACCTTTGATATAATTTCAATTAGCTCATAGTAAGTCACGTCATTGATAGAAGGTAAGTCATTAGCAGCCAAAACAACCTGCATTTGAAACAGCATTACTAAAATATGTTGAAAGAGGAGAACATAAGAACTACACAAGAAAAGCAATTCTATTTCAAAGAAGGTTAAAATGGACTACGAATCATGTCATCCACAAATAAGAGTTCATTGGATCAAATTAAAGTACTTAAAACATCTTTACAAAATCTATAGTTCCTCTAAATGCTACCGATATCCTCCTCATTTTCTTCCCCCACTGCTAAAACACAAAAATTGCCCACACAAAACATGTAAAACACATCATATGAGGGGAAAAAACCACATAATTTACGTGGTTTGACACTTGTTGTCTATGTCTACATAAAGCACTTCAACAAAAGAACATGTAACTTTGTTATGGCAATAAGTTTCAAACTTCCAGACCAGAAAACACGGTTAAAAGAGAATAAATTAAAGCATGCAAACCTGACTCCCACGCCGAAGGAGCTCCCTTGCAAGTGGCAAAATACCCAAAATAATATCTGCACCAGAGTTATCAACAAATATGACAACCTGCCATGACAAAGAAATTGAATATGACACTAACTCGGACAAAATAGGCCATAAGACAGAAAATGCATCATAACTCATAAGAACTGTATATTTCTTTAGCTATATGACACTTGCCTTCTTCCAGGACTTCTTGCTCCATCTCATTTGGAAAGTGTCAAGGTCATCAATAATCCAAGGTCGAGGGAGAAGATTTTCACAAGTAACCGAAAATGACATTCCATCCCTAGAGAAAGCTTCAGCAAGCTTCAAGAAATTGATGGAAGAAAAAATTAACCCATCAACTCAAACTACTTATAATCCTTCAACCTTTGGCATATGATTGTAATAAATAACTGCATTCTAGTATTCAAATTAAATCATTTTGGGGTAAGACAATGAGAATAAGTGAATAAAACTAATAAGCAACTAGCCAGGAGTACTACCAATTGCCTATTGAAGGTAACAAAGGCTCAACATATTAAAGATAATTAGCCATAATACTTCCATACTGCATGGAACTAAAGCTGACTAGACTATCATTTCGCTAATCAATTGTTATCATTACGCCAGAAGTAACCAAAATTACGTGTAAAAAATCAACCTACTTGGGGAGAACCAAGATCAAATATGTTCCCTGCAAAAATTCCTCTAACTAAATTTTCAAGGCGCTTGCCTTCATCTTTGATGGCATCATTAAGCTGAACAACATTCTCAAATAGGATAATGGCCTTTGCATTTTCTTCATCCTGTTGCATTCAATCATAGAGGAATTACAAAAAATAAGACTACGAGATTTATTGACAGTCATGATAACACTCCACCTCCCTCCTATAAATACAGGCTATAGCAATATAGCATATCAGAATTACAACAAACCATTATTGTTTCGCAATACGCTATTTAGTAAAAAGTATAAAATGTTGTCAAATAACTGCTATAGCGACGCTACAATACTATGCAACAGAATTTGAATAAACCGCTTTTTTCAGTGATCCACGATTGTCAGCACTGTGAATGACATTTAAAAGTAGTGGTGTTAAATTTGTTCAACTTTGGCCAACAAAATTAATGAAAAGAATGCGATTAAATTTCCCTATATTCTTGATGTAAGATGTTAGAATATTTCAATCCTTATAATCAGATAATATACACTTGCTATTCTTCCACATTTTAGCTTAATAGTATTAGCATTTAACTCATAGCACCACAGATTGTTTGCTTAAACTTACCTTGACTTTCTTGAAGATATCTCTGAATCCAAGTTCTCTAAGGACTTGCTCACGAAGTCTGCATAGAAGCTAGAACCAGCACCTCAAATAATGAGAAATGAAGAAATGCACAGAAGGGGGAAATCAGACATATACGAAACATTTTATGTTTTATTATTCTTCTCCTTTGCATATATAATAACTTTAGGTAGATAATAACATACAAGGATATCAAGAGGGTAGCCTTGACTTGCAGGATCTTTCTTCAAATCTTCAAGTATTTTAGTATACCTTTTTGAAGGAAATGAACCAACAGAAGATGCAATGTTGCAATTAACAACAATTTGAACATACTTAGGATAAAGAAAGTACAAGCCTGATATTCATAAGAAGCATATGCGTTCCTAATAATTTCAAAAAAAGTATACTGAAGCTGTTAATAAATAAAATAAGGTAAAAAAAAGCATAGGTCTCTCATGAAAAAAACCTCTCAAAGTCTCAAAGTGAACAAAAAGGGAAGAATGAAGTAATAAGAGAGCACCTAACCTTTGAGCAAAAAATTCAGCTTTATTTGCAGCATCAGGAACAGAAGTATCAGTCTCAGCACGCTTTCTGTACCGAATCAAAACTAAAAATTGATATAAACGAAGAAACATTGATATAAATAATAGAATGCTGAACCACATGCCCCAATTTTTGTTTAGATAAAAATACAATGAAGAGAGAACATACTTGAAGGAGGGGATACCACTGTATAGGAGATTAATCCAAGATAACTCAGTGGAAGTGGGGACACTTGGATTATCAGAAGGTAATCTCCAAGGAATGGTGCATGCTTTGTAATCGGTAGTATCAGTATCTATCTTTAACAAAGGGAATCGTATCAGGTGTGATGTACTACTCTCCATTGCTTCTTCTTCTGTTTGTGTGTGTGTACACTATATGTTAGTTGAGTTAAAAATGTAATTTACTCATAAAGAAAGGGTAATAACAAAAGACTGCTAAGTTCAATGGAATATATTGGTCTAAATAATATTACCAAGTTAATTACAAAAAATAAAAAAATAAAAAAAATAAAAAAAGTAAAAAAATAAAAATTACTACCAAGTTATCACTTTAAAATTTTCAATGTGGCATTTTATCATACATCATACATACACTATTAGATAAACAAGTTAGTTACACTTGTTAGCTGAACTCATTGACAATATATTAGTCTTATTGTAACTCTTCATGAATCAATCATTTTCATTATCAATACAATTTCCACATTATATTTTTCTATGTTTCTCTCATGAGTGGCTTCTATCAAGAATAGTAACATATATAATATGCATGTAATGTAACCATGATAACATGAATGAATGAATTTTGGAGTACTTTAATTACCTAGTGTTTTGGAGAGGTGGTTGGCCTGTATGCAAGACTTAGCCCTGTGGGTTGTTGAGAGGGTAAAAGATACAGCATGTGAATAAAAGGACAATGATGAAGGAATGTTCCAACATGAGATTGAGAACAAAGCTCTATGAGTTTGAGTTGTTGGTGATATTTTAAATGGTTTCACTGTCCCCATTGAAGCTACATCCAATATAAGGCAAGGTTAAAAAGTTTTATTGAAAAATATTGAATACTTGTCATATGAATCAATTATTATTGGCTGAATGAATTAATTGAAAACAAATTTCTGGTGGTGTGTATTAATTAGAGATAGGATTACATTGGAAAGCTATATATTTTGTGATAGGATTATCACACGACTGGAATCAAATAATATGTTTCTCATGTTGCCATAGGCTTGTGTTGTGGTTCGCTTGGAAAATATCAGTGTGTTTAAGGCATCTACTTCTTTTTCATTGAAATTCATAATACAGACCTCTAAAATTAATATGATTGATTATAAATTCAAAGAAAGAACTGGTGGGTTTAATTTTTAAATGTGAAAAAGGAGTATCTAGTTCACCAAAAAGTATATACTATGATATATATAACATAATTTTATACGCCGTCGGATTAAGAATTTTTACACTGTTAATTTTTGTTATAATGATTTCTAAAAATTAGTTTTGATGTACTGACTTTACACTGATAATAAAAATTAGAAACCTTCAAACTTGGAGATGGTTTAGGAATGTCATATGGTGGGTGGTGTTTAGGGATGATGATAAAGGCTTGCTCAATAGACGAGGCATATGGATTACTAGCAACTTCAAAATGGATTTCTGATGGATAATATACACTTTGACTTGAAATTTAATGTTCGGTCCCTCGTCCTTAAAAACCTTCTAAGATATTTAAATTGATTAATTCAATTGTGTATTTTAATAAAATAATTATATTTAAATTGATGAATGAGAGAAGAAGTCATATAAACAAGTGATAGATTATATTTTCCACGGAAAGCGATAATAAATTCATATTTTGTTCATAATGCAAAAAATGAATTGTATTGGTTTACATTAATAGTTGGATAATAATTTTATATTTTGTTTATAGTACAAAAATTAAATTGTATTAGATTACATTAATTGTTTGATTCAGATATTAAAAACCACTTTTAAATCAAGTTTACAGCAGTTTTGAATTGATTTAAAATTAGTTTATAAATATAAACTACTTACTATTTTGAACAAATTTTTAATTAAAATGAATTTTAAAATTCTTTTGATAAAAAAAATTTCCCGATAGTAAATTTTTTTGAAAAATATTTTCAAAATTCTTTTGGCAAAATTTTTTCGATTTTTTAAGAAAGTTTTTTGATTTTTTCTCAAAAAATTTTAAATAAAAAATCATTTAATTTTTTCAAAAAAAAAATTTACTATACTTTTTTTGCAAAAACTAAATTTAAAAAATTTTGTAAGAAAAAAAACCTTAGTTATGGTTTAAAAAAAATTAAAATTGTTAAAATGGTTTTTAAATTAAGTCTGGTTTAATTTCATGAACCTTTAAATTCTTTAATTTTTTTATAGTGGAGTGCAATCTAATTTATTAATATGATTCAATTACAATAATATTATACACCCTTACTCACATCGATGTTCCTCTTTTTTTTTACACCCTAATTTCGATGTTATATTTTCAAAGAGTAGATATCTGCTTTTTTTCATCTTACAAAATGTCTCAAGTTTGAACTTAATAGGTGACAAACAAATGGGGTTTTTCATTCTTTAGTTCGTGTGGCAACAGGTTTAACTAATTCCTAGATTTTCATTGATATACTTGACTCTAATGACTTAATCCTGCTTTTGTTAAAAGAAAACAGTTCAAAATAGTAGTTAACTGATTTTCCTAGTGTAGTAAAAAAAATTATATTTTCTAATTTATCCTTTATTTTTATATGTTAACTTGTTATGTTGAAGAATATTTTCCTAGAAATAACATTAAATCAGATAAAATTAATTAATTTCAGTTTAACAACTGTGATTAAGTTTTCTTCTTCTCTGAGTTTATAAGGAGTAGCAATTTATAAGACGGCAAAGTGACCTTTTCTAGGGTCTAACAAGACAAAATGACCTTAACCAACAAGAGAAGGTAAGCAAAGCTAAGAAGCTGATATGCAAATTCTTCTTTCACAACAGAATTTTTTTTTTTTGAAGTTCACATCACATCCACTCACACTTAATAATTATAACATATCCATATATAAAATGTAAACAAGGACAAAAATAATAGCACAACATGTATCCTACATCATCTAATTACTACAATAATCAGTAAACAACACTAGCGATACATCAGAGGAAAAAACAACCACATGGATAACTAACAAACACATTACCCAACTAACACCTACCACTAAAGATTGCAACTTTTGACACTCTCTCTCCTTGGTAAGTTAAATTTTGACAGCATGAGTGTCCCTAAAATGAGGTTGATTCTGCAGAACACCAAATAATTCAGAGTGAATATGTTGCATCATCAAGCAGTTGATTGGCTTTGGTTAGATTCCTTTTCAGGTAAAGGATCTCTGTCATCAGCAGATGAGTTTCTAGAGTCTTGAACATTGTTGTTGTTGAAAGAAACGATATTCTCTCCATGAAATGCAACAGGTGTCATAACAGGCTTCACTCCACCAAAACTTAATTTTATTTCCTCATTTGGCATATGATGATTAACATGTGTAGTAGGGTTATGAGTGACTGTAGTAGGGTTATGAGTGATTGTAGTAGGGTTATGAGTGATTGTAGTTGATATATTATGCTCCACCCTTTGCTTCTTGTTTTTGTGTTCCAGATGGTGACCAGGAAGAAAACTCCCCACAACAACCTAATGGACAAGATAGTCAGCCAAATGCGTAATAAAATTCATAATAATTTCTATTAAAGACTGTGTTGATGTAGAAACTTACGGTCTGTTCAGATTGGCTTATTTTAGTTTATCTACTGACATAAGTATTCATGAGACTGTTTAGATGAGCTTATAGAAACAACTTATTTCTATAAGCTCTCTAGGATAGTTTATAATAACAATTTATAGCTTATATAAAAATAGTTTGATTCTATTTGATTTTTTGTTATAGAAATTGCTTACAAATAAACACTTATATATAAGCTCTTGTGCTATAAGCACTTAGTTAAGCTTTTTATTCATACAAAGCCTTAATATATTAAAACTTGATTTATGATGATTGGAACAAATTGAACAACCAGCATTTTCAATAATATTATCTGATTTCTTTATATACAAAGTTTAGAAAATCCAAGTTTAGAAAATCCAAGTAATTTTATCAAGCATACTCCTGAGGTTTACCTGCACAGGACCAGAGGCTATAAGCAGACCAGCAAGTCCACCACCTAATACTCGACCATCCGGACCTGCCAAAGAGACACTCATCCCACCAGATCTGCTTCTTGTAATTCCATTATCGGTCGGCATAAAGGACCCAGACAAGGAAAGAATCTCAAATCGTCCCTGTAAAAGCACCCGGCATGAAGTATGAACATACATAATCCATTCACTAAGGACATGAATAGTGACTAATAATAACATCTACCATTACAAGATATTTTTGCAACAGATGCTGAACCATATAATAAATGTTATTATAGTCATACTTATGGTGAAATTTGAATAATCTGCACTTCATGCATCCATTTCTAAAGTAGAAAATGCAGCACATAAATGGTAATATCTAGAATCAATACATAGAATACAAAAAAAAAAGGGGTTGCATATAAACCAAGGGCATTTACGATGCGTACTTTCCAATCTCATAGAGAAACAAATGACTGAACTATTCTTTTTTTATTATGCAGATGAAACAAGATTGAACTCACCTCATATGTTAAAGTACCCCCTGAAGAAGACGGTTGACGAAGTGTAACATTTGAAATTGTGCCAGTTGCAGAGAGAATGCATATAGCACGCGATCCTTGTTGGGATGACATGATTTTCATAGTAACATCCTGAGACAGAACATAGAAAATCACAAACACAAATGAACATGTGGAACAACCAAAAATGAAATTCAAAAACTACAATCCATGGTCAATAATTTACTTCAATAATAATATGACAACATACACGCCAGTCAGCCACTAGATCCATACAACTTAAAATAACATTTGCTATATAACATTACTATTGCATATTGCAATAAGTTTATTTACTCATCAGTATAAACAAAGGTAACAAGCTAATGTTTATATTCATAATTTAAACATAATTGAGTTGCTCCTGTAGCTGTTATCTCTAGAAATTTGCAATTTAAGCATAAGCAAAATGCAAGGAATTTCACTGTGTTTGGCATTCATCCTAACATACATAAGTTAATTGGTGAAGACTATAGTATTGTTCTAATTAAACTGCAGGATATAGAGCTAAAAGAAAATGAAGAGATTACCTCGCCAGAATTGACTGTTAGCACATAAGCCGTGAAATTTGCACCAACTGAGTAACCAATTCCCTCACCTATACCTATATATAAAGATAGACAGAAAATGCAACGATGTATTAATGAAAGTCCAGAGAGGAACTTCCTTTTTAGTTTCACAAAAATAGAAACAAAGCAACAACCAGTTCTTTATATGAATGCAATCCTTAAAATCAAAAAGAAAAAAAAAAGCTTATGAATCATTCAGTCAGATCCACCTTTTAAAGGATGAGGTAGATTTGATGGAATATGATATATTCCCAAGAGGCTTCCTTAATAGTAACAAAAAATAAAGCATAAAGTATTTTTAGCATGAAGATTCATTCGATAAGGCCACATTTGATGTCTTACGTCCACCACAATTAATTTATTTAATTAGACAGCTCACTGAACATTTACACGCATCACAACATGGATTAAATACATGTACTTTTTTTCTTATATTTTGCTACAGAGGGAGTAGAAAATTAGCCACCCAATTATAGCCCTAATTTCAGATTCTTTATATACATCGATATTGCATATGAAGTAAATCCATACATAATAGATTTTAGGGTTTTCTTCTGATATAGGGATATAAACATCAAATTTTAATGTTTAGTTACATTAGACCTTTAGATGCTTAAACTTTTTTGCCTTGTGACTATTTTTTGTTATTTACTCCTATGTTTTGATTAAGACCATAAAATATGAGCATGTAATTAATTTTGATTATTATTTAATTTATTGGCATTTATATATATATATATATAAATATATATATATATATATAAATATATATATATATTGCATTAATTAATTAACATGTATAAGAAATTCAGAAAAGCGGTCTTACCGCTTAGCATATTTGGAGTCACCCGTTATACGATGATATCCTGGATTGATAACTATGCCATAAAATTGGGAGAACATGTGAATGTTCAAAAAAACAAATAAGGGAGAGTTTTAAATGATCTTATTAAATTTCCCTCATTTTTTTGAGAACACTCTTTTAATAGTTGACCAAAAAAATAAGAGAACACTCTTAACATCCATAAAAAATTTCCTATGCAAGCTTTAAAATACATGTCAATGCATTTGACTGAAATATTGATGGCTAATGCAATTTGACTGAAATATTGATTCTAAGAGAACACTCTTAATAGTTGACCAAAAACATAAGAGAACACTCTTAACACCCATAAAAAAATAGGTAAGTTTAAATTTTGGAAATGTTTCATATTGAAGTTCCTATTTTGCTACCCAATATACAATTCAGCCAACAAGGCAATTAGTTATAAGTTGTTAAAATTAACTATTAGATTAGATTTAGACCAGTTCTAGTTGACAACTATTAGATTCATTCTAGCTGGTCCCTTAATTAACTCTAACCGATTCCATAGTCAGATAATGTACTCCTTTTCTTCTTCTCATAAAAGAAAATAAGGAGCATAAACTTTAACAAAAAAACAACCTCACTTTCAACCACAAAAAATATCCACATACACCTCACAATTTGTATTCAGATCTGAAAAGGAATCTCAGCAAAAGGGTCCACTCCCCCCACCCCCACAAATATAAACTCTTTCACAAAAGCAAAAATCCAATCCTAGAAACTTAACCACACACTAAAAACAAAGATCAGAGAAATTAACTACCTTCATATCAATTAGAACCCAAAGATAGAAAAAATTTAAAATGAAAAAAAATAAATAAATAAACCAAATCAAATATGCTATTCCTCTAATTCTATTTTAAGAGCAAAATGACAAGAGCTATTTTCATTTCTCAAAAACTGCAAATGTAACAGTAAAAACAAAATCTAACAACATAAGTAACAGTCAAATAACAAATTTTAAAAAACAAAACACAAATACTACTAACTAAAATTAAAGGCTTCAAAACAATTTCAAAGTTGAAATCCAAAAGATCAAGAGGACTATAAATAACAATACCTGGTCCTATTGGACTTTCAAAATCATACTTAAACAATGATGACTTCTTGATAGATTCAACAGGTCTCCCTCTACCCCTTTTCCAACCAGAGAATTCACCGGTCAACGGAATCGACGATGAAATCGGCATCGGTGAAAGCGCCGTCACAGCCCCAGGAACAGCCTTACCATCCGGTCCATACTTCCTTGGTCTACCCCTCTTCTTCTTCATCGCCGGCGACGATGCCGGAACCGTTGCCATGGAAAAATCCAAGTTGTTTTCAATCCTTGGTGCCACGTGGAAGCTCACTGGGACCTCACCACCCACCACTGCATTCCCACCACCAAAATTCTCTCTTTCCTCCATTTTTATGCAAATCAAAGAAAACTTAAACACCCCAAAACCTTTTAATTTTTCTTAAACCCTACCCATTGAAGATTCAAACGTTTTCACACTTAAATCAACCCAAAAATATGAAATTTTTCAAAAGGGGTAAAAAATTAACTTCAAAAACCAGATTTAGGTGAAGAAAATTTTAAAATCACAGAGTCAACTTCAAAAACACTATTTTTTGGGTATGAATTTGTAGAAAAACGAAGACCCAGAAATGGAATTGAAAATTTGGAACAGTTTAGCTTCTTCTCCGAGAAAATCGCAGTACTGAAAGCTCAAATCTGCACCATTGTTAAGAACACAGAAAACTTTGAAATTAACACAGAATTTTTCCAAAAATTCTACAATTACAAAGAAAAAAAATACAAACACTAGTTCAGAAAATCTCACAAGGGATTTGTGAATTTAGGGTTTTGCTGGAAAAGGTTGAGTAAATAAATAAAGTTGATAAAAAATTTGGAAAATTAAATAATTATTAAAATAAAGTAATTAAATATTCGGATTTTAATTATGAATTATTATTTTAATTCTAAAATTGAAGTATAAATTTTGGTTAAGAAAATGGTTCACGTCCGTCTTGGAAATTTAATAAAGTTGATTTAATAAATGACTGTGAATGCAGATACTTAATTTGAATACATTAAAAAAATAGGTTGCATTTTTGAAAAGGAAAGAAATTGCATTATTTTAATATAAATGGCATTTATTTATTATTTATTTAAAGTTTTTCTTTTAAAAAAATATTCAAAGCTGTAAAGCTAGCTAAGAATGGAACCATTACATTTTCCCAACTACTGACAACTTCTTTGTCTTTTCAGTTAAATTAAATTAAAGTTGACCAAGAAACTCAAATACATTAATTTTTAACGAAAAAATATTAAAATTAGATATGCCCTCTTGGTTTCGTCAATTTACGAAACATGCCACTGTAATGTAAACGCGTGATTTTTCTTTTTGTTCGCTTTCTTCTAACTCCACTTTTTGGATATTTTGCTTTTATTTTATTTTTTTATTTTATTTATATTAAAATATTGTTTTTTTTCTTCTTCAAATGACATATTAAAATAAAATATTCTAATATATAAATTTTTGTCTAAGATATAATGGAGAGTGTTAAACAAAAATAATATATCCCCACTTTTCTCCTTTTTATTTTTAATAATTTGTTTAGCTTGACACTTGTAAATGTAATAATAATAATCAGGATGATAAAAACGCATGAAAAAAAAAAGGATGATGATATCATGGTTCAGATAAAATTGTGTTGAAATTTAGCAAACAAGTCCTGTTATATTCATCAAGTTAATTATGATGCACAAAACCTTTGCTTTATTATGTGTCTTTATAATGTCACAATGGACACTTACCAAGCTTCTTTTCTTTTTTTTTGTTGCTGATAACATGTTTGATTTGGGTGAGAAAAAAAAATAGGTTTGAGCCAATTGGAAAAAATGAATGATAGAAAACACCAAGAAAAAATGAGCCCATTGGATTTGGACATCTTACTAAGGATTTAGACGGAAATGGACCCCTACTTTTACGGTGGAATAAGTGGTAAGGTGACTAGTGTGTTTTTGTTTATTTTATAAGAGAGATAGATAAATGAGAAATTGTAGATAAAGTAAGAGATCTTAATATGAGAAATACTTGTATTTTTAAGGTCTCAAATAAAAATTATTTAAAAGTATACTATAAAAAATATATAATTTAATTATTATTTATTTTTACTTTTTTTCTTGTGAATATGTCTAAATATTATGACTAAGCTTTGTGTCTATCAAAAATATTTTTGATAATAATATTTATATATATATATATATATATAAACATAAGAGATGAGAGAGAGAAATGAGAGTAGAGAGATATAAGAGAGAGAGGAGACATAAGACGAGATAGACACACAGAGAGAGGGGAGGAGACAGAAAGAGCATACGGAGACAAATATAAGAGGATAGATGAATGATGGAAACCAATTTAAATGTATTTTATATTTTACTCAAACTTTTTAACTATCTAATATAAATTAATAAAAAAATTATAATTATAATTTAGATTAATTGAAAATTGATTTAATCTAAGCCATATTTAATTAGATCGGATCATATTTAAAATAAATAAATTAGTGAAACTGAATCACAATATTTGATATCACCTTAGTAAAACACACCCCTTTCATTGAAAACCACTATCTTAGCTTCCACTCTAAATATATCTTAGGATCAAAGAAATTATTTGTTATCACAAATTCAATACATGTTGAATGTATATTTGGTATTACGATGAGTAACTCTAATTTTGTAAAATCAGTGGTTATAGCTTTTATTATATTACTAGTGATACACACTTATAATCAATTTTGGACCGTCAAAAACTGTAACCAAACATACATTTCTCGAGTAATTTTAACCTTGAAATCAAAACCCATTAAAAAATGAATCTTCATATCAATAAGTAATTTGGATTATAATGTCGGAAAAGTGGCAGCACAAAAAGAAAAAGCTAGAGAATGATGAGTTGATTTATAAGTTACTTGAGGATAACTACAATCATAAAAGGCTTATACTTAATGAAAAATTTCAAATTCAAAATAGTAATAATAATTCTTCATATAGATGGATCCAATACATAAAAAATGGACCATTTCCAGATTAAATAATCAGAAAGAAATTAAAAACAAATCGCATTAGACCGCAAAATCTCATTAATAAGATTGTTCCACATCCTAGTCTAAGTTCAATTCTGGTAATGTACACCAATCAGGAAGCCAATTACAATTGACTTATGATTTTCCATCACAGGTACACTTCATAATCTCTTAGCCACACAAAATAATCATGCTAACATATAAGCCAGTCTTCTTTCCTCAAAGGAATATTCAATCTCTTGGCCCAAGTCGCGGCCAAAAGGAGCTGGAGAGGGAACAGGAGTCATGCTCACATTCATCAAAACTGATGAAGGAACTGGAGTCAAGACCATATTCATTGGACCTGATATGGTTGAAGGTGTTGCAGGGACAGGAATAGGCATTGCCTTGGGAGTTCTATTCTCTTCATCAACCACAGTTGTTGCCTTGCAGGGAGAAGTGAATGGCACATTGGTAAGTGGCATTGTTTTCTGCAACTTCTCGCTCTGTATACCAAGTTCATTTGCACCATTTGCCACATTTGCTTTTGATGATACATTAGATGAGATAGGAGAAAAAGGTTGTCTTGTCATAGGAGATTCTATGCCGTGAGCACTAGCAGCACCAAATGATTGTTTTTTTGTAGGAATGCCAGCAATATCCAGTCCTCTTCGAGCTGCACATAGGGAAAAAAAGAAGAAAAAACGCTCGTTAGAGTTCTAAATCCATATGGTGCATCAGAATATGAGAATGTGTGTATGAGTTATACCTGATGATAAACAGGAAACACCATCATCCAGGTAACTTAGTTGATCAATTTGATGCACTTTGTCGGTCTTTCTCATGGCCCGCGAAGTAGTAGCTTTTGAATCAGGTTTTGGAGTCTGAAGCATTGCTCCACCAAGAGAGACTCTTCTACTAGCTGCACCTCCGGTTGACATCCTAGACCCCTTCTTTACACTTTGGGGTTTTGAAGGGCTTGGTTTTGACCCATATAGTGCCTCCTGTTCTGCTATCATCTGTCCTTGCAACTTCTTCAGATCCTACAAAACAGAAAAATAACAGTGTAACACGTTTGAAGAAATTACACAAAACATTAATTTGTTGAAGGATATACAGATCAATAAAATGTTGCTCGGATTTTTATTTTTTTTTTTAAAAAAAAAACAGTGTAAGAGACAATACTTGGGTTTGGTAAGCAGCATTCATTTGGAATGCCTATTTAATTGAAATAAGAAGACCATACCCGCTGCCTACGGCGTTCTTGCTCTTTCTCTTGTCGTAATATAGTATACTCTTCAAGCATTGAGAATAAAGGAATCTAAAATACAAAAAAAACAGGTGAATCATGTTGAAGCAGATTGACTTGAGCAACCAACTAAATGACAGTAATAATTAATAAGCAAAAAAAGTCCAAACATTCACTATGAGACTTAGAAAGCATCATAGAGAGAGAACTTACACCATCATATGTGAACCCGACACCATTTTCCTTTTCCCATGCTATAGTTTTCGAAGTCAGGGCATCTACCATTGCTATATACAAAAAGCAAAACACATTACAACCATAAACACATATTGATACAGAAGAACGAAAGTTTTGCGCAAGAAGCACAAGCAGATAGCTTGGTAAAGAAATAGAAATGAAGTTATATAGAACAAAAATTATATCATTCATAGAAATAACCAAACTGTTGTTCACTATTCCATATACTTGGAACTCACAAGCAAAGTCAGAATATTAATATAAGAATTATAACTTCACATACAAATTGGCACCTTTGCGGAAGAACCATATAAAACTTAGTCAGACACACATTGCACTATAATGTAAACACACGATACATTGTGCATGCAGATTCGTGATTAAGTTTGATGTATGTATATTTGGGCCATGACATATGCGTGCATAACAATTAAGATCTAGGAATACCTGGAATTTTGTTAACCAGGCCGCGAGCTTTCTCAGCACGCTTGAGTGTAAGATGAGCGCCTCTCCCAGCATTGTATCGATTTTCATCCTGGAAAATGAACAAAATGAACTGGGAGCTGATTTTACAAGTATGATTGAAAAAATGGACGCCCAAATGCCAAAAGGAGAATACAAACAACTAACCCTGTTGTATTCCTCAAGCCAAGACTCTTCATCACATGCAGCCAACCATTTCTCAACCTTTTCAAGTATTTCTTTTCGGCTCAAAGCTTCCTCTTTAACATGTGCAACCTGACGCTCAATCTGTTCTAGCACACAAGCAGGGTCCACAGTTCCTGCATCAAGGAACAGGCAGACTTTGAAGTGTGCAAAAGAAACAATTGCAATCATGTCCTGATATACCTTACAAACAAAATAGATAGAAAGTTACCAGATTCTATAGCTTCAACTGCATATTCGACTGCACCATCTATTTCTGGGACCAAATGAGTCTTACGACAAATCTCCTCCAGCTCTGTTCTCTTCTTTAGTACAAGCTCCTTCATTTTGCTGGATTTTAACTCTTCTAACCTAGATACTTCCACCTCCACCTGCATGGCATTAGTATTTCACCATGAACTATGAACCGCGTTAGAAAAAATATATATAGTCCACCTCAAGTAACTTGTAACTCACACAATTCATGAAGTCCACGGACAAGGTGTTTGGTTCAGTTATTTCATGTTCTGAGGCAGCTATATTACAAGTAACATTTTGAAACATCTGTTGCTCTTCAATAGGAGTGTCCATCAAGTTCCAGAGCTCCAACATTGTTGTAGCAAGATCTTGGAGCTGCCAAACATAAATAAATGATTTACATCAACCAGAGGAAATAACACAAAATTCAAAATACGAAGTGGTAAAATATATTTTTAAATCATTGTTTACCTTCTGCATTCGTTGTAATTTAACTTCCCGCAGGTCTTGTATAGCAACAGCCAGTTGCTGGATGGTATCATTACTTACACTCTTGGGTCCTTCTAAGTCTCCTAAACTGGGATGAATTCCAAGCACTATCTGCTTAAAGTCCAAACCAAGCACTAAACAAAGAGAGTTTAAAGTATACAGGTGCTCCTGGATTTTCTTTAGGCGACCACTCTGCATGAAAAGAACAAACGGCCATAATTAGTAAGTAGTAATAGTGATAAAGAGCACAAAAATAAATGTTGTTTAGTTGATGAAACAGTAACAAAAAAATGGGTAGAAGTAAATTATTGACCTTCTCATTTTGCAGTGCATTCAGTTGTCTGTGCAATTCTTCAAGTTTTCTCATGGATAAATCAGTTTCATCTACAACGGCAGGAATATACTCTTTGGGACCATAAATCTCAATTGAGATGCTTTGAATCAGCTCTTGAACTTCTATAAATTGATTTCTACGTTCAAACTTCTTGTTTTTCATCTCTTCCAACTGTGGTAGAATTCTTGCGTGCTCTTCTTTTAGGCTTCCAGCATTTTGATCACACTAGAAAAATGAGAACAAGACAGAGTACCAATCTTATTAATAGTCTAAATGGATAAAAAGTTCTCTTGGCACAAAAAGACTGACGAAATAGCAAATTATGCTATTGATGATGGTGTCTATATCAACCGTTATCTTGATGTGGATATGGAACTTATAACTACTATGAGTGTGCTGTCTATGGATATAATGCCAGAAATAGACCAATTTTATATCAACTTTCAATTTGAACTAGCAAGGGCAATGTCTCCTTGAACAATATAGATTACAAACCCTCATTTTATGGATGTAAATGAGTCATATGAAAAATCCTTCAATCTATTAGCAATTTATCTCTCCAGGGATTGTCAAAGATGTTCCCCAGCTAGAATAAGTTGGCAATCCACTGAGGATGCTATTTATAAATGCTGATATCACCATTTCAAATTAAGCTCTTCTACCACAGTATTCAGGTAGTAAACACACACGGACTAAAACAGTAAATGAACATATTGTTGCTGTTATTGAAATATCTAACCTGTCTAATGTGCACTGGTAGCTCTCCCATTGCAGAACAGATAGCTGCAAGTTCGGCTTCACAATCAGCAATTGCCTGTCTTAATTGAGCTCTAGACCGATTTGCCTGATCTACCTTCCTTCTGTACACTGCTAGACACTCTTGTTCAAGCTCAAGCAGCATTCTATCTCTGTCAGGCTCAGCCTCCCCAACTTCATCCCAAATTATCTAATAAATAAGTTGAGGCAAACAACAATAAATTCACTGACATTACATAATCATGTACAATCCACCTTCTGTGGGTGGATGGAGAATTGCAGAAAAGATAATTGCAGCAAAACTTAATGGATACCTGAAGTTCATAGAGAAGTGACCCACATGTTGTTTCTGCTTGCGAAAGGGGATCATTTTGAGAACTAGACATTTCGTTGTACCGTTATCTGCTGGACACATTATCTTCAAAATTCAGAATGATAAAACAAGCTAAACCTATATGACAGAAACTATAGTTCTAATTCAATCGGAAAATCTACTTAACATAGACATAAACTTAATCGGAAACTAACAATTGTTCAAAAAGTAGCAACTTTTTTTACTTTTGATAAGGTTCCAAAAGTAAAATCCATAACTAATGCAAAAATGGAGGCCAACATTTCTGTAATTTTAGGACTCAAATAGTGAAAAGGTGGTACAATGGTAAAGTTGTTAAAGAAAAACAGTAAATATCGAAATACAAAGCCACTACTGTTCGGTTCCTTCACTGGACAAACACGGGTGAAACCTAAAAGGCAAAAAACTACACCTTTATCACAATGATGGAGGCATGGGATCTGAAGAAAAGAAAGATTATTTAGAGAAATACTGCATTAAATATCTCAATTGCCATTTTCTCAGATGTATAAATGAAGAAGAAAAAAGAAACATTTTTTAGGAAAATAAATAAATTGAACCCTGAATTAAATCGGAACTAAAAAATGGCATATAGATCTTAGCTGGTAGAAGCTAAATGAATGAGAAAAGGAAATTGGAAAGTCGGTTGAAAAAGAACAGAAATTAAATTGAAGGTATTTGAAAGAGATTTGAAATTTCCAAGTTATGGATTCGTAGGAGCGAGATTGAATAAAGTGAAGTAAAGTACTAACCTGAAAAACACAGAGAGAGAGAGAGATCGGATAATTGATTTGTGTTGTTAAGGTTAGGAAGAAAAAGAACGAGTTGATTTTGGCAAGAAGATGAGAGTGTCGTTTTGAAGTTTGAAATGATGAGAGAGTGTAGCCGTTTCAATCAAAAAGGAGACCGTTGGAGTTCAAGAACGCTCTACGTGCATTTGATTTCGATTTCGATTTAATATTATTAATTCATTATTTCAACTCTATGTGAATTTTTGAAAATATAAACGATAAAAATTAATGTACGGGCGGACCTATGGTGGGCTTTGTATTTGTAAAAAGATAAAGTTAAGAGGAGTGAGATGAGATAGACAGATTGCAATGCATTGTTCAAATTTCAAATTTTAAGATGGAATGGAAGTCGTTTGGCTGAGGTGGCAGCGGTAGAGTTAAAATTCAAACAAAAAACAAACATGCCATAGATGTGTCGTCTTTTATGACCAATTCCCACATTATATTTTTATTTTAATTACCATCTTATTCGTTTGTTGTTATTAATTTATGAAATTAATATCTTTATTTTAAAATTTTAAAATTTTTATATTTTAATTAAAAAATAAATATATAATATATTTTAAATATGTGACATATGATATAATAATATAGAATGATTAATATAAATAATTTTTAAAAAAAAATTAACTTTCAACTTTTTAAAATTTTTATTTTTATAATTTAATCAATAACATATGAATAATTAATTAATTTAAATAATTTTATATCATAAAATCATATATTATATTATTTAAAATATATCAAATTAATATTTTTTTAATTTAAAAAATCTTAAAATATATACTTTATACAAATATTTCAAAATATGTCTTAGAATATTTATATCATATATTAATATTTTTAAGTTGATGAAACGTTATTTCATAAATAACTTATGTTTTATCATGATAAACTCCAACGATGAAGAACTAAAAAAAAAGTAAGTTTCTAAACTTAAGAATCGTCGTAGATCCTTCTAATGATGCTCTAAGTTATAATTCATTTTACAATATAAACCTTAAGTTATAATTACATTTTACAATAGTGTTTAAGTTATAATTCATTTAAGAAACATAAGTTCACAATGTAAGAAGATGATGTTTAAAACCCGAACTTGTTCATGAACACATTTGATAAGCTAGCAGATTACCATCCCAATCTTTAAAAATAAATTAATCAATTTCTCTATAATATATTATTATTCGGTGAAAAAAAGATACAACAGGGCCCTATTTTTTTATCTCTTTCTATATAAGTCAAATTTCTACACAAGTCAACCTCACGAGGGCAAAAGCACAACATGCAGCTTAATTGTCAAATAAACAAATTAAATAAAGAGGATACTACTATTACACCCCCCACCTCCTCTAAAGTATGCTTTGCTTAAAATGACACATTCATCACCTCTATATCGTAGAAAGACATTCAACTTCCCTTAATTACACACACCTTCTATCTAATATGTAAAATAAAATAGATGGCGTGTCATTGAAAATATGTTTGTGCTATTTAAGCATATCTGAGGTGGGTGTAATTTCTCCTGAAATGAACAATCTCATGATGCATTTCCACCTTCATATTCTCTCTTGATGATTTCCAACACAAGTTCATTCCAGGTATCAACAGGACCTGGCATACACCAGTGCAAGCAATCCTGCGGTGGCGGCCTTCCATCTGGGCCACGTTTCGTAATCTTATTTGGGTCAGGACTCCTGTAAGGCCCAGGATGACCATCGTGACGGTATTGAAAGGCTTCAGTAATGTCCATTAACCTCAACTTTGATATATTCGTAGCCCTTTCCATAGCGCGGTTAAAACCTGTAACCTGTTGCCCGTGCATTGTGTTTGTGTGCCCGTTTTCTACGAGTTTGCCAAGTGCAATAGGCTTAACCTTACCCGTGCATGATCCACCAGTGTTCCAGGCTCCGCCCTCATAATGATCAGGTGAATAGGATCTCACAATTGTAAGACCTTTGTAAGTCGGATGTGTAGCAAGTGCAGTAAGAATTGTTTCAACCGATATTCCGTATGCTTGAATATTGTCGACCTTCATATGCTTAGACTTGTCTGGCCACCATAATTGTCCTCCCACTATCTCATTGTTCAGGATATACACAGACTGCTTAGCAAACCAATGACCGGAAGAAAGGACAACCACGTCGAAATTTGGGATGTGTTCCATTAACTTCTCATCAGGGGCATCGAGATGGAGCTTATCCACACCTGCGGGAGCATAATCAAATGGCTCAGATGTTACTTTGACAAGCCATGAGGACCATATCCGGACTATCATTACAGATGTGGACCTAAAATAATATCGTTGCATATTACGATTTCCACGATTCTTCGGTACCTCTACCTGAAAATACCATATTTTTAGTTAAGCTCTACCAATGACAAAATGGATGCTCAATCACATGCACCATGCACACACAAACATGCATATGGAAAACCCTTATGCATGTTGTGGATAACCTAATTGATGATCTCATACATCTTAGCTAGTATAATTCAAAGTTCAAATATTTAAATTCCAGCCCTATTTCTAGGGAGTTCATAATCAGCAACAATGACTACAGAAAAACAGTTAATATTTCTATAATCTTGAAATAGTTTTAATTTCCATGCAAAACATATCAATTAGGGAATCAAAAAAATTAACCTGCCACAGAATACACAGCATTGATTCCATCTGGTTTCGAGCTACTGAATCTCCAATGAAAGCCAAGGTCTTCCCTCTCATCAGCTCCAAAAATTTCTTCGGATCAAACCGTGGGACGTCACACTGAAACGGCTTCCATCGCCAATTCTCATAATCCTTGTCAGGCCTTCCATTACCCTGGCAATTCTGCATCTGTGTCAATACAGGACATGAATTGTTTGTGTATAGTGGTCCCAATGGATCATGCACCCAATTCCCATGGTACAGATCACAGCCTACACAACAGAATCGAAAATACCAATTAAAAAACTTGTAAGACATACAGAGTAATTTCAAGCAATATGATTAAAAAAAAAGGCCACTTCTTTACAATAAATTTTTTTTAGTAACAAGATACAGCTACTAATAATTTTAATATGTTGAGAATTTTCCAAACATGTGCAATAACACATGTTTGTGTGCACGTCAGTGTGTGCGCGTCTGTCATATTTGCCAGCTAAATTCGATTGTGGAGGGCTTAAATTGTAGTATGTTTCAGAAAGATAAATTTTAATTAAACATCAAATATGTAATTAGTAGACCATATAGCTAAAACTACTAAATTCAACTTGTTTAAAATTTGAATAATTGGTTTCACATTTCAATTTATTCATTTTGTATATACTATGATGAAGATATTTCCAGTACAATTCTTTAAAAACCATTCAGAAGTATGAAAACAAAATTAAAATTCATAGATTTAGTTGCTAGTAACAGCTCAATTATGTTCTTAGCAATGTCTTTTTTTTTGTTAACATTTCTGTACTTTATGATATAGAGTATAATTTATCATAGCCAGTGGTCAGTGCTCACATTAATGAAATAAACTCTAATAATGTGAAATAGATATTGCAGAAAAGGGAGAGTGAAATGAATAAATAAAAAAGATATAAAAAACGAGAAACAGTGAACAACTAAACATTAACATGTCATTACTCCTGTCATGGTGATTACAGGTTCGACAGATTCAAAAGTACAATCTATCCCAGAAGACAGGAACCGAAGTAATGTTTTGATAAAAAAACTCTTCGAACATTTATAAACTTAACAAACATACACACTACCAAACAAACAAGACTATAATTCCAGTTGATCTTACTTTCATTTTTCCTGAAATTTTTCAGCAAGTCCCATTTTTGCGGAGAAGTTAGTGCTAATTAAACACGTGTAACAACAGATTACTTGCCCAACCCAGAAAGCTATGCAAGAATTAGTGGTCAAGAGGTATTCAAGGTCAAAGGGAAATCTAACATAAACAATCATAGGTTGAATTTTTTTCATCTCTTGACTTGGACGTATCAAAGGCAATTTTGGAATAGGAGAATTGTAGTTTTCTTCACAAAGTGAAATATCAAGTGCTATTTTCATGGAACCTCCTTTGAAGCAACCATGAACAGCACACCAAAAGGAAAGCTACAAATGTGACCCTTTCACATAACAAGTAAAAACTTTAGATACAAAACTTCACCACTACCAGTGTTTGGCCTTCTTTGTTTTCATCAAAATCAACATATAACAGGCCATTGAAAATGGCTTCAGATTGAAAGACACATTCAAGTCACTAAAGTGTCATTGGATCGTATGACAATGAAAAAGAAAGTATAGGGAGCATTATGTACAAATTAGAGATGACAAAAAAGGAGAGAAGAAGTGATTGACATGAAAATCCACCCAAAATAGAACAATGACAATGTAACCATAAAAAGTAAAAATTGGGGATGAAACTGAATGACAAATCTCTGTGGACTTGCATGAGGTATGTTGAATCTAATGTTTTGCATCTGATGCACTTGACCACAAGCCCTCATGATCACCCTGTGCTGAAAAAATCAATGTTCTAGTGGTGATATCATATTCTACAGTAATACAATGATACAGACTATCTTCAGTGATTTGAGAATTGAGGCATAGAGACATTTATTCCAACTCACAGCACAACAGATTTATGCTTCCTATAACATACAAAAGAAATTCTAACAATTTTCACAAGCCACTTAATTAATCCAATTGAAAATTTATACGAAGAACAAAGTAAAAGAGGGGTTACTCGACAATTGTACTAAAATCAAGCTAAAGTGCTGGATGCAATGAGTCTCATTCCAGGCCCTCATTCCTGTACTCGGAAATATATGGACAGCAGCATCACTTTTGCTATATTATTGTCCACTGTAAAATACTTTTCTCTCTCTCTAAACTCGAATCTTTCAAATGTGTGAAGCTGGACGTATGTATGCATGTGTTAAAAGACTAAATCTATCTCTCCCTCGATTTTTTTCCTTCTGAAATATTACGCAGACAAATAGCTAAATGTGTGTTTTAACTAGATCACTGGTAAGTTAGATAAAATAGTAATGTTAAGACTTAAGATAGAAGATCAGAATGGAGGGACAGCAATGTCAATTTGATAGTTGCACTTACAAGTGAAAAGAGAGATCCTTGATGAAGGGAAAACTTTTGGGTTCAATTATATTCTCCAATTCCAGTTCAGTTATCAATAATACAGTTATATTCTCTACATTATTTATATCTTCCATTCATTTCCGTTTCTCTATGTTCCTAACAAGTAATGAGTTGAAATTAATAAAATGAGACTATTTTATGTCACATAATGTGCTTCCAAAAGAGAGTGCAGTATAGAAAAACAAACAATTTTATGTTATTCTTTATTATATATACCATGATGCATTTAAAACAAGCTAGGGTAAGTGAAAAGATTGCAACTGTAACCTGAATTAACCGAATCAGCAAAGGATGCGTTGTCTGGCTTCTCTACTGATGCTGGAACAACTGTTGATGTAGAATTATCAGAAATCATTGATGTTTCATTTGATGTTGTAATTACAGCACTGGACTGATCGATCGAAACTGCAAAAGAGGGTTCGACGGTTCTTACATTACCTGTCAAATTGGAAGAATCGGCACCTAATTCTACAGGATTAGTATCGGCTGCACCTACGCTATCGCCAGACGAAGTCACGAGTTCAGGCGACCTAGAAACTTCTGCATCAGAAGGTTTACTCACATCATCACTCATTGGCAATTTCGCAGCAGAAGGCTTACTGGTGTCTATTTGTGGGGTTGAACTAGTGTCAGTTTGTTCTGCCAGGCTATTACTAATCCTAGTGGAAGATTGTGAAGCAAAAGAAGATTTCTCATCAGCATGATCTAAACTTTTACTCAAGTGAGGATCAATAGAAGCATCAGACATATTTAACTTCTCTGAACTACCTATACCATAAAAATATCCATGAACTGTGGAACCAACGGGGGATGACACAAGAACACAAGAAGCATAAATTAAGAAAATTGCAAGTGCTCCTAGTAAAACAACAATCCAAGAAAGAGACCTTGGATGGTAAGACATTTTGGGAGAACCTTTTGGTGTACCCCAAGTCATGTCATTCAATTAACCTCTACATTCAACACTGAACCATAAAAGCTTTCTAATAACATAGAAATTATTTAAATATCAATTATAAAAGACAGCTTTCAGTGATGAAAACCACGTCGGAGAATCAAGTAACTGGTGCCTGAGATGAGATCAACCCTGTTACATTAAATAATATGCAAGTAATAATCAATACAATGTAACAAATTATTATGAGTAAAAATTTCCAAAATTAAAGTTAAATAAAATAACACTATTTTTGGTGACCCAATAACTTGAAAATTCGTAAACTACGAAATTCAGATACCCATCAGGAAAAATTGATATATATATATATATAGGGGAAATTGAAAAACCCAAGAAAATGAAATTAATTGAAAATGCGATTTGGATCACGGAATGAATGAAAAGAAGAAACCTTTGTGGGCGTACTGAAGAGGGAAGGAATCAAAATTTGTGAAGTAGGCAATAGTATGTTCCAATGAGACGCGGAATTTGTATGGAATGAAAATGAATTGTGCTTCTGATGCTTGTCGGTTCTGCAAGGAATGAAGCGTGTCGTGATGAGAGAGAGAGAGAGAGAGATTGTGTTTATGTGTGAAGAAGAAGCTCACCACAAATTCACGAACACCTTTTATTTCTTGAGAAAAATAGAAACATTTTGTTTTGTGGAAAAATATGCTTCACTATCAAATTGTCATTGATATCATTATATCAGCATTTATATATTCCATATTAAATATTGATTAAATCCATATGTTTATTTATTGATTTTAATTTAAAATAATTATATAAATTACTATTAAAAATCATAACAAATCAAAAGAAATTCAAAATATAAAACTTAAAAGTTTTGACTGAGTTAAATATATAACGTAATCATACTGATTCATTAAATGTCTTTCAATGTTTGATCAATTAATTTATTAATTTGTAAATGTACAAAAAAAAATTCTCTTACAAGATCATCTCATATACTAATTATTAACTTTTTTTCCTTAAATGTAAACTTCAATACAAATTACTAAATGTTTTTTATTTTTTAAATATATTCGTTATTAGTAATAGGGAGACAAATACTTGCATGCATGTGTGTCTGTTTAATTTTCTTTATGACATCATAAGTTTAATTTGTTGCATGCACTTTCAAACTAAAATGTTTTATACGGTCAATAAATTATAATTATTTATAAATATAAATTTAAAGATAATTATAATTATAATAACATTTAAATATTTTTAATTAAACTAAGATATAAAAACAATTTACATTAGTATTTACGAATTAAATGATATTAAGAATAGATGAAAAATTTGTACGAATGTTTTGACAAAAAAAAGTTAAGTTATTTGATAAATAAGGAAAGATAACATTGTAAATAAAAAACTATAAATCAACGATAACAATGTCAAAATATGGTATGCTTATACATATGTAAATATGTATTTCCAAAAAAAACAATATATCTAGTTACTTCTAGACGAAAGGTAAACCACATTAATTTTCTCGAGGACGAGAACGGGAATAGGGTTACAGAAGAGATGCTTTATGCCATATGGCAACATATTATTTTCACAACCTATTTCAAAATCTAAGAGTAGTGTTCCAAAGCCATTTTAAATACGTTATCTCCAATCATATTTTATGCTGATAATACTTTGTTGACTGCTCCATTTGAGATTGTTGAATTTACCGTAGTTGTGTTATAAGTTATCTTTGTGCTTTACATTGGGTGCAAGATCTTCATATAGAATCAGTTTATTACACTCCAAATGTATAATAAGTTCAATCAAGCTCAAGTTGAAGTTTCAAAGCTTGGTGTTATTTTATCTTAATTGTCATTTTATTTTTTATTTCAAAATTCAATCGTAGAGTTTATTTGAAGACAAATCGATTAAATAATTCATACTCTTATATGACTAACCATATTTTTTAGTTAGTCATCATATTTTTATTAAAAAATTTCCTTTATTAAAGACGTTATTATTAATGAAATGTTATAAGCAATTATACGTAAAAAAAATTATTAAATAATTAAAGAAAAAATAATTTAAATAAAAGATAAAATTCAAAAGAAAGAAAAAAAAAGATAATTTAATAAAATTCAGAAACAAAATGTACATATTAATTGCACTATTAATTATTGAATATGGTGGGTTATGCTTTTAGAATATGAAATTACCATTCATTTTTGTCTTTTTTGCTAAAACAAAATAGAAACTGACATGAGTTAGTTTGTTGAATTTTTAAACACATATATTTATTTTTCTTTATTTTGAAATTAACTCTATGAGTAGTAAGAATAAAGAAAACTATAAATTTCTATTTTTAAAGAAAGCACGAATTTATCCCTAAAATCTTAATCATCCTTCTATTAAATTGTTAGTAGGTGATGGTTGTAGAAGAGTCACTCTTTCTAGATCAATTCCTTAGTTTTCGCTGTTAATTTTTTTTTTTCTTTATTAAAAAAATTACACCTTTTAATTTCAAATAAAAAAAATTAAGAGAGAAATCAACTATTTTTTAAAGAATGAAATATATATATAAAGTTATAGGCGTATTTGAAATTGATTCGTTGATCGTCTAGTGTATTGTACAACATGAGTGACCTTAACTCTACCCCTTTAATACATTCTTGATGAAATCAAGTATCATTTCATATTTTCCTATTTGACAGTCAGTCATGCAACTTCAACAATGATGACAAATTGACAATAAATGTGTAAATTTTATTGCATTTTTAACTCATTCTCTTTAAATATGTTAGAGCTTTTCTGTCCTCAAGAAGATTATTAACTTTTTGCTCATTTGTAGTCTTTTAGCTTAGTATTATTGATTTTGATTTCATTTTCATTAAAATAAATAAATTATCATTTTAGTCTATAAAAATATATAAAATTGTCATTAATCTTTGACTCAATAATAAAATTTAAATTAATTGATAAATTATTAAAATATTATTTAATTTAGTCTTTAACAGTATACCAATCATGAATTTATTTAACCATAAATTATATATTTAAAAAATTATTTTAATATTTAAAAAATTAATTTTAATTTTTATTGAATTAATGACTAAAATGACAATATGTTATATTTTGAAGAAGGAAAATGTTAGGTTATCTAGAAAAACTATTGGAGTACTACCAATACTATAATGGACGGTGACATTTCATTGCTTCGATTCAAAGTCAACAAAATGCAGGCTTTGACTATCGTCAATAGTCTACACATGTACGGAGTTGAATTCATGTTCAATTTACCTTTAAACAAAAAATTATTAATTCTACCGACGACTCACAATGACAATTAAATTTTTTAAAATTTATTTGTTTAAAAAGGCTGTTATTTAAATAAAAATAATAATTTTAAATGTTTTACTCAATTAATTTTGAATTTTCTCTTATAGTTATTCAATTGTGGCAATTTAAAACACTCAATATATTTATGAGTTGTCTGGTTACGAGGCTCTAACGAAAACTTGATTATTTAAAATTGTTAGGGAAATTTGAATTTTTGAAAATTTATGGAATATGATAATTTGATAAGTATAGAATAAAATTATATTTTTTTTCAACAATCAAAATTGTCAATTAATTACATTGTTAATATTTTTTTCTTCTTTTAAATTTTTTTATTGTTTAAATCTTAATTCAAATCAGTTAAATTGTCCACTCATCTAAGTAAGATTTTCTATCAAAAGGTTGATCTACCTAAATAGAAAAGCTCGAATAATTTTTTGGTTGGGTGCAATTGTTTTACACAAATAGAACTAAAAGATATCATATTTATAGGGCCTGTCGACCCACATTTATGGGCTTTTCTCTCCTTCGCATAACTCAACCCGAAAAATAAGAAGACACCCCAATCACAAGTCCAACAGATCTTTTAAATTTACATTAAAAAAAATGTTAAATGTATTTTCTTATACATTTTTGTATAATTCTTAATATAAAATACACATTTTATGGTTTTAACAAAATTTTAAGAAATTATGAATTTCATAAAATTATATTTGATTAAATTAAAAATCATACAAAAAATATCTAATAAAATGCATCTAAATTTTATCCATAAATTTCTTTTATTTTGATCTACCATAAACCGGCAATTTTTTATCAATTGATCACTAATGTATATTTTATTAAAGACAAAATTGTGAAGTCTTTATCTTGAAAAAAAAATAAACAAAAAAATAAATTTAAATAATAATTAAAACACAAGAAAATAAAAAAGAAACAAACAAATAAATTTAAATAATAATCAAAACATAAGGAAATAACAAGAGAACTTTAAAATAGGAGAAAAAACCATGATTATTGTCTAATGACAATCATATAATAATATTATGCAAAAATTGTTACAACATATAGACTTCTCGGAAAATACCTTATGACCCTAATACACACACACTCTCTAAAAAAAAGTTGAATTAGATCTCACAACACTCTAACATAAGAGTATAAGATAAAATAAAGAAATGAGATATAATCTTAAAGTGTTTATGACTGATGCAAATTGAAATGAAAAATTAAAGTCATATACATAGACCTGAGCTCCCTCTTGATTTTCAATTCCAAATAATTTAAGACTATTTCAACATATACAATTTCAATCAACTCTAACAATCTCAACTTTAATTGAAAATTATATATCTTCATCTTCCATTGTCTACACCGATAATCATAGTTCAAAAAGAAGTATCATACTCCACTTGAAGTTAAACTACTCTAAGAATTTTCACTTGTCGGCAAACCACTTCAAGAATTTTCACTTGAAGCTAAATCACTCCAAGAATTTCTTCTACATGTCGAAAACTATGGTGAAAAATATGATGCAACTTCCATCTTGGCTTTCTCTAATATTCTTCAGCAACCAACATAATTTCACAAAATATCTTGCATTCATGTCAACCAATGCTTATGTGCTAATAAAGACCTTGTGTAATTGTGATTGTATCAATACATATTTGACTTGAATTTTATAGAAGTCAAAATTATTTCTTCCATCAAATTTCTTTATTCTAAACTTCTTGGCATAATTTAACATATTGTAATTGTGCATCAGGTAGGTTCTGAGGAAAGAGAGATGGATCACAAAGAACTGTTTAAGAACTAAGTTTTTCCTTAACTAGAACATTTCCTAAATAACACTTCTACAATATAAGTTTCTTTTCGAATGTAGAAGATCAAACAAAAATGCAACCACATTGCATATAAAGAATTCTATTTCCCTGAATTGAACCAAAAACTCTTATGTCAGATGTTGGAAAAATTGTTACAACCACATATTTCTCTCAAAACACTTCATGGTCTTCAATACACTCACACTCTCCAAAGTAGATATTTGGACTACATCTTATAACATTTTCACATAGTTGTATAAGAGAAAATAAGAGAAAATAAGAGAAACAAATATAAGCTTAAAGTCTTTTTGACTGGTGTGAATTGTAATGAAAATTAAAATTGAGCTCCCAATTCTTTTACAATTCCAAGCAATATAAGACTATTTCAACATACAATTTCAATTAATTATAATACTTTACACACGTAACTCAATGCCGAATAATTGGCTTGTGTTCGGAACATGCGAGATTAATCAACTATATTTTTCATTCTCTACATTTACTTTCAATTACTAAAGTTTTGACGTAATTTAAGGTATCTAAATATGATTTAATTCATATACATTAGTAGTATAAATCAATCATTGACATTAAATAATTGTAGATCTTTGACTTATACTATAATCACATTTAAAATTATATCCATGAATAATTGTGATACGTTAACAACACAAAAACTTTTTACACTACATGATAATTAACTCATATATAATATATGCACTCCACCTAATATTATATTATGATATTTACATTTCTAAAACAATATAAATAGAGAAAATTGAAAGAACAAAAAGAATGAAGATAACCTACTTTCAATTGAAGGGGGATCATTGTCTAGCTCATTGACACGTTTCTTGGTTCTTCTATTTTTTTCTCATTCAATTCTATTTTTAAAATCTTTAACAATTGTCCTAAAAGTACACGGTAGCAAGAACTTTATTAGTTTGGGACCATTATATTGAAGAAATGTAAGATGTCCCCTCAAAGTGAAAAAAAGGTGGATTCCTTGAATTCTAATGAATGAGAGGCCATAATTAATTCATCACATGTGTTTCTTCCGTTTCTCATCATGGCCAGAATGCATCCTCCATTAACCTTGGATGAAAATAGATACCACAAATGAAAAGAGAGGTGGATTTTCTTTGTTTTATTAATCATCACATGATATAAGGTAGCATACCTCTTTTCTCATTTTGAACCTTAAATTTTTAAAAGCACTACAAAAAAATTAAGTAAATTTTGTACATTGCATTAAAATTATAATATACTTTTTTCTTACTCTAAATTATAATATACTCATTCCATTTTTAATACTTTGCTCCGAACGCAGACTTAAATCTATAAACTTATTTCAGAATAATTTTTTTTACAAGAATTTAAGAATAAATTTATAATCTAGTTTAAGACCTTATTGCAAAATAGAATTTAAACAGGTAGTTTTGGCAGGTTGGATATTACATGAATTAATATTTTAATAGGCTTTGAGATCTGGTTCAAACTTCAAACCCCTCAACTTCTTAAATTTAAATTGCCTAAATCCATGAAATATTCAGGAAATACAAATTTAGGACAAGGTTAGAAAAGGTTAGGTCAATATACATTTGTAAGCTTTGAATCTAAAATGTCAAAATATTTGAATCTAAAATGTCAAAATATTTTAATTTACTTAAAATTTATTTCATCTTTAAATAAGTATATATATATATATATATATAATAGATTAATGAACTAATAAATTTAAAATAATAAGAATATATTTAAATATATCAAAAATTATTGTAGAGATTAAATAATTAAAAGGTTAACAAATTTATAATTTAACATAATATTCAAAATCTAAAATATATTAATAATAGTAATAAAAAGCATTAGTCATATTTTCTTTAAGTAACTCGGTCTAATAAATTTTTTAAAAAAAAATTATAACATACAGTATGATTTTTTTAACTAAATATATTCTTACAAATATTTTGTCCTTACTTATTTTTGTAAAAAATATATAACCAAACTGAACATAAATCACGTAGGTTAGACCTTTAACTCCTATTAACAAATTCGATTTATTTTGACACCTATTTTAAAGAATCCAAATCTTGTGCAAACCATAGGAACTATTTGGTCAACTTCAGTATATAAATTTAAATATTCATTTAATTTGATTAATTCTTCAATGTCATTGGTTTTAGATAGATTGATGTCCTTATTTGATTTATTAGTGCAGTCTAGTTGTATACGTTAAAAGAATATTAAGAAGATCTAGAATTGGATCCTTGCAACTAACAATTTCCCTCTCCTGTATCAAATTATTAGTAAAATTTATCTATAAAACAAATTATACAATAATGATGGTATTAGTAAACTAAGACATGGGAAGAGAGTGACAGTAATCAATGAGATTTCTTATAGCCGAAAGTGTGGAAGAAATGCCTAAAAACATATCTTATCCATCCATGTAATAAAGCCCACCTCATGCCCCAAATCATCCTTATGTTTCCACAACCTCCACACTTCTTTTTTCTTTGGTGAATAATTTCACACATGGATTTATATCAACTTTCATTGTGTATAACTTTTTCATCAAATTACATGGAATTACTTGTCCCACTTATATCATTTCTATTATTCAACTTTGTTTGTCAACAAGTGATTCTCAACGATAATGTCAGCAAGAAACTTTGGCCTTCGACGGTAGATTATTTAACCACGGTAAAGAATGTTGACTAAAACATAAATGCGACAATATAGAGATAAATCGCGAATAAAATATAACTGTTTGATTTATTGATTTATTCAAATGATAATTACAATTATTATTTATATATTGAGGGTCGTAATTCTCGGTTTACTAAATATCATATCTTAACCATTACAATCAACTATCTTTGTGCAAAAATTCCGAAGAATGTAAATTGCCTTTGTTTTAGCTGCAATTACCACATTCACTAAGCTAAAATTAGTGTTTCTGTGTTATTTTTCCTCTTTGTCGCTAACCACTAACTTATTATTTCCAACAAATATAGTGAAGTTGGTTATTATTTGGTCAAATTATCAATTCACGCCTATTTTTATTCTATTATTGATTATCATAAATAAAATAATATTTAATAGGACTCAACAAAATTTACCACTTTTACTAGTGACTAATTCTTAATTGTTTCATAATCGTTTCAACCATTCATGATTAAACTAATACTTTGTTGAGTGGCACTAAATATGTTGTTATGAGTTTAAGTGACATCATGCATCATCACCCACGAACAAGCATGATAACAAAACTTACAATTCCTCATTATAGGTATACATCTTTTGCATTGTATATATAGAGATATAATGAACTCATAGTAGCTGGTTTTGACCACCACCACCACCCCTTATCCCAATAAAAGACACTTTGCCCCCATCCTATTCTGGTCGATTTATTGGCCTCATTCGTGGCACGCTAGCGTGCAAGTAACTAAGCATGCATGCTCATGGTCGCATTGTGTAGCATATATTCATCTTTTTGTGTCATTATCAATTTGTACCCCCTTTCCGGTACATACACCCCTTCCTTTTTCAAACTTCGTTTATTAGTCCAACGAGATTTTGTTTTGGTAGGCTGTTGTATATGTCCTTAATAGCAAACCATAAAAGATAAGCATAATGAAGACAGAAACTTCCACTAATTGCAAAGGTCAACGGTCATCATTTCAATTTGAATCCAGATTTTATGATCCACATTTCAAACTTGTATTTCAATTTCTAAGAAAAATCAAATTTTGTACTGAAATTTGTAACTTATAAATTTTCAGAAGTAGAGGCAATAAATATATATATATATATATATATATATATATATTTAAAATAAGAGGATGATAGAGTTAAATCTTTATCATATTTGAAGTTATTTAAGAGATACGTAATTATTTGAAAAAATCACATATTTTTTATTTTAATAATTTAACCATTTCACTAAAATATATTAAAAAAATGATAAAATTTATATATTTAATTTCTTAATATATGTCTTTGTCTTTGGAGCAACATTTTCATTTTCCTTTTTAAGTTCCAATTTTATTTCCCATGTGGAAAAGTGTGATTAAATGACAATAATAGAGTAGCATCCTATGATTGTAGAACCACCGAAGAAGAAGGAAAAGTTATTAGCAAGTTAAAATAAGAAAGAGGAAGGGAGAAAGAATGCACGAGTTTGCACTCTTTACAGGCAGTAGTATGAATGTAAGATGGGGTATATGGCTATTCATTCTCCGACAATGCAACAAATATTGCCCTTCCATTGGTTGGCTAAAGTTAAGGCATAGGTTTAAATAATAAAGGCAAAATAACAACTTTGAATTCCCTCACTCCCATTTCATTTTACCATACCCTTTCAGTAATTCCTTTTCTTATTATCCCGCTTCCAATTTAAATGCCAAAACTCTAGTAGAATGAGTCACTGTTTTACCTTTACAATTGCACTTAATTACATTTTTAACCCTAATTTGGGTTTTAATTTTGTGGACCATTTAGCTATTAAATCAATTAATTAATCTTTTATATAGAAAAAAATTAAGATTATTTGATGTCCCTCAAAATATTGAAACACAGCCAACACATACTTACAAGTTCCCCGTTAATCATGTAGTGTGAATGAGTGACCATAGTCCCCCACCCTACGGCACCGCCAAAGGGACATGTACTCAAACTCTATATCTATTATCTATCTATATGGTTTTACTTTACTCATCCTCTCATAATCATAAATACTATTCTAACTCAAACGCAATATAAACCTGCTTCTCTTTTTAGCAATTGACATTACTTCTTTGGCACATCATTTGTTCATGCATACCACGACAAATAACAACAGTCAACTAGTAAAAAAAATCAATAGTTGAACAAATTGCACCCCAAAAAAATGTTGAATATTGTACTTTATAGATGAATATTGTACTTGTTAGAAAAATATGAGGAAATACTGAATTTCGTTTTTGACGTTGTTAAATATGGATGTATACAAAATATAGATAATTGGATTATCTTAATAAATTGAATTATGCCATATCACAAAAAACCAAATTTTTTAATCGGTTTATGAATTGAACTATATATTTAAAATAATTAATCAAACTTAATTCAAAAACTACTTTAACAATTTTTTTAAAAAAAAAAAATCTAACCTCAATTAAGTTTTTTTTTACAAAATTTTTTAAATTTATTTTTCTCAAAAAATATAGAAAATGTCGAATTTAAAAAATAATAATAATAAATTATTTTTTTCTTGAATGTTTTTTTAGAAAAAAATCAAAAACATTTATTTTCTGAAAAAAAATTCAATTTTTTATATCTATTTTTCTCAAAAAAAATTAATATTTTTTTTATCAAAATAATTTTAAAATTCTTTTTTAGAATAACTATTTTGAAATTAATTTTAACTAAATTTATTTTCAAAATATTAAATTAATTTATAAATTAATTTTAAATGGTTTAAAACTACTCTGAATTTAATTTGAAAGTAGTTCATAATAATGGAATCAAACTATTTATGTGGTCCAATGCAGTTTGATTTTTGTACCATGAACACTCCTATTTTTAACTTGTGCCAACTTAATCTCTTACTTCGTCAAAATTTTAAAATAGTCCATAAGTTTTTCATTATTAATCAAGTAGTTCCTCAATCAATACTAATTAACTAACATTGTTAAAAATGGTAAGTTGATACGTTAACTCTCGCATAAACAACATTGTATGACAATTTGAACTTTGATATACTAAGTTGGTGAATAAATTGATATATTTTAACTTTGATATACACCAAGTCAAAATAAAGTCTTTAAAAACAAAATTACGGAGTCTTCTTCTTTTTCTTCTTCCTCATTAGCACTAATACAATGACATTTTCATCCACTATTGAATTAGAAACTCCATCAAACAAATCAATCTTCGGTCACTTGTTCCTCCTCGACCACAACTTCAACCACTTGTCCCTTTTCACACATACCTTTTTCTCCTATCACCTTATTATATTGACTACAAAGTAGAGATGACACAAGCTCATGTTTCTTATTAATATGATCACAATAAACATCAATCTTGTTCTCTTGTTTCACTATCATCCTTGTCATTACCACTATATCTTTGTCAATTTCTACATTATTTAAAGGAGTTTAGGGTAACACTTACACTTTTTCACCATTTTTTGAATGTTAACAATATTAAGTGTATCTATATCAAACTATTTTAAAACTTTCTTTTTCCCACCCAAATACTTCAATTCACCTTCACCATTCCTCAAAAAAGTACCTCCAAATAATGATTGATATTTCCGTGTTTATTTATTTATTTATACATATCAAAACCAAGCAACATTCCATAAAAATAGCAATCGATCACATACTACAACAATCTATAACACATTAACATAAAAAATACCTAACCCTTACCACAAAAATAGAAACAATCAAATTATTTAAACTCGAACCATTCATTTTTGGTTACTAAACTATTTGCTATTACAAAATGATTTTTTTTTAGAGTTAATAAGGGAAAATAGAAGAAAAAAATGCATTACAACATAGAGAAATGATTTGCAACTAACTTTCATGATGAAATGAAGAAGTCGAGCATGAAAATAGAGCGAAAAATATTGTGATTTGGTGATAATGATGTTTGCAAGAATGAGTTTAAGAGAATGTAAAATATTTATTTTCAAGGTGTAAGGAAGAAAAAGACTAAACAATATTGTCTTTAAAGACTCTATTTTGACTTAGTATATTGATGTATACTTAATTTAAAATATGTTAATTTAGTACAAATGTTAAAAAAATATAGCAAAATTTCAACTTTTTAAAAGTATTAAATAGGTTCACAAATTTTATATGGAAGTTAATATATCAACTCATAAGTTTTAACAATGTTGGTTAACATGACAAATGAACTGAAGATTTAAATTTGATAAAGTTAATAAAGTCGGAAATAAAATTTAATATTTACACAAAAATAAAAATTACATAAAGTCATTTTATTGCTAACAATAGAAATCATTTTATTGACAACAAATACCATACTCTTTCTTTTAAATTTTAATAATAAAAATTCATAACCCTACACAAACAGGCACATGCATGCTAGCTATAGAAATATTCCATTTAATTTAAAAACATTAATGATTATGCTCCGTTTGGTTCTATAATAATTCTTGTAATTTTTTATTTTGTTTTATTTTATATAATCGTCATTATTATTATGTGTGCTGCCAACACAACATATATATATGATTAGATCGATCTATAGCCGGCTTAATTTGTAATGTTTTCTCAACGATGATTTCACTAATATTAAGGCAATGTTTAAATGAGTTTTAGTTTTTTATTTTTAAAATCAATTTTTGTAAACGGGTTTTAAAAAACTGTTTTAATAAATAAAATTAAAATAAAACTTAATTGGTAATTTTAATTTTAAAAAATGTTTTAGAAATAACTTATTTGATAAATTTATTTTTAAAATATGTTTTGAGAACTAAAAGAATACAATTTGTCATCCAAACTGTATTAAAAAAACGTAATTAAGCTAGTTTTTAAATATATGGTGTGTCATTATTATTTGTGGTGTATACTTTTAATTTTTAATTTAAAAAAAAATGTGTTTTAAGAGAAATTTTGTGGAGAAAAATGTCTTGTCAAAATTAATAGTTATTGGTAATTACTTTTGAACTGTCTTTAAAGTTATTAATGTGTCTGTACTGTCTGTCATTTTTTCATTTTCTTTTATCTTCGATTTGACAAAAAATGTCAAAAATTCAAATAAAGAGTAAAATTAGAAGAAAATAGATCAAAAGTCAGTTTACCTTTATAATTAAATAGATATAGAAATTTAATTATTTGTTTTAGTAAAAAATAATAAATTTAATTAAAAAGTTAAATTTAAGTAGTTAATAAATTTTAATTAAAAATAAATTATTTATAAAAATTTAAATTCAAATTATAATTAAAATAATTTTTTTTATTAAAATTTAATTAAATTTTACTTACTTCTCCATCGACCTTCAAATTACTAAGATAATATTTTCTTAAAAAACATAACATTAAAACAAAGAAAAAAACAAAACAAAATAACAAATATAAAATTATATTATTTAAATAAAAGATAAAGTTAGAAGAAAAACTAAGTTAATATCCTTTTCATATTCAGGTATAGATTAGTGTAGAAAATTTAATTATTTGATTAGATAAAAAATAATTATTATTAAAAAATTAAAAAGAAAACAAAATAAAAAATGACACAACAAGTTGTATAACCTTTTTAAACGTAAGCATAGATTAGACATTTCCTTTTTGAAAAAACAAAAACAAAAACGTAGACATTCCCAGTGTATCATATGACGTTATGAGGCAATAGCATTTGTAAACAAATTCCAACATACTATTTTGTGAAAGAGTTGTATCTTATTTGCTATATTGCAATTAATGAAAATTATGAGTTTTCCGTCTGTTTTCAATTTTGGAGAAGATATGAAAATGCAAAATCAAAACTTCCATAAGTTTGTAGTGTAATTAATTTATATATTTTGTGCGTAATTATTACTAAATTAAACATTTTATACTCCCCCTAATTCTAATTATAAGAAGATTAATAAAATATAAATATCAATGATTTCTTTATAATTATCAACTTTTAAATATTTTTATAAATATATTATTTATAAAAAAATGTGAGACATTAAATACATTCAATAATATTTAAAAGACAGACATTAAAAAAATAAAAAATTCAATTAAATAATAAATATTAAAAGTCATAACTTTTATTTATAAATAAAGACAAAAAAAACTTTAAATTTTTTTCTATAGTTAGCACCACAGGTAGTATAAATATGTTTAATATTAATTTGTATATTTTAAAATAAATTAGTATAAAAAATTAATAATAAATACATATAGTAGTTTGATGTGAAAATATTTGTTGTAAGTGTTTGTAAGTAAGGAAAAGTGGACCTTCAGCATCTTATAATTATGAAGATTTCAAAAAAAAGGATCTAATATGGACCAATGATGACTAACTTTTATATATATGTATATATATCTTCAATGTAAACCAAAGCACAAAATAAAAATCCGATCATAACCGGAAGAAAAAATTGAAAAAATTAAGTGATATATATTTTTTTATGTATTATATGAGAAAATATTAAAATGTACTTATTTTTCTACAAATAAAAATTGATTAAAGTGTACAAAGAATATATCAATCCGTAAGAAAAAAAAGAAACGAACTTAACATCATAGCGGAAAGCGAGTACCTAACTTATACGAAGGAAAACGATTATCCACCTTATATGAAAAGTTGTAGAACAACTATCCACCTTAAAAAGTACTCCTATGTACTCTTTAAATTCATTTTATACATGAAATATTTTGAGTTTTTATTTAGTCTTTAATATATGAAATAAAGTATAATTTTAAAACTAAAAAAAGAAGTACAATTTTATATTATGAATATTAAATTTTCTTTTATATATATTTTCTATTTTTTTCAAAATTCCAGTTATTACATCTAAATAGAGGAATTTTCACAAGTATATTCCATTTTTTTATTTTAAATACCAAAATGCTACACGTTGAAAAAATAATACCAGTGCTCTATTTTTTTGTCCTAGTTGCTGGTCGCAATCTGGGGATGCGACCTCCTACTGAAGAAATTTACAAAACTTAACTGATGGTCGCATCCTGTGGATGCGACCTCCTACTTGTATATTTTCATTTTTTGTGTTCCCTATTTTGCCCTTATGTATGGCATATATATTATATATATTATTATTACATATTTTAAAATTAATAATAACATTATTATAATTAATTAAAATTAATAAAATATTTAATTTATTAATATTATATAATTGTTACTAATTATAATAATAAATATAATAATAATAATAATAATAAAAAGAAAATTCTATTAATAAAATAAAAATAAAAATACATTAATTTATTAATATTATATAATTTTTACTAATTATAATAATAAATAGAATAATAATAATAATTAAAATAGTAATAATAAAAATAAAAAGAAAATTCTATTAATAAAATAAAAATAAAAATAAAAATGTATTAATTTATTAATATGATATAATTGTTACTAATTATAATAATAAATAGAATAATAATAAACAGAAAATTCTATTAATAAAATAAAAATAAAAATACATTAAATTAAAAGAAAAATATATCATTCTCATTGCTTATGCTCTCGTGGAAGGTGAGACAAAAGAGGCTTGGAGTTTTTTTTTTGAGAAATTTGAGATCACACGTCACTCCCTAAGCCAACATTTTATTTTTATTTTATTAATAGAATTTTTATTTTATTTTTATTATTACTATTTTAATTATTATTATTCTATTTATTATTATAATTAGTAACAATTGTATAATATTAATAAATTAATGTATTTTTATTTTTATTTTATTAATAGAATTTTCTTTTTATAATTATTATTATTATATTTATTATTATAATTAATAACAATTATATAATATTAATATATTAAATATTTTTATAATTTTAATTAATTATAATAATATTATTATTAATTTTAAAATATGTAATAATAATATATATAATATATATAGTATATATGTCATACATAAGGGCAAAATGGAGAACAAAAAAAATGAAAATATATAAGTAGGAGGTCGCATCCCCAAGATGCAACAATCAGTTAAATTTTGCAAATTTTTTCACTAGGAGGTCGCATCCCCAGATTGCGACCAACAACTGTGGCAAAAAAATAGGGTATTCTAGTATTATTTTTTGAATGTGTGGGATTTTGGTATTTAAAATAAAAAAAGAAAGATATATGTGTGACTTAACCCCAAATAGAAGCATTACTAAATAATAATAATACAAAATTATAACAGAAATTAACATAAATTACTTTTTACAGTGATATAAATCAGAAGAAAGTAGAATAACAAATGATCACTTAACTTCCAAGTTTGGAGTTGTTATAACGATGTTAAGGAATATTAATCAAACCAAATGATTTATGCAACGGAACTCTTGCGAAAGAAATATGCAATATATGTAGGGCAAGCAAAACCAGGATCTGGATTGTCTCACTAACATAATCCAGTGCACCAAATGAAGCCACGTGTTCATCTCTCTAAAACTTAAATTGAAGTTAATCCAAATATTTCGGCGTTGCAGCCTCCCCATGCATATCTATAATCGTTCCTCACTATTTTCAAAATGATTTCGTTTCTTGTTGAAGAAATATTACCTAACAAGACATTGGTCTTTCATTTTTCTTTTTCTTTTCTGCATCATAATCAACGAAAAAAATATTGATTCTCCTCTTTTTGAGTAAGAATTTCTCTTTTGAAAATTATTTGGATGTCTTAGTTCAAGAAAGAAAAAAGCATCAATTGTTGATGTGACGAAACATGATCAAATTAGATGATTTTGTTTTTTGTGGATGACGATGGTTTACAGAAGTATAACTACAACCACAATTGACGATGTAAATATGATGTCAAAAAACAGTGGACGGCGAGGGGAGAGCATAAATCAATAGATTTTTAATTTTATGTTTTTAATAATTTATTGATTGGTGCACTCATTTTTATTTTTGATATATTATTTATTATTATAGATTTTTAGATGATAAAATATGAATGTTTGAATGATAATTTTCATATTTTATATAGACTCAATAGTTATATATTTTGATTTTCTTAAATTATCTTTATATTTATTTATTTTTACAATATTAACTTTGTTTTCATGGCTATTTTAATTAGTATCCATTTAAAATCATCACTCACAAATCAACTCTACTCTTTTTTAAAGTGATTAACGAGAAGTGAAACAAAACGTGACGAATTGGTCCATTTTGTAATTTTTGAATACATAAAACTGTTATAACTAGGAAGGATATTCTTGAAAAAATATTGATTGTGAGGATAAATTTGATTTCTTCTAACGTTGAATTACCATTTCAATCTAAGAAAAGACAAATCACAGACAATCAATCTCTTTATGAGGTAGTATTATATACGCTTTAACAAATAATGGTGTATTTCCGTTTGGCAATTTGTAGAAATTAGGCACATAAAGGTTAGATTTTTTTTAATATCTCATCATCTAAATACTTTTGTACAATTAACAGCAATGTTACTGTACTCTTTTAATCTTTATCCCATGCAAAATAAATTAACAGCTCATTAAGGTGTGTCTTATTAACGTCACTTTTGAGAAATAAATTTATCTGATTTAGAAATAAAGTTATATGCAGTTCGATTTAATTTAAATGTCAAATTTTTAAAAATTCAATCCGATTCAATTTTAAGTGGGTTATTTGGATTAATTTTTAGATATCTAAATTAGAAATATAAAAAAATATTAATATATAAAAATATGTTAAATAATTTATTTCATGCAAAATGTAACATATAATATAATTTAATACTACATTACATAATGACAATAAACGATTATATTTGAAATATATGAAATAAAAACAAATTAGATTAAATTAAACTGATAAGTATTATTATAAAAATAAATTAAAAATTAATAATTAATATATAAATACAATATATTATATAATAAAAAATAAATAAATAAGTAATAAAGTTTATGATTACAGTTTAGTTTGATTTAAAAAAAGTAATATGAAATCTGATTTGAATTGTGTTATTTTCACAAAAGAACATTTAAAAGTATCTAAAAATATTCGGTTATGTACGATTTTTGATTTTTGTTGCATAGCCTTACATTATTATTGTTGGTATACACAAATTTTACCCTTAAAACTGCCATTTTTTATATATTAATTTGTGATATATTTTTATAAAATCGTAGTATTACAAGCAAAAGATAAACAATATTTATAGTTATTATCTTCAATTATTGAGGAGTTTGAAGACGCGAGAACAACGACGAATAAAATGTTCATGAACATAAGATTTTGACACTACAACTTAACTTAAAATCTTAGAATTTGTTTAGACGATGGAATTTTTTTAAGTAATGTGACTCTTTTAAGAGAATCCAAATCATTGAATGAAAATTATCTTGTTAGGATAATAAATTTGGAGAATATTCAAAATGAGGTATTTCATAAAATAAGAATCATGAAATTGTCCTATAATTTTTTTTTAAATTTATTATTTTGACTCTATATGTTTCAAAATTTGCACAATGGTCCTTTTTTTTTATATATTTTTACAAATTGTTCACTAAAAATTTCCAAATTTTTAAAATTAATCCCTAAATATTTGCAAAATAGTCTCTCAATTTTTCCAAAATATCTGTTTTTGCCTAAATTTAATTTTTATTTTTGTCCCAAAACTCTTGAAATTTATATAAGTAGTTAAAAAAACTTTTATTTTATTCAAACAACAAAATTTAGATTTGAAAGGAATTCAATTGAACCATTTTAATTGCATAGAGTTCTAATTCCCCAAAAAAATTCAAATACCCAATACCACTATTTTGAACAAGATACTTTTTTTTAAGCAATATAATTTTTTAGGTGAATGCAAATTACCTTGTTTCCATAATAAATTTGGAGAATTTTTAAAATTTAGAGATTTCATGAGATATTTTATCAAAGTTAAATTTAGATAATTTCAAATACCACCTTAAACTTAAGAAATTTAAATTTCCTCTTTACTTTATAATATATGAATCATTAAATGATCACTATAAGTTTTCCAATTGATCCTATATGTTTTAAATTTTGCATATTAATCCTTATATTTTATTTTTATTTTGCAAATTGGTCCATGAGTTTTCAAATTTTGAAAATTGGTCCCAAAATTTGCAAAATAGTACTTCAATTTTGCACCAATTTTTTTTTATAATTTATAAAAATAACTCAATTTTAAAATAATAATTCATTTATCCAAATAGTAAAATTTAGAAATGAAATGAATTTAATTGAAACTTTAATTGTCTAGAAATTATAACTTATGTAGAATTTTCAATTTCCTCATCCAAACACACTTTTAAGGCATTATGTGGAATAATACGAAAACTCCATAGAAATTCAAATAACACAATCAATACTCAAAAAAATAATAAAGAAACTCTAAAATTGAAAAAAAAAAAATCACAATTGTCTAATATCTATAAGAAAATAATACTATATAAAAATTGTTAGGACACATGCTTTTCAAAAAATCTTCATTGTTTCCTATAAATTACTACTCTATAAAACAAATATTTAAACCAAACTTCGCAGTTTATAACACATGTATAAAAAACAAGAGTTTATAACATATGTATAAAAAACAAGAATTATATATAAACTTAAAGTATTTGAGGTAAATTATAATATATTCTTCTAGTGCTCCAAACAATATGAGAAGTTTTCAAATTCTTAATTTGAATCAAATCTAACACTAACACTTTTTATTTAGTGATTTTTATTTTGCATGAACTTTGGAGGCCGAATCATTTGCCGCATTTGTTAGATATAAATTGTGTTAAATAGTAAGAAGAATTTATACGTTCGCAAGTTTTATATTTTTAAATAAACAAAATATTTAACATTGTTTAAGATTTATATTATTTTCCGACAAGAAGATGTATATCATTCATTGTTATTTATGTTTTATACATATATTATCATTAATCGACATTCTTCCCATCCCATGCGTTTCACGAGTTATATATCTAATAATCTATGTTTTGGAGTAATTTTTATGTGGTCACAACCACAAATATAAATCATTTAGATGCATACACAAAAATATACATTATTTATTTTTCAGAAAATAATAATAATAACAAAAAAATATTTTTTTATATTTTTCCATTTGCTGTCCTCTTAAATAATTTATATTTGAAATTGTAATCCCACAAGTCTTATTGCTACATTCGTGCAAGTTTTAAAGGCTTCTCTTAATTCTAAAAATCTTTTTTAATTATTTAATGATCAAGATTTACGTGTGAGGAGTCCCTTAAAAACTCTTGTCAATCGCCATTGTCAAGTTGGCACGTAGGAAAAGCAAACAATTTTTAAATTTATTTTTCTAAATTCATTTAATATTATTTTTTAATCTATTACTTTCTACTACATCATCAATAGTTTGACATATCCTATATTATATTATTTTTTCTATTTCTTCTCTCAAAGTGTACACAAGTAGAGATGGAGATGATCAAATTTAAAAGTATGATTTAATAAAAAAAACAATATAAATGCACAAAATATATAAGAAATTATAAGATATAATTTAAATACTTTAAAAAAAAACTAAGTTTTTAATAAAAGGTTTGATTTCTATTTTATTCGATTAAAAAGTGTTTAAGGTTAAATATATGTAGTAAAAAAATGTTCATTATAAAAAATTGTATAAATTTAAAAAAACAGTGTAGAGATCAAACATTATAATAACATATTAATAATAAAAAACTTATAAAAGTGTGAAGTAACTATTTGATCTCTTCATCCCCTTCTAGCTCCATCTCTATACACAAAGTGGAAGTATAATGCGTAGGCCAATAATTTATTTTAAAAAAGTTGAAGTATATTTGGTTTGTAAAATTCCCAAAAAAATAATATAGAAAATGCAAAGAGCTTTGTCTTAATATTAATAACATATTCTTTAATATTAAATAGAATGAGTAGAATGACTACTAACACTCCTAAGTAGAGCTCTCAATTTGATAAGTCCCCTATTTATTAGCCCCAGCTCATATTTTGAAGAAGCCAAAAAAATTAATAATTTAAAAGACCCCTAAAAATAAGACCCCCTAAATTAAAAGTCCCCTAAAAATTTGGGGGCCTAGGAGGCCCATAGGCCCACTTTTTTAAAAAAAGAATCGATTTACTTTTTTTTCGATAAAAAATTTCCGATTTTTTCGATAAAAAAGTCTGATTTTTTTTCGATAAAAAATGTTTGATTTTTTTTTCGATAAAAAATGTTTGATTTTTTTTCGATAAAAAATGTTCGATTTTTTTTTGATAAAAAATTTTCGATTTTTTTTCAATAAAAATTTTTTGATTTTTTTTCGATAAAAAGTTTCCAATTTTTTTTGATAGAAAATGTTCGACTTTTTTTGGATAAAAAATTTTTGATTTTTTTTTTTGATAAAAAAATTTTAAAATTAACAAAATATTAGTAGTCTATGGGCCCTTCGAACCCCTTCCCTTAAACGCTGTGAAATAATAGACCGAAATGAAAAGGCCCCTTAAAATTTATTTTAATAGGGGATCTAATAATAAAAGAAAAAAAATAAAGCAGGCTGATGTTGAAAGTTGATAATGAGTAGTGAAGCTTGGACGCGCTTTTAGAGCATCTGAATCTTAAACAAGAAAGAGAGGCATTGGGCAAAACCAACATAACATTTGCATGTGGTTTTAAATACTACTTTACTACTTTACCATTTTCACTCACTTCAACTTCAACTTGGAGGAGTCACTTCTTGCTCCCTTCTCTCTCTCTCTCTCTCTCTCTCTCTCAATCTCTCTCTCTCACACACAATAAACACATTCATTCCCGTATATGCATACATCAATCTTCCTCAAACACCCCACGAGCCTCTCCCAACCTTTTCGTTTCACTTTTTTCTCTTCAAAACCTTATCTCACTACCCCAAAACAAAACCATCCCATTCTTCAATTATTTCCCTGTTTTTTATTTTCTTCTCATAAACATTTTCACAAACACATGCCGCTCTTTACTCTCCTATAGCTCAAACCTTCCCATAAAAAAAACAACCACTACACATTTCACAACACAGTGCCAATAACCTAAAAACTCAATCCACATGGCCCTAGAAACACTCCTCGTGAAATTCAAAACCGCCATTTCAAACAGCTTCGACTCTGTTCCACCCAAACTTCTTAAAAAGAAACCTTCCTTCAAATCAAAACGAAACGTTGACGTTTTAGCTTTCGAGATCGCGGGAGTTATGTCGAAGCTTCTTCACCTTTTTCATTCTCTCTCCGATGCCACCATCGTTCGGATACGAAACGACGCCGTCACGCTTGAAGGAGTTCGCAAAATCATTTCCAATGATGAATCGTTTCTTCTTGGACTCGCTTGTGCAGAGTTTGCTGAGTCTCTCCGACTCGTTGCTAACTCGGTTACCCGACTCAGTCACCGCTGTGAGGATTCCGATCTCAGGTCTTTCCATCGGGCTTTTCTCGAGTTTGCTGACTCGGGCCGTGACGCAAATGGGTGGGCCCTCTCTGGCCCGAAGGAAACAGATGCTAAGTTCAGGAAAATGGAACGTTACGTGACGCTCACGGCAGCTTTACACCGTGAAATGGAAGAGCTTTCTGTTTTAGAAAATGGGTTCAGAAAAGCTTTGATTTTGAGTCATCATGGTAATAGTAGTGAAGGAAACGAAGGTTCTTTGGGTATTGGGAAAGACCAGAAAATTTATGAACTTCAGCAGAAGATTTGTTGGCAGAGACAAGAGGTGAAGGATCTTAAAGACAGGTCTTTATGGAGCAGAAGTTTTGATGGTGTTGTTTTATTGCTTGTGAGGTTTTGTTTCACTGTTTTAGCAAGGATAAAGGTTGTTTTTGGGATTGGTCATTCTGTGCCTTGTTTGTCTCCTAGTTTGTCAACTTCTGCAACAGTTTATCCCTCTGATCAGAATCCAACTTCTTGTCATGAATTCATTTCTGGGTCATTGGAAAGGTTTGAGCTTGAAGAGATCAAGGAAGGTTTAGGAAGTGGGTTTTTTGAGTCTAACTCTAAGCTTTTGAAACCACCTCCTAGTACTTTAGGTGCTGTTGCCTTGGCTTTACACTATGCAAACTTGATCATAGTGTTGGAGAAGATGATAAAGTCACCTCATTTGATTGGTGTTGATGCTAGGGATGATTTGTATGGAATGTTACCAAGCAGCATAAGGTTAGGTTTGAGGGCTAGGTTGAAAGGAGTTGGATTTTGTGCTAGTGATCCTGTTCTTGCCGGTGAATGGAGGGAAGCTTTGGGGAGGATATTGGGGTGGTTGTCACCTTTGGCACATAATATGATCAAGTGGCAAAATGAAAGAAGCGTTGAGCAACAAAATTTAGTGCCTAAGACCAATGTGTTGCTTTTGCAGACTTTATTTTTTGCTAACAAAGATAAGACTGAGGCTGCCATAACTGAGTTGCTTGTTGGGTTAAATTATATTTGGAGATTTGAGAGGGAAATGACTGCTAAGGCTTTGTTTGGATGTGCTAATTTCAATGGGGTATTAAATCTGCCATAAAACATAGTTAATTAATGAGATTGATTTCTACTTTCTTGTCCTTTTTTTCCTTCATCTGAATTTCTTACTCTACCTCTTCCTTCCATAATAGGAGTTTTAATTTTGCTACTTATGTTTATAATAATGTGGTGGTCGGTTATAGATGAATTGAGTTAAGTTTTGGTCTTTTTGTTTTGGTTCTAACACAGCACTGTGTAAATTTATAGAATGTAAATGATGTTATATGGTTTAATGAAGTCTCAAAAAAGAATGCATTGGATTTCATCATTAATGCTTCCACAATCATGAGAAAATATTCTTGAGTTCAATTATGGTTTGGCTATGTTTATATATTTTAGTAAAAAAAAAATTAATTTATTTTGAGTAAATTTACTGTGGATTTATATTTATTTACAAGAATTCATTTTTCAATTTTTATTAGAATGATAAATTTCTTATTTTCATTTTTTTTAATTTATATTATTGATATTTTGAACTTTTTTTATTGAAATTATAAATTTTAAGTTTTATGTTGTTTAAAGTAGAGTGGAAGATCAAGATGTTGAAATGAAGAGAAAAAAATAATGAAGATTTATCGTGAATAAAAACTACTTTAAATGTAGAGGATCCTTAAGTGTATTTTTTTTAAAATTCAGATATCAGTCCGATAATCATTTATTTTTATAATTTGTTACGTCAACCCTATTATGAAATATATTAGTATCACACATGACATTTTTAAACAGTAGTTAGTACTTATGTAAAAAATATTTCTACAAATGGACAATAAAAATAAATTAACATTACAAATAAAGTGTCAGTTAAAGGATTTAATTAAAATAAAAACATTAAAAGATTACAAATGTAATTTAACATATTTATATCAGTGGAGTTGATTATTGGTGAAATTGTGTGGGGCTGTACTACTAGTTCTAGATCCAACGTTGTATGGTTCACGTGGTAAGTTGTAATAATACAGTCACTATATTCGATCCTCTTCTTCAATATATCTTGATGGCATTAATTTTATATCAATATCAATTACCTATTCAGAATGAATGGGCCCGTTATTGATACAGTTACGTTTAGGTTATGATTAAATAATTTTTTCTACATGGCTGGGGTGGATCTGAGTGGGAGGGGGACAGAGGTCTCTGCACTTGGGGCCTTTCCCAACTGGTGACTCGTATTTGTACAAGATTTGATTCCTTAATAAGGGCTATGAGATTAATTTTTGCCCAAGTGTTTCTTAAGTCTAACCCTCCACTTCTTAAAAGAAAAAGAATCCTAATATTCCTTAAAAGAAAAAGAATCCTAATATTCCTAACAAGATTTGAAGTAATGAATTTTTGGGATCAATATATCCTGTTTATATAGTGTATAAAATTTTGGAAGATGTTTATCTCGCTCTCAAAAAGGGTTAGTATGAATTAATAAGTATGTCCAACTTGCTAAAATACAGGATTTTGACTTAATAAATCTAGTTTGTATTTGTTTAAGGTTTCTTAGCTCAGTCCAAATAATCTCGTTATTCGTTTCGGTTAGCCTATATGGGTATCGCATAGTCTGTAATCCGCATAACCAATTTTAAAAAAAAATTAATAAAATTAGTCAACACACAATAAAGGTCCAAAAAATATCCAACTAATTTAGTTATGCATATATATATATATATATATATATATATATTATATTTTGTGTTAGAATATTATCTTTAGTTGGTTACATATTTTTAATAATCAATTTCTTTATTTTTCTAAGTGGACAATCATCCATCACTTTAAGAAATGTAAACATTATTCAAAGAGTCTAAAAACACTTATTTTAAAGTCGTTTGAGTTTGAGCTATATTAGACAAATCTAAATTCATTTATATTATGTTAAATAATATCTCTAATTTTATGACAATTTGAATTTATTTTAATTTATATGCTATTTTGAAAATTTTGAATCGAGTTTGTATTAATTAAAAAATCAACTTAGTTTATGTATAAAGGTAAATCGTGATTTTTTTTAAATGAAAAATCAAATTGATTGATTCTCAATGCATAAGTAGTATACTCTAAATTTTTTAAATCAATGCATAATTAGTATACACTAAATTTTTTAATTGACATAAAAAATAAAAATAAAAACAAATTAAGAGTCACAAAGAAATTTAAAATATAATGAATCAAAAAATATTATAAAAAATATGTAGGTTACCTACCCAACTCGCAATCCGTCTAGGACCGGACTTAGTATTTTATCAGCCCATATTAAAACTTAAATTTTTGATTTTTCAAAAAAAAAAAAAAAAAACTTATAATCCGTTAGAGCTAACTCTATATGAACCAAATAGTCTATTTTAACAACTTTAATATGGAGAATTTATCAGAACTTTTGTAGAAATAAAAAATTAAATTAAATACATTATCAAAAGTTCATTCTTGTTAGTGTTTTTTATATCTTGTAAACAAATAATGAAACGTGAATCAACAATCATTTCAAATTATACCCTTTATCTCTTTAATTATATCTTAATCTCACAAATTGTGCAAACATTCAAATTTTCTTCTTACTATTCAGAAACACATTTGATTTTCTTTCTACCCTAACGAGATTCTAAATTGTTTTAAAAAACTCAACTTAAGTTTATTAATAGTAAAGAGGTAAAATGAGTGGTTTGAGACAAATGGGAGGTGGGGTATAATTGTGGGTAGATGTTAAATATAGGAGAATGTAAATATAATCTATGGAACCATTTGTGGGGTACAAGAAGGAAATCTACGTCTCAGTCGAATTGGCCCATGTTTCACCAATTTATTCTCTTTTGGGCCTCGATATACTTAAAAAGAACTTTACCCCTTTTACATATATATATATATAATAGAAAAATTCAGAATAAGAAATTTAAAAAAAATAAATTTCAGAAATTTAGATATGTTGGAAATAGAAAATTCTAAAAAAATAATGTAATTATTTTGAAATAAAGTTAGATTTAAAAGATTTTAGTAAAATTATAAATTTTCAAAACTTTCATCTTTTTTTGAAAGTTTCGAAAAAATTATGTTTCATGTTTTTAAAATTTCTAAAACTTTTGTTAAAGTTAATTTCAAAAATTTCAAATTAATTCAAATATTTAATTTTTTTTTATCAATTTGAAACATTAAAAAACATAATTTCATGTTTTTCAAAAAATAATTGAAAGTTTCAAACAATACGAAATATTCAAAACAGAAAATTCAAGAAATAAGAAAATTAATTATAGTTTGGAAATAGGAAATTTTCGAAATGGTGAATTTTTTTAAAAAATAATAATGTAACTATTTTGAAACAATATTTACATTTCGTAATATTGGATAAAATTCCATATTTTTGAAACTATTGAAACTTTCATCTCTTTCGAAAATTTTGAAATTTAAAATTACGCTACGAAAAATTAGTTTTTGAAATTTTTGAAGAAATTGATGTTTTGAAACTTTGCATTTCGAATGTTTGTTACAGACTTCGAAAATATTTTTATAAATATATCCATTTTGTATTTCAAAAATTTGAAAATTTTCTAAGGATTTTTGCAAAAGTTTTGAATGAGTAAGTAAAAAGAAAAAAAAAATCTACTTTTTATATATAGGAAAAAAAAAATAGTCTATTTAAGTGTATTAAGGGTGTGAAGTATAGGTGGAAGTGAGAAGTAAAAAACTATCATTTACTTATTTTAAGTTAAATTTTTAAGTTGAAAGAGAGATGTTGACTAAAATAAAAGTTGAAATAAAGTCATTTTCCCCAACCTAAGGCGGAGAACAAAAACACTAATATAATAAATTTAAATATTTAGAAAGGTTGTTTATGAAAAATATTCCAAATGAGCTCAATCCCTATTAAGGATAAAAAAAGTTATGTTGATTTAGACTTTATAAATTTGAGTTTGACAAAATATTTTTAACTTATAATTTTTAATTTATAATGACTTTGTAGTGAAATATAATTATTTTATGTTGTTGTAGTTATGTTAGCGACAAGTTGTGCTTTTGTTATTGTTGATATGTCAATTCTTTATTGCCGTTAAAATATGATAAAATATTTAATTAGTTGTTATAGTTGTGGTATATTAAATGTTTGACAAAATATTTTTGATTTGTAATATATTTGTAGTAATATATAATTAGTTTATGTTGCTATTGTAGTGTAAAGTAGTTTATGTTTGTTGAGGTAAAAACTTTTTTTATATATGTTTTAATTACAACAAATCTTATAAAATAAATGATTAAGTTTTATGAATGGTAAAATACTGATGATTGTACTTGAGTTTTATTTAAGGAACATAAATTGTATAAGTGAACAAGCAAGAAGTCATCAACAAGTGCATAAGTACATTTTCAATTTTTACGAAATGATGTTCTCGTGATGAACAAATTCATTGGATTCATAAATTTCAGTTCGGCAAATTGACAATAATCATTTTTGAAGAATAAATCATTTCAAGATTAAGGTATTTATTAAGTCATTTTTTTTAAATAATTATGACAAGACATTTCTTCAACTGATAAAACTCTTGGTATCTTATAATGATGAAGTTGCAAAAGTTGTGTTGGAAAATTCTCCATATAATTCCAAGTATACTTCACATCAAATTCAAAAAGAAATCTTGCATATTCTTTCTAGTATAGTGAGAAAACATATATGTAGATAAATTGACAATTCCAAACTTTGCATCATTGTAGATGAGGTTCATGATGATTAAAAAAAGAAACAAATATCTTTTCTGTTAAGATTTGTTGACAAAGTTGTTTAATACAATTTTTTTTGTGGCACATGTTAAAGACACTACAACTTTAAATTTGAAAGAAGAAATGAAGCATGTCATAGACTTTCTTGACATAATCCTGATGTTTCTAACATACGTGCTCAAGCGTATGACCGTGCTAGTAATATAAGAGGAAAATGAAACGATTTAAAATCACTATTTATGAAGGATTGTCCTAATGCGTATTATGTCCATTATTTTGTTCATCGATTGCAATTTGTCTTGATTACTGCATCAAGAGAAGTTGTTCCAATTCATAAATTCATTGAGAAACTGAATTTTGTTGTTAATGTTGTTTGTTCTTCTACTGAGTGTCATGAAGAGTTACAAGGCACTCAATTAGAGGAAATTGCATATTTGCTAGAAATTGATAAGATTGTAATTGGTAAAGGGGCAAATCAAATGGGTACTTTGAAATGAGTTTGGGATACTTGTTGGAGATCACATTTCTCTTCTATATAACTTTATAAATAATTAAATATATATGAGGCAACTTGTACTACTTAAAGAAAATTACAAATGAAAGAGCAAGTTATTCTACATGTGGGATGTTGATAGTGTTTATAATTATTTGAAGACAGTTTGATTTTATATTTATCTTTCATTTGATGAAAGATATCATGAGGATAACATATATGCTTTGTCAAGTCTTACAAAAAAAATCTCAGGATACAGTTAATGCCATGTATTTGGTTGGAACAACAAAGTCTCTTATTTAAGTCTTGAGAGAAGATTGTTGGGATGCATTATTTACTAAAGTGAAAACTTTTAATGAAAAACATGATATTGAGATTCCTGATCTCGATGATGTTCATTCAACAACCAGATTTGAATGATCTCGTCTTTAATAAGGTTAGGTTACATTAGAGCATTATTTTATAGTTGAAATATTTTTTAATACTATGAATTTCAATATGCATGAGAAGATTAATTTGTTATTGAAAATATTTATAATCTAGTTGAAAAATATTACCCTATGGATTTCAATATGCAAAAGAAGATTAATTTGAAATTCTAACTCACACATTTCTTGGTTGATGCTCGTCAAGATTTAAATTTGAACAATTTATCAACTATTCAAGAATTGTTCTCATGTTTGATTGCAACTGAAAATGCGTAAAATTTCTACTTGATTGATAGACTATTATGTCTTATCATGACTCTTCCGATTTTTATTGCCACAACAAAAATATCTTTTTCAGCAATGAAAATTATTAAATATAGGCTAAGAAACAAGATGAAAGCTAACTTTTTGGCAAATAGCATGACAATTTATATTGAAAGTGAAATTTATGCAAGTATTAGTTATGAGTATATTATTGGTGATTTTAAGTTAATTAAAGAATGTAGATCATTACATTAAAGTATTTTTAAGTCATGTAGTGAAATTATTCGATATCCCACTTTATGTTTATTACAAATTAATTTTTTGCTATATAATATTAATTTTCATATTTGATTTATACATTATAACTTTATGTTGGCTACCCCAAACTTTTTAGTCAAACTCCCCCTAGACCCAACATGCGTTTGTATGCATAGAGTGTCGGGCAAAAGCTACTAATAAAAGACATATATTTAGTAGTGAAATCTCTCTTTCTAAGGTACATGTAGACGTTGAATATGTGTAGGACGATATGTCTGCACTACTATCAACATCTGCACAATTTCACTGACCACCATCACCAACACATGTTCAGGGGTTTTTGGGAGTCCCTACTTGTTACCACATTTTGAGGACCACATGGTGGTCTGCATATGGGTTGGAGATATAAGTTTTAATTCTAAATGTACATAATTATTTAAGATTTAAATATATTTTTGGTCCTTGCAAATATGCTTCGTTGTGATTTTAGTCTCTGTAATTTTTTTAATTTAATTTATACCCTTGTAATTGTTGTTGACTAGACAATATTTAATATTTAAAATTGAAATTCATTTTATTAACTCATTTTATTATTTAATTAAAAACTTAAAATTAATTAATTAATAAATCAAATAAATAATAAAAATTCAATAATCTTCATCTTCAATCCCAATTTCTTTTAATAAAAATTCAACAACCTTCATCTTCAACTCATAATTTCTTCATCTTCAAATCACAAATTTTCATTTGTGGATCCAAATCCTAATAAATTTAATCTCTCATTTTTCTTAACATTGCAGGAGTATATAAGAAAATTGGTGGCAATAGCATATTAACATTGTTTTTATCTATTAATTACATATCAATATTGCTCTCAAAGTATCACTAAATGAACATAAGGATAGTGACACAAAGCAAGACTTACAAGAGGCAGCAAAAGAAGCTCTAGATTTCAACAAAATTTTGACTCATAATAAATTAGAGAGAAAAAAGTTGCCTCTTGAGTAGATATTATCTCTTCCAATGTGTAAAGTTTTCTCTGCAGTAGGTTAAGTGTTGAAGAATAAATATTTGATGAGAAGGGTGACATGACTTATGTATTTGTGCCTATTAGATACCTGAATCTGATAACTTAAGCTACAAGATTCACATATATGGAAATTTACCGACACAAATGTGGGATTCGGTAAGGAGTATATATTTGGCAATTTGAAGGGCCTCTAGGCAACAATGGGAGGGGGTGTAAGCAACTCTCTTGTTTAGGCTTTGATTCTCACCTTTAGAAAAGTACAACCTATTAGTCTATTTAAAAGTATATTTTATATTTATATTTTTAAATAGTAATAAAACATATAGATAAAAAAAACTAATAGTTTAATGAAATTAAGTATTTTTTTAATAAAAAAATTAATATGTCATTTTAAAGAATTTGACTTTAAATAACATCATATTTCAATTCTATTTTATTATAATATACTTAAATATGTCAAAAAACTAATGTAGAATATTATGATTAAATTAATTAATAAATTTATAATTTACCATAAAGTTTAAAATATAATAATAATAATAAATATTATTATATTTACTCAAGTAGGTCAATTTAACGGATACAAAACACTTTTTTTGTGATATATAGTCTCATTTTTTTAGTTAAATTAGACTTGTAAAAAAGTATTAGTTTAACATATTTAATAAAAAAATCTAATAGACTTGAGTCTCACGTCTATTAGGCTAAATGGAGAACCTATTTTTTAGTACTTAAATAAGTTTCACATATACATTTAATCCATTTAAATATTTTCAATAATAATATTTAATAAACATTCAATTCCTCCAACTTACATTTTCATATTTTAACATTAAAATTATGTGAGAGTGACATAGAGAATGAGTGGTGATTAATAAAACAGCTCTTCCTTATACGTAGTATGTTATTTGACTCCCAACCTATTTTTATTTTGCTTAAATGCAGCCTATTTTTGTTGGGAAGATCCAACCATTGTTGATGGTCTTTAGCGACAAATACACCAAAGCAATACTACATGGGATATAAAGGGCCTAATTTATTATTTGTCTGCATGCAGCTTCTGTCTAAGAGGAACCTAGCATTGTGCAAACACCCTCTTAAGTCCTAAACTAACTAAGTGGCCCCAGCAATTAAAAAACTTACTGGACAACAGGGTGTCAGATTTAAATAGATTCCACTCGTGTACGGTTATAACTATTTGCACTCGTACAGTTGATAAATATTAAATTCCTTCTATCTAGATTTTAACTTTCGAATATTATATTAAGCAAAATAAAAACTTGTCTTCAAATTTGAATAGTACAAAAAACAATATTTGCAAAGTTATGGCCAAGTCCAGCCACTGTTTTCTTAACAGTAATCCATAAGCGTGTTGGATATTTCATGTTCCACAACACGTCTATCCATTTAATTGAATATATGTATAGAGAATCATTTTCCAAGTCCAAGATTTAGAAAAATTCTGTTATGCTCTAGAGGAAGAAAAATAAAATAAAATTATATTATGTGCTTGAAAGAGTATTCACTATATGTATATTATGTGCTTGTTTAGATTGACCGAAAATTTAAGTAAAATCGTAAAGTTATATTGCAATTTAAACAAATACACGTAGACTTTAGAATTTCAACAAAAACTAAGTGTCATTCCAAACATACACGGTATAATACGAAGATTAAAAGAATGACAATTATGGGTTGGGAATGGATGTGGTTAACTAACTATTGCTTGGTCATTGGCATGAACTTATGGGCCACTAGATACAAGTGTAGAATACACTACAACAACAATTTTGGAAAGGGAATGAGATTGGAAATTAAGACAATGAATTTGAATGTCTAAAATCCAATTAGATGGAGAGTGTTTCATCGAACGGTCATCATCATCTTGACGAATTCATCATAGTCAACTTGACCATCACCATCCAAATCTGCTTCTTTAATCATCTGCTCTACCTCCTCATCACTTAATTTTTCACCTAGATTGATCATTACATGTCTTAGCTGCACAACACAAACAGCCTTAGAGGATCTTTAATGGATCTTACAATATAATTTTATAATTAAACAGCTAAGATACATTGCTTGCCAAAACGTACATTGTACTGCACTAGATGTGCATAAAACATATAAAATATGATAACAAATTCACATTTTTTTTGCACATGTGAGTACTACTGGACATTTGAAATGATGTTGACATAAAAAAAAAAAAAAAAGAAATTAACTTTAATAAATAAAAAAACAATAAATATACCTCAGTGGCTGATATATAACCATTTTGATCTTTGTCAAAGACCTTGAAAGCCTCTCTCAATTCCTCCTCTGCATCAGTGTCCTAAAAGAAAAGAAAAGAAAAGAAAACAGAACTAAACTTAGACTTTGGTTATTCAATATTAAATTAATAATGAAAGGTATATGAAGCTTTTTAAACCTTAAGACTTTGTATTGAATTTAAAATCATAGAGAATAGAAAGAAAATAATGAATTACTTTAATTTTCCTTGCCATCAAGTTCAAGAACTCATCAAATTCAATAGTTCCATTGCCATCTGCATCAACTTCACTTATCATATCTTGTAACTCTTCTTCAGTAGGGTTTTGATCCAATGAACGAATGACAGTGGCCAATTCGTCCACAGTAATGCATCCTATTACACATTCAACAAGAATATTAACACAACTTTTGAACAACCATATGAATTTGTTTTCAATTTACAGAAGAAATTAAACTCACCATCTCCATCTTTGTCAAACAAGCCAAAGGCCTCTTGGAAATCAACAATCTGTTCTTCACTAAGGACATGTGCCATGGTGTATTTGTCTTTTCAAAGAGAAAGATAGGAAGAGAGAGTATTGTGTTAAAGTATTGTTCAATTAGGTGGCCTATATGTAGAAGTTCGATGAGGGCCAATTTAGTAAGATTTTTTTATTTTTATTTTTTATTTTTAAATTATAATAATTTAACGAGTCAAATTAAGCTTGTGGCTCCATTTTGGTGTTATATGAGGTGACTTACGTTCAAGTCTTGAACTACACCATTTCTTTATGTATTTAAGAAGAAAAAAAATCACATAGTAGCTTTTAATCAAGTAGTAAAATGGTTTAGGTGTCTTTTAGAACAAACAACCATTTTGGGACCGAATCACTTTCATTGTAATTATAATCCTTGAATATATTAAAATTACTAATATATCTTTAATGTTTATTTTTACCCTTTAATATTTATTTTGTTAGTTATTTTATGAATTAATTAAACAAAAAAAATTGTTGATTAAATTGATTATTTAAAACAAATTCAAAGATTAAAATGACTATTCTCTTTTTCGTAAAATAATTGTCACTTTTGATTTCAATGCAATTTTAATTATTTTTTTTATAGTTTTGCCAAATATTTTGTTTTTTTAATTATTTTTAATAATATTTTAAAATATTATAACTGATAAATAATTAACTTAGAGTGTAAATATAATTTAAACGTTAAGTTAATCATGTGATGTCTTTGCACTCTATTTAAAAAAATATATATTTTATTTCAATTGTACCTTCTAATTAATACAATTTATACTACTCTCAAATTTTTATTCTCTACACTTATTATAATAAAAATATATTAATAGACTATAAATTTAAATTAATAAAATTACAATTTTTTATTTATATATATTTTTCCTTAAATTATGTGAAATTGTCAAATATTATAAAATAAAGAGAATAATAAAAAATTTGTTATTTTGATATATTTATAAGTAGAGTGACCGTCACAATTATTGACACATTTAAAGATAAAAATAATAATTTATTTATTTGATTAATAAAAGGGGGTAAAAATAATATTGACAGCTAGGAAGGTTGGGTGTTTAGAGGACAAAAAGAAAAGGCATGAATTGAAAATAAAATGGTATGGAGTAAGGAGTATTGGGAGGTGTGTAAAGTAGTGTGTGTTTTATGAATTTCAAATTTCCACACACTATCCATTCTGGTTGGTTTGCTTGAATTGCACGAGATGAGACTAAGGCCATTTCTTTATGATCTTACTGCTATGTCTAATGTGTGCATATTTCGCTGTCAACGCGCTTCGAGAATGAAAATTAATTAATCACCATACAAACGCGTTGTGTTGTCCTAATACTACGTTTTTTCCTAACAAATTATGTGTGCGTTGAAAAACGTAGGAATGGGCTTATCCATCCCCGCCTCAGATTTTATTTGACATTACAATTTTGTGTCAATTTTTATTCACGACATATTTATATTGTATATGTTCTTTATTATGCTAAGGTCCAACTCGTAAAAAACAACAACCAAAAGTTTTAAGTCACACGTTTTATGAAAGAAGGACTTCTCCGGTTTAAATTCCAGAAAATTAATAGTGATTAAAATATTTTGAATTCTATCTTTTTTTTTTAGTCGGTCCTAACTCCGACAAACAAAAAGATATAGGAGATGGGAATTACGATGTTAACATCCATCGAAGACAAGTTTTTATGTGCATAGCATATCTATTGTCCCATGTTTTAACAGATTTTCTACTTTATCCAATGTTTATGATTCCTTTCTTATTACTTATGATCCCACCAATGTTGTTGCTCCTCATGCTAACAATGGCACTCTTACGAAAACAAATGGATTTCTAAACGCAACATAGACAACTAGGAACCTCATTTTTCTTTAGGTACTAGAATGTGTATCATTTCAAAAATTTAAACAAAAAAATTATGAAATGAGTTATGATAAAATTAAAAAGTTGAAATCAATAGATATAAATAAGTTATTCTCATTTTATTTCGTAGATCAAACTATTACATTTGTAAAATAATATTTCATCTCATTCAAATGAATTATAAATTAGAGCTTCAAATTTCTAAGGCCTACACGACAACAAATAGGCTCATAAACACAACATTTTGCCTTTTGTATTTGAATCTCGTTAAGATTTGATGATGAATGTTTTATTTCATCCTTAATTCCTTGTGCACTTTCGATTCCATGTATTTTTCCTATAAAAGCACTCACAATAACAATAAGCATCAATGCCATTTTCAACACTATTTTCACTGAAGTTGCCATTACAATGATTTTTTTTTCCAAAGAAAACTGAAGTAGTTAATTAACTTTCAACGATGAGTACATCTATTCAAATCTATTTATATACAAAATAAAATCTATGTTGGTGGTAGTATTAAATGTTATTTTTTGACTTGTATTTAATGATACAAAAGTTTTATTGAAGTTGTTGTAGTCAAAAAAAAAAAAAAACTAAATGATACCAAAGTTTTATTTAAATTGATTGGTACTAAAAAAAAAGAAAAAAAGAATAAAGTACACGTTTTATAAAACTCGTTATATGAGATTCTCGTAAAACTATTAATATAATTTTACTTTTAATTTTAGTTTTCTGTTATTTTTTTATTTTTTTCCTAAGTAAAGTCATTGTGCTCTCATATTCTTATTTTTCTTTAATATACTTTTTATTTCACAAATAAAAAAAAATGATTTAATTGCAGTTTTGGTCCTCATAGTTTGAAAGTAATTCCTCTATTTTGTTTCTCCTTAGTTTTGATCTCATAAACAGAATTTTGGTCCAAAACTTTATAAAATTTCATTTTTTTGTATGTATTTAAGTCACATCATGCCTCAATATCTCATTTGCAACAATTGTATCGGGAATATATGGTCATAAATGATGTAGTACGACTTTAAAAAAATGAAATTTAATCAAATTTTGGATCCAAATTCTGTTTGGGGACCAAAACTGGAGAGAAACAAAATGGGGGACTACTTTCACGATTCAGCTAAAATAGGGGGACCAAAACTGCAATTAAGTTTTTTTTTTTTTTTTTTATCATTTTATTAATTTTGTTAGTTATTATTTAATAAATTATAAATAATTAAAGTATTTAAAATTCAAAAAGCTATTATTATAAGTTTCTTCTCTTTTGCTACATTATTATAATAACTTATTTCTTTTTCTTTATCTAATAAATAGAAATTAATAATAATAAATTCAATTTAATTTATTTTATTAATATAATTTATTTTATTATTATTATTATTATTAAAATTTATAATATTATTAAAATTAAAATTATTAAAATTATTATTATTATTATTATTATTTATTAATGTATTTTATTTTATTAATAGTTTTTAAATTTTTTAAATATTTTAATTATTTATAATTTATTAAATAATAATTAACATAATTAGTAAAATAACAAAAAAATATATATAGTTGGTCGGCTGGTCGCATCGCCAGGATGCGATCTTCTATTAACGATACAAAAACTGGTTCACGTCATGACATATCATATTTATGTATTATTTTTTCATAGTGTGATATTTTGGTCAAAATTAAATATAAAAAAAAAATAGAAACATTGTTCTTTTACATTCATTAAATTTAGAAAAAAAGTATCCTATGGTCTTCTAATAAAACATCAACTAAAAAATTCATAATATATTTTGAATAAAAAAATTAATATGTCAACATAATTCTATCTATCTTTTAATTATATATTTTGAACTAAATTTGATTAAATAATTTTGTATTTTAATATATTATAATTAATTATTATAATACAATAATTGTATTTAAGTTCATTATTAATTTAACTTTTGTTTTGTTTCTAAAGCTATATTAAAGAAAAATAAAATCAAACAACCATATGAGACAAAAATGAGAAAAACAAAAGTAAGTAAACCTAGACCAGATAGTTTTATGGGAACCAGTATATAGAATAAATATTATAAACTCATGTACACTTACTTTATCTTTTTGGTGTTTTTTTTTTACTTTGAAACAACTTCACTAATTTTTTTGTATGATATAATGCAAGTCAAAAATTAACATTTAATGCTACCACCAAAGTAAATCTCATTTTGTATATAAATAGCTTTGAATAGAGATGATGTACACACCTGAATAGAGATGATGTACACACCATTGAAACTTAACTATTTAGTTTTCTTTGAAAATAAAAACTTGTTGGTAATGGCAACTTCATTGAAAATGGTGTTGAAAATGGCATTGATGCTTATTGTTATTGTGAGTGCTTTGGTAGGAAACACACAAGGAATTGAAGTTTCACATGGGATTAAAGATAAAATAAAACATGCATCTACAAATCCTACTGATTTTCAAATACTAAAGTCAAAATGTTGCGTCTATGATCCTATTTGTTGTCGTATAGGTCTTAGAAATTTAAAATAGTTTCTCTAATTTTATTTTAATAATCTGTTTGGATGGAATGAAAAGATTATTCCTTGCAAATGTAATAATTTGATCTATTATATCAAATAAGAAAAATATTATATATGATAACAAATATGCTAATTATGTTGCCTTCTTAAAAATAAAAAATCATCTTCGACACACAACAAATACAACTCCACAAATTTTAAACACATAAAAAAAATACATGATACATTATAAAATAAAATTAAAAAATCATTAATTTAAAAACAAAAGGAAAATATGATCTTTTATAAGAAAAATAAAATAAAATATACATTTAATTTAATTTTAATATTAAATTTTAAACCGACGTCCAATAAAAATATAATATGAAATAATCATTTTTAAAATTTGATTATTAAATAAGTATACATGACAATACATGAATTTGATTTGTATTGAACAACTACTTAAGGTTTTACTACATAGTCATTATACTCTTCTTTGTAATTTATTATAATTAATATATTATAATTGATTTGATTTTTATATATAATTTAGTTTGAGATATATATCTCGTATATAATTTATTATAATTAATATATTATAATTGATTTGATTTTTATATAGGCGATATTAATATATATTAATTTTACATGATTTTTTAATAATAAATATTTATTTTTTATATAATTTTAATAATAAATTATGATCAATATACTATAATTATAATTATTTTCATACTTATATTTAGAAGATATAAAACAATATCAAATATGTGTTATTTATTATATTTATTAGTAATAAATATTTATCATGTATTTGTTTATGTATTAATAACAACTATTTATGTTGTATATTTTTAAAAATTGATCAACGACAAATATGTATTCCGTATTTTTAAATATATTAGTGATAATTTTTTTTTCCATAATATTTTTATATTTATCAATTTATACATTATTGTATATTTATTATTGACAAATATTTATCACATATTTTTTTATATTTCATTGATGATAAAAATATGTAATATTTTATCTTAAATGTTTATTGTAAATCAAAATTGTTTAACATAGCATAGAGGCACGCCATGATTAATGTAGTATTAACTTCTAAGAGATATACAATAATTTATATAATTAGATTATATTTTTTTAATTACATTATTGACGAGAAGTATTTAAACAAAGTATTTTTACACTCTCAAGATTCAAACTCAAATCTTTTTTGAGAGATCCAAAATTCAATTCCACTTGGACCAAGGTTATATTGGTCGATCTTTTTTTAGAGACATTTAATCAATGGACTAAATAGTTAACATCTAGTAATTGGGTCAACAAATATACTTTATGGGTAAGGTTATGATTAATGATGTAATGTGCTTAAAGCATTAATATATCCGAGTAAAAAAAAAAGAATTAATATATCAACATAATTCTATCTATCCTCAAATTATATATTTTGAATAAATGTCATAAAATTATTTTGTATTTTTATATAATTATCCTCTAATTATATTTTGACTTAAATACAATTTTGATTCCCCTATTTTATTTGAATCGCGAAAATAGTCCCTCCATTTTGTTTCTCCCTAATTTTAGTCTACTAAATAGAAATTTGATCCAAAACTGATGATTTTCTTTTTAAAGTCGTACTACACCATTTATGATCATAAATTTCATGTACAATTGTTGCAAATGAGATCTTGAGGCATGGTGTGACTTAAATAAATGCAAGAAAAATAAAATTTCATAAGTTTTAGACCAAAATTTTGTTTAGGGGACCAAAACTGGAGATAAATAAAATAAGAGACTACTTTCGTGATTCAGATAAAATAGGAGAACTAAAATTGCAATTAAACCAAGAAAATATAATAATATATGGTCGAATCTCATCCTCAAGATACGATCTTCTATTAACAATAATAAAAATAAAATAAAAACTATTTTACATCATCTCATCCTCAAATTGTGATCAACAACACAAGTTAAAAAGTAAAATATTTCTTTATTATTTATTTAAAATGTGACATTTTGGTCAAAATTAAAAAATATATATATATAAAAGAAAAAAGAGTCCAATGTTTCCATTTTCACCAATTGAGAAAGACTTAATTCATATACACCATTAACAACAGTACATCGCAATCAACACAAGCTTTTAATTGATGGGTTATTTTATAATAGCAATTACAATCACACAGTGAGATGATAGAATCAACCATGTTTACTAACTATCAATATAAAATTGGTAAATTGGTTTACACCGAAAGTGCACGTTGAATTTCTCTGAATATTAGCAAACATACATATTTTAATGAGGCATCTTAAATGAAACAATATATTATATTTACATATTTTAAATGACCATTGGAATTATCATCTGAGTAACTAAGTTGAGTAACTAAGTTGTTATCTGAAATATAAAAACTATGTATTTGCTGCAATTGTCATATACACACGAAGCATTCATGGAAAATTAAACTCACAAAATTTCTGGGATTAAAAGATAAAAAAAAGTTGAAACTTTGGCAATTAGAGAATCCGACATCTGCAGCAGCCTTTGGAATCTTGAGGTCCTTCAAACCATCGATCCCATGTAGGATTTAAGGGACTAATTGTTCTGTCAAACCAGAAAAATAATAGATCTTGTGTTACAAAAACAGGTAAATAATGTGTTTACAACTAAACAAAGTTATGATAAGAGATTTTACGATGGTAGTAACGGATCTGGCCTTTTTTCGACGTTGCTAAGCATCCTGGAAAAACAAAAACCGGATGGAAATTCAAAGTTAAACACAAAACCAAAATTGATTATACATTATGCGAATATTTTGCGGTTATACGCTTACTCTTTGCACGGGATAGATGCTTTGTCCATCCTCTCAAGCTGTTCTAGCTCTTCCTACATTCATTTTTTAGTGAATGTTCAAATAAGCAAATGATTCTATGCGAGAATTACATATATAGTTGAAAATCCAGAAGAAAACAGCCACACATGCAGTACAAAAAGACTATGGAATTCAATCCTACAGAACAGTGAAAATAACAGCATAACTAACTTAGTGATGTGTGTATGCTTAAAAGCCTTATATCAAATGACATAGAATCTCATATGAAATTGTTGTCAAATAAGATTATAGCAACATTATTTAGTCGTTGTGTCTTTCGGTATTTAAGTTAATTGTGCAGGGGATTTGAGAATTCATCGATTGTGATCTCTTAGTTGGTTATCCTTAACCGAGCACAATAGGAGCTCAAAAAGGTCTTGTCGGCAGTAACATTTCAGTTAGATAAAACCCTATTCGATGACTCTAGAGTTTCTTTACAAACATTTGAAAAAGAACATAAAATTTTTCAATACAGATAGTGTCACAACATTTTAAATGACATGTTCTGTTTGGATAGAGATTTGTCAGTTATGGTAACCAACACCAAGTTATTAAGACTCTGAACATTTAATAAGACTATTTAGAGAATAATATTACTCCGTGTTTGTTTGTGCATTGAATGTGCGTACAAACATGTGCTTAGTATCTTTTGCTTGCTCTATGGGTAACGCTCCAAATAAGCATAATGCAACTACCAAGTCTTAACAAATCTCATTCTCCAATAGTTCAATAGTCAAATGTGTATATTACACTTATCTATAATTATGACTACATATGGTTTTTTATATCCTACAGCCATTTAAAGAATGACAGAATAAATTGTCAATATAGAGTCATACCAAAGGAAATCTATGTTAATGAAAAGGTGAAGTTGTCCAAACTTCAAAGTACAAGTCTTAACAGAAATAAGTAAAGATGAAAATTAAAGTGAAAAATAGAAAATATGTTTAGTTATATCATTTAAATTATCAACCTTCAGTTGCTGTTATGACAAACTGACAATACATATTGTCAGATCAATCCACACAATAGCAATCATAGTAAATTGGAGCTTCCTAAGTGAGGACCCCTGAACTGCAGTAAATGGTTCCTCAGCTGAAATGTTCATACATCTTTCTAAGCTAAAGACAAATTGCTAGATAAATATACATTTTGTTCTCTAAGAATAATGGATAACCATATGCTGTTACATAATTATAAATAAAAAAAAAAAAAAAACAAGTACCAAACTATATGAGTAGAAGATATATTCACTGTAGCACCGACATTTCTTATCGTGTTCCGAGACAACCGCACCTTGATTACATTCGATTAATTCATTTTTTTTAAATTAATACCATTGTCAGGTGTCATTGTCCGTATATGTGCTTTTCATAGGATATATTTAACGGGGAACAAAACTAACCATAGTACAACGTACTAAGCTACTATTTTGGTTCTCCAAATTACACTTACTCACATCAATTTGACCCACCAAAAATTAGCAACATCAGGAGCAACAAATTGACTAGGTTTAATCTATGAAGGACCTAGCATTTAATAAAATAGAAACAAGTACACATTTAACTATTAGAAGGTCACCTTATACTTGAGGTTCATAAAAGATGGACCCCAATTGCAAGTACCTCTCTTATCTGTGAACATAACTTCCCCATATTGTTATTACTTTCCATAAAATCAAGCTCCCAAACTAAAAAAAAACTAAATTTTAAGCAAAAAGTTAAAAACTTTCCCAATCCATTTTACTATTACTCTTTAACACACAGTGACATGGAAGAACAAATAACAACAAATCAAAAAGCAAAAAGTCCAATAAAAGAAACGACACAAAGACAACAGAACAAACAAAAAGAAAACAACCCAAAGAATAAAACTAGAAAAAAACATGGTGAAGATGAAGTACCTACCTCTAAGTACCTTGTTTCCTGTTCCAATCGTTTAAGTTCAGCATGTATCCTATGTTTCCCTTTGGTATCTGAAGAAGACAAAGACTGAGAATTAACCCGGTGGGTCATTGGGTTTTCGGATTCAGACCCACCCAATTGCATTTTGTGATGCTGAGATGGTGGCAATGACAAAAAATTGAATCTTTAGGTTGATGAAGCAAAAGGGGTATGAAAGGGAGAAAAAAGATTGGATTTTTTAAGGAAAGAAAGATGACCCAGAAATGTGGATGGAGGGCAATGATAAAGTGTTGACCATAGAAGAAAAGTGAACAGGATTTAAGGTGGTGTGTGAGGAGAGAAGAGAGAGAAAGGTTCGTGTGTTTTGGGTTTGGGGGAATTTGGTGCAGTGTGGATGGAACGAGCGGAATATGGGGGGTGAAAAAGAAAACTTGTATGTTTTCAAGTGTTGTGTTGAAGTTGACTTTGTCGTTTTCTGTGTTTTGTTGTAAGAAAGCTGGTTTTCTTTTAACTAGTACTACTTTCTTGAACTTCTTGTCTTGTTCTTCTCTCTCTCTATCTTTTTCTCTCACATACTTTCAAACTTTATGACTTTGCTTCTTGTAAGCAGTACTGATGGTCTTTTCACTATAGGTAGGCCACACAAAAATTTCTATTTACCCAGTACATTTATATTCTTATATCACATTTTATACAAATTATTTGTGTTATTATTTTCTTTATAAATTTAATTTAAATTCTAAAAAAATTTAAATTTTTTATAAAATTATGTATTTAAAAATTTAAGTTTTGTGTATCAAAAAATTTATTATTTTAAATTTTTTAATAAATTTTTCAATACATTAATATATTTTAAAAATTTCAAACTCACAAAAAGATTTTTCGATACATATGTGAATTTTAGTAATGTTTAAACTCTAAATTTTACATGGTATAAATGTTTTTAAGTTTTTTATATACAAATATATTTAATAAAATTTAAAAATTAAATTTTAGATATTATATACTAAAAATATATTTTAAATTTTGTGGTATTTTCAAAAAAAATAAATTTTGCATATTAAAAATTTTTAAAATAAATTTTATAGTAAAAAATTTAAATGTTTTGAAAAATATTTACGAATTTTTTTTTTATTTCTTAAAATTCAAATTAAATTTAATAAATAGAAAATGATAATAAAATAAATAATTTGTATAAAATGTAGTGATATAAACATACTCGTAAGTGCATGGTAAAGTTTTCGTGGGGCACATGGCAAACACTATACTACTGATACTATATTATTATTATACTTGCCGTGAATGAAAAAGTGGTGTAAAGGAAAAATACTTATATAGTTGCAATTTATTTAGACACGCATTTAGGTACACATTATTTATTTATTTAGGCAATATACATTATTTAAATTTTTATCTTTTTATTTATTTATATAAATGTGTCTAGACATGTATCTAAGAGTCTTTTGACCATTTTTTCGATGTAAAGATGATAGAAATTCTAAATTTTGGGGTGGTAATAACTATTGAGTATAGATAATATTGATAATAAACTCTCTTTTTTATTTTAGTCTTATGGTTTTTAGGAAATTGAAAATTTAACGATTTGTATTTCGATTAAGATGTATATAAAAATATGAATATATTAACGCATAAATAAAATGTCTTACAAACATAGTAATTATATTAACTATCTACTTTGTACTCGTCGCAGTTTTATCCACAAATATATGAAAATATGAATTTTTATTGCAATCCCTAATCGACATGAGAATATAACCTTCACTTACTATTATTTACTTGCATCAATTTTGACGAAGAAAATTCGTTTTAACTGAATGTAATTTTAAATTTTTTTTAAAACTCAAACTCGAAATAGAGTTGGAGTTGGAGTCGTTGATATCAGCTATTAAATTAAAATTATTGTATTTTGATATATATAAAGTAAAAAAATTTAAACCTATAAGAAGACAAAAATGTGAATCTAAATTTTGACGTCCACTAAAAACATAGTTAGGTGCAGTTTTTCTCAAGAGGTGGGAAATATTTATTTCTAATTCCTATGAGGGACTAATAATATATTTTTAGATGAGACAAATTTTATAGTATAAAGATCAGTTTTGTTAAGTTTAAATATCTTATTTTTTAGTTTTTTTAGTTTTTTTATTTTTAAATTTGAAATTTTAGTCCTCTAATTTACAAAATATTAGTTTTTTTTTCTCACCACTTACTTTTTTAGCTTAATTTTGTTAATGTGTCAAATTTATTAACGAGGCGGAAAGACATTTGAATTAGTTGCAATTATTAGATTATACACACACAAAAATGAATGATTATAATTGTTTAAATAATTACAATTAAAAACAAGTTTAGTAATTGATAAATGTTAATGTAATTGACAAATGTCAAATTTGTTAAATTAGATATTATATTATAAATTTAAAATTTTATAGTTGTACATAAGGTTTTTTTTATATTATTTCGTCTATAAATAAAATAAAATAAAAAACAAACAAACCAATAAAAAAAAGTTAGAATTTAAAAAAAGAACTTCCAAAACATTCGATTTTAAAATATATAGAAATCTTACAACTTTACATTTTTAAACTTGTGAATGGTAAAGTGGTGTAAAGATAAGACAAATTTTATTAATCAAAAAAAAAAAAAGAAAGAGACAAATTTTAGGGTGTAGAGATCATTTCAATCTCAAAACACTAAACATTGGTAGATTTGTTTAAAAAAACTACTTTTATTTTCATAAAAGTAAATCTAAATATGCATTTATAGCATTTTGATAGTGCGTTAAGAACATTGTTATCTCATACTTAATGAAAAATAATCTCTACTATCTTAGAGGTGTTGTACAATTATAATACAAAAATATTAAGAACATTAAATAGATAGATCCTATCTCACCACATTAATTCAACATTTACAGCTAAAAAATATAAAAGTTGCATATGAGAGACATACATATATTAAAGATACTACAAGACTACTACTTCCCCCAGTTACTATTACAAGAAAAAAGTGACTTGAATTTTTTTGTCAAACAAAAGTTAATTATTTTGTATTTCTCTATTGTTAATATTTTTAATATATTATTGTATTATACACATACATACTACTACAAGTTCATGACTTTTAGCCATCCTTTCCTACAAACAGTCATCTGCCTAATTCATTTTGTTCTTTCTTCTAAATAAACCTGACTTCCCTTTTTTTGATTTTGATTATAATGGAGGTGGATTGTGTAAATTATTTTATATTATCACTCAATAACTATTTATTTTATTGTTACATTACATTATAAAACTATTTTTTTAAAATAATTGTAAAATATTTTATTTTAGTTGGTTGTGAATGTAAAATAAATTTACATTCAAAATATATATCCTATTAATAATTGCTAAGCGTATTAAGAAGGTGGTTCCATCTTTTGATCTTGTCAATTAGAGATGAAAATATATACATAATCCAGGATACGTGCGAGGATTATCTATTAAGTTATTAGACGTGGTGATAATTATAGCATTTGTCCCACGAATGTCTGTGTATTATAGCAATTATTTTTTATTAAACATAATTTTTATTATAACATTTTTTATCACTTTGAGATGAGATAATTTTTTTTCTTTATATATATATTATCTTAGAAGAAATGATAAATTTTATTATAATTAAATTATACAAATGTGAGGTCTTGAGTTTGAATGATCCTGATTCAAACCTCAGATAAGATATCAAATCTAACAATATAATTATAAAAGAAAGCAAAACAATCAAACACATCAACATTAAGAAAATCTAAAACTAAAAAATTGAATTATATTTCTAAAATACTCTTCTGAAATAAAAGAAGAAATAACATTTCACTCAATAAATGTCTAAATGAAAATATGAAACTTACTCTATTTTAAAATTTTCAATATACAAAAAGAGTATTAAGAATGTGGTTAAGTGTCAAATTTACAATTTTTTTTTAATTTTCTTTCTATAAAACTCCTAACTAATTATTTGTAACCGACGTGCAAATTTGCAGGTAAAATGGAATTTGTGATTGTATAATAAAATGTATATATTTTTGGAAAATAAGTGTTTGTGTAAAGCAACACTAAATTCAGTCTTGAATATTGCGGGGTCAGTCAACAATTTGATAAACTTCAAATACTAATTATTTCCTTCGTAGCTGCGCTCACTCTTTTTTCCTCTTTCTTATTTTTTCTGTATGCAAATATCATAGTTATTTTTTTTTTTTACTTATAAAAATCATTGTCCGTTGAAAATTTTGTTGTTAATTGAATTCGCTACATTAGATTATCAGCAACTATTTAATCTTTGTCATTAAGCACTACATAGAAATATACAACTAACAGCATTTGATTGGCATACTTTTGAACCTCCTCATCATAAGCTAATTTGTTTTTATCTTTCATTTTGCACTCATTTTACACTGTTTTTTTCTCCAAGATCTTTATTCATGTTTGCTCATATCAATGTGGCATATTTGGATACTAGAGCCAAGGACAATGGTGCTTATGAAAAATCATACACATCAAAAAGAAGAAAAAATGAATCTTATATTCTTATTCAACTATCAAATTAGGGATATTTACCACTTAATTTGAAGGAGAATTATTAATAATCTTTTGCTGAAATTTGTATGCCTGTCTTCAACTCTCTTTTATGTCAAAAGGTTTTCTTTTGAGTTCTTTGTCTATTCTCAGTTGGAAAAAAGTGAGATAGGGGAGGTGGAAATCTAAAAAGAGGATGGTAGGAATAACAAACTCCAATTTATTTTCTAAATAATCTGGCTAGCCCAAAAGACGAGTTGTCTGGTATATTCTCTCACTACTAATTAATTTAATAAAAAGAATTAGGCAATGTTTCTATAGGTTTTGTTTGTATCTTTCACCAATTATAACATGCCACGGTTATATAAATTTTCAGTTATAAATTTATATTTAAAATTGTTCTTTTTATATTACTGAATATAATATTCATGTGTTAAATTGTGATTAGGACAATACACAAGCAATTGCACTTAGTTTTCTCCTTTGAAGATTTATGAGTAATTTCTTATTAAGCACTCTTTGAATCTTAAACAAGGTAGTTTTTTTTTTCAAAGTCTTGGTGGCATAACTCACACATATTAAGTGTATAGAAGAGAGATTACAATTCACTATGCAATATATCAAATGTTTGTACCGAGTTTTACCATCAGAGCTACATACTAATTTACTGAATTTTAGCAGGAAGTCTCAAGTGAAGATTATGTTTGAATGTCTCACTCAAAAGGTGTGGAGATATGTTTGGTGTGTCACATATTCCACAAGACCTTAACAAAATTGAAAGATAAAGTCTAACACATTATAATTTTCATGTGATGGCAACGCTTCAATGGTGAATGAAACAAGAGAGTCACAACCATCAACTCTTACCACCAGAAAAATCCAATCAGCATCACTAGCATATATTATGTGGTTCATATCCACTTACTTACACTGCACCATCACCAAGTCCTTTGTCTTCATCTCTCACTGCATAATCCTTAACATGACTTATGTCTACATGATATTAAAAACTATCATAATATAAATTATATACCTTAGTATTTCTACAACTTTTTCATTGTTGTTGTAACCATTCAATGGCCTCCTTAATGCTAAGTGGTACTGAAAATACAAAGATTATTAATGGATTAGGTTCTATGAGTCTTAATTTTCACAACAAGTGCTTATTCAAAAAAAGTGTACTGTCATATGGTAACAAATACAAGGCAAGAAACTTGACACCAAGATGCAGCATCTCATCCATAAGGCCTACTTCTCAACCTAGATTCATCCAACACAAGAAAGAAGCATTTTGGTTCTATAGGTTTTTGTCTATTGTATATGATCATGTGATAAATCCAGGACATTGGACTGAAGACATGAGAGATGAGGCACTTGAGCCTGCTGATCTTTACGACCGGAATATGAGAGTTGTTGATGTAGGAGGAGGAACTGGATTCACTACTCTTGGTATAGTGAAGCATGTTGATGCTAAAAATGTTACAATTCTTGATCAGTCTCCTCATCAGTTGGCTAAGGCTAAGCAGAAGGAACCTTTGAAAGAATGTAAGATAATTGAAGGTGATGCAGAAGATCTTCCATTTTCAACTGATTATGCTGACCGATATGTTTCTGCTGGAAGGTATTGTGTGGTCACAGTTTTTTCTTTTCAATGATTATTCACCCTTCATAGTGTGCTTCAATTAAGATTTGGGCCTAATTACTTTAATTAGTCTTCATTTTGTGAGTTAAGTTCACTTTTTCTTTTCTTTTTTTATTTAAGTTAAATGACTTTAAGTTATCTAGCACGAGTTTATCAACTGACTCTCTCTTAATCTAACAGTTTGTAGACGGCTGCAGAGTATCCTAGCCCTAAATTTAAAGCATATTTGCAGGATAATTGATAGTTGGTGCCCATTTGAGCTTTATAAATCAAATCATAATCAAATTTAGTCCTTCGATCATTGGACCAAAATATTTGAAAAATAAGTCATCATGACTGTGAGCATATTTTATGGTAACTAAATCATTTTTTTAGGAAATTGGTAACTAAATCTTAAACTTCATGATCATTATTCAAAAAAGCAAAAACATAAAAACAGTCTTTATGATGATATGTTAAGCATCTTTTACAAAGTAGCTATTTTATCTATGTTTTCTACAAATTGTGCTATCTCTCTTCTTATGTATTAATGTAACGTAAGAGTATGTTGTTCAGTATTGAATACTGGCCTGATCCACAGCGTGGCATTAAGGAAGCATACAGAGTGCTGAAAATAGGAGGCAAAGCATGCATTATAGGTCCTGTATACCCAACTTTTTGGTTGTCTCAATTCTTTGCAGACATGTGGATGCTCTTCCCTAAGGAGGAAGAGTATATTGACTGGTTTAAAAAGGCCGGTTTCAAAGATATCAAGCTCAAAAGGATAGGTCCAAAATGGTATCGTGGTGTACGGCGGCACGGCCTTATCATGGGTTGTTCTGTGACTGGTGTCAAGCCTTTATCTGGTGACTCTCCCCTTGAGGTAATATAATACACCCTTTTGAAGTTCTTCTTTGGATATCAAAAAATTCATCAAGCACTAGTTACACTGATACACTTTTGAGATGTTATACAATGAATACTACTAGTCAATGTTCACCAAGAAGTAAATTAAAATACTTTTTTGGATGTTTATTTTCTCTACTTTTACTTTTGGTGAAAATTTGAAGTGTGGTTATGCATGTCTGTCTATATGCAGCTTGGTCCTAAGGTAGAGGATGTAGAGAAGCCTGTAAATCCATTGGTGTTTCTCTCACGGCTCATTCTTGGTGCAATTGCAGCAACTTACTATGTACTAGTTCCAATTTACATGTGGATCAAGGATCAATTTGTTCCAAAGGGCATGCCCATCTAATCTAAGATTGGAGTATGAAGTAAAGTTGGGTAGGAAATGGTGGTCAAGTTTTGATGACTGATGGCCAAGAATTTTCCTTCCATAATGTTAATTTGTTGACATGTTCTGGCATAGTCAATTGTCCCTTCAATTTTACTACAATTCTAGAATGGATATTTTACTTTCAACCCAAACATCGATTGTTTATTGATGTTCCAGCAGCAGACAAGCCAAGTTTAGTCGGTATATGTGTCATTGTCACTTTATGAGATAAATATAGAATATGTGCTGGCTGTCTCATGATTTCTGATTTCTTGTCTGGAAGAATCAGCTAAGTATTGTTCTGTGCTTCTGTAATCTTTTGCTTGACAGTGAACAAGATAGAATGACTATGAGTCTATATATGTTTGACCACATCCAAATATGATGTTTAGATACATGTGACCATGTGGGGTTTTTTACAAGATGTGATAATTATTCTAACTCTAATTACTGACATTTAAATATGTTATCGTTTATTTTCTTTTGTAATAACCTCAAATTGTTTACTTAATAAACAAATACTTTTAAATATATTTTGGTTTATTTTCTTTTGTAATAACCTCAAATTGTTTACTTACCCATAAACAAATACTGATTAAGGAAGAAGGACGAATCATCTTTACCTATTGCTACTTAAAAAATACCATGTTAACAAGCTGGGGAAACAGAGGCAGAAATATAGGCTGTATTGATGAGAAGAAGAAAACGAAAACAGCTACAAAGAAAGTTACCAAGGTGCGGTACTGTGCTGAGGCTTCTTTCTTTAGCAATTCGGGAAAATGTGTGACATATTCGTTTACAGAATAATCTTTTTTTTCTACACAACAATGCCCGCATGAGCGCGCACACTAGCTTGGCTTGACTTTTTAAAATATAAATGATACATATATTTTTGTCATTCATCACAACAACACAATTCATGAGAAATAAATGTCATCCTTAGTTTCCAGCAACCCAATTTCATGCTTTGCCAGTTACTCGCTGGGCAACCCATCCAAGACCATCATAAAGGCCTTCTCCTGAGAGGGCACTGCAAGCTTGTATATGCCAATCATGATCCTTGATGCTGTGAAGAGACAGTGCATCAGTAATCTCAGCAGGTGTCATAGCATCCTTGATATCTTGTTTATTAGCAAAGACAAGGATGACAGAATGCTGTAAATCTTCATGACTCAGCAACCTGAAAAGTTCATCCTTCATTATAGAGATCCTGGCTCTATCACTGCTATCTATCACCGCAATTACAGCATGAGTTCCTCGGTAATACGTTGCCCATGATGTCCGGAGTCTTTCTTGTCCACCAAGATCCCATACCTGAAATGAATGGAAAAGTCGAGTGAATAATTTCTCATCATGCACAGTAGTAAAGCTTGGAAATATTCCATACCAAATGTAGTTTAAAACCATATACATACATGGATAATTATCAAAACTAACCCCTTCACTAAGAAAATAAAAATTAGCAAAGAAAGTTGATTCTAAAAGGTTAAATGATTCTTTGTATAAATTTTGAAAGAATTAAATTAGCAGAAATTGAGGTTGAAAACAATGGTGTCTTAATGGATTTAGACAAATTGATTTTACATACAATATAGATAAAAAAAAAAATCATTCTTAAAGTGTAAACACGGATAAGTATTTTGTGAGTCTTCCACCTAAAGTCTATTTTATTATTTAACAAAAAAAACACATCTCTATAAATAAATTCTATTCACCCCAAAATTGATTTTCACAAACCAAAAATTTAGCTAAAAGCATAACTGTGCACCTCAATTTCTGTTGGCTGCACTGTGTTTTTTGGGGTGAAAACAACAAGCACTAAGAATGCCTGCCCTCTTCATAACAATAAGACTCAGATGATACTCTTGTGCTCTAAAAACACATTTCTTAACCCTAGACAATTCAAACAGTTTACCAATCTAAAACTTGGGATGAATCACCGGGATTACAGACTAAACAGTACCCATGTTCATACAGAAACACCTAAGATCCTAATCTAAAACTTGCGATATCGTTGGGCTTACTAATTCAAGTCTTTGTGGGGTGAATCATTGAGCTTCCAGACTAAACAGTACCTATGTTCATACAGAAACACCTAAAGGTCCTAATCTAAAACTTGTGACGTATCAGGAACATATTTGTTGTAATCATTGTTGTCACTTGTGAGCCAATTTCTCAATTCTCCTCATGATAGTCATTGGAATGCAATAGTTTGTACTTTGAATCCTAAGGTACACCGAAGGCTTAAGGATTAGTCTATGCAAGCAAAGGCCACACTTATAATGTTGCATATTCAAATGTAGGTATATGTCCTAATGATCGATGGCCAATTCTGGTTAATGTGTTTTTGTTGGAAGGAATCTTATTTCACTGAAAGGTAAAAGCATAATGTTGTTTCTAGATCTAGTGCAGAAGCATAAAACCAGTCAATGGCTCTTACTACATTTGAATTTATTAGGTTGAAACAACTCTGTGAGTTAGAAGTCGTGTAAATTAGAGCTCACGAGTCTCTCAGGATAACCAGCAGCATTACATATTGCATACATATTGCATATAATTGCCCAATCCTATCTTCTATGACAAGAGTTTGCTTCATGAATTTTCCTTACAATGCAACTAAGATAAGGCTGAGAGAAAGTAAAGAGGGCGACCTTTGTTTGAGCTGCCCTTTTTTTGGTTCAAATCAATACTATCTGTATCCCAATGTGAGGCCTACGAACTAGACGCATAGAGATTGATTGTCATTTTCTCCATGAGAATATTGTCCATAGGGCTGTGGTATTTGTTACATCTTTTGTAAATTCTAATTATCAAGTAGTTGATATTTTCACCAAGTCTCTCTGAGGCCCAGCGGTATCTTACATTTGTACCAAGCTTGATGAGCGTGACATTTGCACACATGCATGCTTGAAGGGGGTGTTGAGATATATTGGAAAAATACAAGGGCTAACGTTCCACTTTCTAGGTAGCTTAGATTAATTGTGTGGAAATATAAATAGTTCTAAGAATCATAGGGAATAAAGTTATCTTAGTCACCTTGTAGCTTGTACTTAGAATTTATTAGCTTTGTCATTTCGGATGGATATACCCATCATACACTTGTCTTATCTAGGTTGAACCATTCAATGTCACAAGAGATTGCTACCAACATCATTTGGATTGATGGTGCATCTGAAGTTTGTCCTGATCTCAAGGAAATGTTTTCCCAAGGTGGTGACTTTATGAGAAAATCTCTAATTCATTTAATCTATACTCTCTTAAGAAAGCAGTGTTTCAATCATAACTTACTCTACACAACTAAAGATACTGTGGGATGAACATTGTAATTTGTGGCCCCGGCCAACATGCAAATCTCCATGTAGCCCTTCTAAGACAGCAGATATAGGGATCATGATGTGTTCTTTGCTTCTTGCAAGGACTCAATAACAGTATTCAATGGTCATCCAACAAGAAAAACAACTTTAGATTGGAACATTGTCAGATCCCACTATTCTAGCAATCAAATCCAAACTAACTCCTACCCCAGCAATACATGGTAGTGGTCTCTCATCTCATGGTAGTCCAAAACAGTTAATTGGCAAAAACACCTCACAAAAGCAATCTACACGTGGACACTTGTGTTTTCAAACAAGGATTTCCCTCTAGATGTGTAAGTCCTAAAAATCAGCCGATCAGGTTGCAACTATAACAGCAATGAAGATCAGCAACATGAAACTTACGTATAGGGTCTCACTATTCATAAAATTCATGTGTTACTTCCATTGGTCCCACAATCGTGTATTAAAGCCACTGCTCATGATTCTAATCTTGTTAGTTCTCACAATGACAGCAGGTAAAACCAATGCACTATGGATCATAAACCCAGGTATTACAAATGGCATAGCTTCCTCATATTTTATGACCATCTATAATACTATTTCTCCTACACCAGTTTTTCTCGTTGATGGCCAACACTCAAAAACCAAATATAAAAGAACAATCTTTTAAATTGACACATTAGTTCGTAATAAATTTCTTTTATATTTCCAATTTTTCTTGTAACTAAAATTATTTCACAAAACCAACAAAATGAGAACCAAATATGAATGGTAATAGATGCTCGGGGGGTGTTCGAGTCTTCAAGATATATAAATTTGATTGGTCCAGTAAAAAAGTAAGAAGTAACAAGGAGTCACGTATGTACATTCAGTAAACAACAATAAAGATAAACATACTTTAATTAATTACTCATGGTTCTAAATTGTGGTTGGTTACACAACACAATTGCATTTGCAGACCACAATTTAAAACTATTGAAGCATGCAAGATTAAAAACATATAATAGCAAAATGATGATGAGTTAGTAAGGGAGCTGACCTCAAATCGAATGTTCTTATAAACAAGTTCTTCGACGTTGCTGCCAACAGTAGGATTGGTAGTAACAACCTCACCAAGATGCAATTTATAAAGGGTTGTGGTTTTGCCAGCGTTATCCAATCCAACAACAACAATCTTATACTCTTTTGCAGGGAATAACATGAACCAAAACCTCGACATCATTGCCCCCATCTTCTTTCTCTCTAATCTAGTACTATCTACTTCACAAATTAATTAATCCTACCTGAAGTGAATAATAACACAACCAAACCTATCAATAAGAAAAATATCGGAAATATATGAATTTCAAAAACATAAATAAAAAAAAATAAAATAAAAAAACATTCATTCAAGTTGTGTTGGATCGATGTTAAGTTTGCAGATCGATTAAATGTGCGGAAAATAAAAAAAATTATGAAGAAAAAGAATGATCGAACCTGGAAGGAACCGTTGTTGTTTCTGAAGCGATTGAAAAGAGAATCGGATCGGAGTTGGTTTCTGTTTGAATTGGAATGGTGGGGATGGACACTGATTTTCCGATTTGGGAACGAAAATTTCAATTTTGATGTGGTTATCGATTGACGGAAGAAAGGAACAATCTAGTCATATATCATATCATCATCACATAGGAATATAGAACAGTAAACCACCACCAATTAATATTTTATTTTAGGCTTGAAACAATATTTATTGCTTAATTATTATTTTTTATTAAATCTTTATTCCATCTATTTCTTAATAGACCTGTTTTATTTTGATAGAACTTGTACTTTTTTGCATATTTTTTGTGTGGGAATTTTATTATATTATTATTGTTATGTTCTTTTTAAACAACTAAAATAGATTAGTTTGTTTAGATAAAAAAGAAAGATAGATTAGGTTGATGTTAAAATAAAATGCAGGATATGATATAAATTATTATATTTTATCTCAATTTGATATTTAATAAATTATAATTAATTATGAATTATATCCCATCTTTAGTTAAAATAATGTATTTAATTATCTTTCTAAAAAAATTATTTAAAATATAAATAAATGAAAAACTAATAAAACAAATTAAAATATTAAAAATAAAATAAATTGTTAATAGAATTATATTACAAATAAGTAGGAAAAACATCTTTTAAATAGA
>JBBPBS010000968.1:27472621-27501665 GCA_037974835.1 Cicer judaicum
ATTTATTTAGTCGTTTCAATTGATTTTTCTAAATACAATAGATTTTATTTGTCCTTTGTTTTTTAAAAACTATAAAATTACAACAGTATTTTATTTGTCCTTTGTTTTTTAGAAACTATACAATAGATTGCAACTATAAAATTAAAATATTAAAGTTAATTTAGAAAAAGATATGTAATTGTTTCACAAAAATGTCAAAATAAATATGATATATATTTTATTATGTTATGATTAAGTGTATGTAAAAAACTTAATATGATAAAATAATATTATGATGTGAGCATCAAACACATGATTAGATAAGTGTTATCATATTGTTATCATATCATATTTATATCAAATTCTATATCATATTTTGACTCAAGCATTGTTTGTTCACCTTAAATTTGTTCATATGAAAAAAAATTATTGGGCTTTTAATCCTTGGGTAAAATCCAATTTTAGGCTTCGTCATTTTTTTAATTACACTCATGTAATTTGAGATTCTCCTACTTTTAGTTTCTTGCTAAAAATTTGTGTTTAGGTGAATTGTTAAAAAAAACTTGTCATCTCCACTGATTTATTATAATAAATTAGTTAAAATATAAATATCATTGAATCCTTGCAATTACAGTCTTGTTTGATGTTAATTATTATAAGCTTTTTGTTTTAATTCAATTCTTATAAATTTAAAAATTGTTGCTTTAATTATTGATGGCACCTTGATAAAATATGCGTCTTGTGATTTTATTGAGGCACAGGTCGGTCGTTGGTGTAAACTTTAGTGTCAATCTATTTTACATAATTATTATTTGTATCATGAATTTAGTTCATATATCTTATTTTAGATTTATGTACAAGACATCATTTATTATGTTATTAATCATGCAATATAATAAAATCCTAATAATAGATAACTTGTTTGATAAAACATCAAATGTGACTTGATCATGAGACCTTATTGAAGTCTAAGTATCGCTGTGTTAATTAAGACGACAATATTACATTGAGACTATTATGTGAGTAGACTAATGATCACATTTTACGGGTCATTAATATGCAATATCAAGTCATCACATTCATATACATATTAGAGGCAATATCTATATTGGATTGGTCTACCATGAGAATGTTACTTAATCATTAGCGATTCTCATGTGACTATAGTGAGTGGTCCTTTGAATTGAAGTCATCACGATCTCTACATGGAAATTTGTAGACTTTAATGTCATCAAATATTATCAGTAACATAACAGTCATCAAGATGATTATTATTGCAAGACCTAATACCAAGTATCTAAAATTTGACATTAAAATCCATACATCTCAATAATGTAGAGGTAAGTAAGAAAAATAAACAATAAGAATCAAATTTAAATAATTAATTACATATAGAATTATAGTTTAAAACAGCTTGAAACTGCTAGATTCAATTATTTTTTTATTGATTTATTGTTAAAATCAATCTCAAAAGTGTTTAGTAGATTTTGATTCTACAACTTTCTTTCATAATTTCATTTGAAATTCAAGTCTATTTCTTATAGATGGTTTGAATGTATTGTAAAAAAAATTTTTGTGATTAAAATGTAACATATAAAAATTATTTTTCTGAATTGAAAGTTAATTGTAAAAAACTTTTAAAGGTTGAAAGGTGAATGCTATAACTGATCAAGAGTGATCAAGAAAGATTGTGTGAAAGCAATAACGTTTTTGTGTGAAACACATTAGTGAAAAGCTCACAATTTGTGAGGATTGAACGTAGTCTACTTTGGGTGAACTATAATACTTCATTGTATGATTCTCTTATCCCTATCATTTTTTATTTCTCACTAACTATCATTAATCATGTAGAAAGTTGTAGGATCCTAGAACTTTCTTTCATAATTCCATTTGAAATTTAAGTCTATTTCTTAGAGATAGTTTGACTGTATTGTAAAAATCTTTTTTGTGATTAAAATGTAACATATAAAAATTATTTTCTGAATTGAAAGTTAATTGTAAAAAACTTTTCAATGTTGAAAGGTGAATGCTATAACTGATCAAGAGTGATCAAGAAAGATTATGTGAAAGCAAAAATGTTCTTGTGTGAAGCACATTACTGAAAAACTCACAAATTGTGAAGATTGAACGTGGTCTACTTTGGGTAAACTATAATACATCATTGTATGTTTCTCTTATCCCTATCATTTTTTATTTCTCACTAACTATCACTAATCATGTAGAAATGACATGTTTCATTTACTTTTAACTAACCAATAATGTTCTGAATTTTTTATGAGTAATCAAGATTGGTCTTGAGTTGGTTTAAATTAAAAACATGAATTAATATTTTCAAAAAAGAGTCACAATTCAAACTCCCCCTTCTTTGTTACTTCAGACACAAATCTCTTTGAAATTAATGTGTTGTATGAAGTTTGAATTCAACTCCAAAAATGAAACTCTTGAAAGAGTTTCGAAACCCCATGCAAGCTTCTCAGTGTTCGAAACGTGGAATCCAGCAATGTGTTAAAAACCAAGTTAGACATCTAACCAACAAGATCTCCAAGTCATGGTTCAAGTGTATCAAACCACTCAAGCTAAAATGAATTTGCAATTGATCCGCTCAAATAATCAAACTATAGACATTGTCAATTCACAATTCTAACGATCGAATAGTCTGGTTCGATTTTCACAACAACAGAACCAAGTATAAATGGTAGTCAATATTTTGTTTTGAATTATCTAAATCAAACTATTCATTTTAACAGTTTTTCATTTTAATCATTTTTTAAAATTTCATTATTCAAAAAAAAGTTGTAGTAAATAGATGAAATACTTAAAATAATATTTTAAGATGAATTATTTCAACTAATTTTTCATTTGAAGTTTTATTTTTAAAAATGTTATAATAAAAAGATAAAACACTATAAAAATCATTTAAACAAAACCTTAAAGAAAATGAAATGGGTAGTTGAAAAAATTAACTTGCCAACAAATAAGTGAACTCTATAAAATATAGAACATTACTTTACTGGCCAAAGGGTTTTTTCTTAGCTAGATTCCCACCAAAAGCCGCCCAAACAGTAGAAAACAACAACTTCTAGCAGTTGGTAAAGTAACTTAGTTCTGTATAGGTTTACAGTAACAAATCTAATAGAACAATCATTTAGGCTTCCAACAAAAATTTGCGCAAAAAATAAATGTTCGCCTAAGAAGTACAAAATCCACAACTATATACATAGAATGAGAAATCGGGAAAAGAGCAAGATTTTTCCAGGCTCTTACATTCCACAAGGTTCAACAGAAAGTTGCATCAGAATATTCGATCACAAAGTCAGGTCAGGATCATCTTCATAATCAAAATCTTGTTCGCTTGAAACCCTTGCTCTCTTCGCGTCTCTTGGCGCACCTCGTCCTTTCTTTGGTTTACCCCTATGGTAACATGATGATTTTTTAGCTAATGCAGCATACATTAAAGTAATTATTTAATTCAAAAACATTAAAAGACAATTTAGTTGAGTGCTTACTGTCCATTTGCATAAATTCCTCCACCTTTGAACCGACCGGGACCGAAATCTGATCTCCCGTCTGAAATAAATGAAAATATATTATATACTTAATAGACAAATTTCAAGCAAGAAAAGTCATTGAAATGTTGGCTTATATGATCTCACCATCTCGACCAGCCGCAAGCTCTTCTGCCTACAATAAAAACATGAAGAACATCTTACGATTTAGAAACAACCTTACTAAGATTAACGTGCCAAACAATTTCATACTTTTAACTGATTCCTCCAACCTGTTTTAATCACTTTTAACTTCCCAAAAGATTAATGTGCCAAACAATTTTAAAAACCAAAAGTCACTGATCACTTTCATAATAAGGATGACAAAACTGAATAAGCTATGAACAAGATGAAGTTAACTTCAATTCTACAGAGACCTAGTCACTCTTATTACTTGGTGTCGCTAGTGGACATGATATCTTTTTTACATATTTCTGGTTGGAAAGCCTATCATTTAGTATAAAAAACACACCGCTTGTGAGGTCACTGAAGATAATGAAAAGAGCCTATCTTCGGGCTGAAACTTTCTAGACCGCTTCAAGCTGCCAAGGGAGAAAAAAAAAGATTTGCCAATGTCATTTAAACCATGAATAACACAGCAGCATGTCATCTAACTAAGATGAATAGAGGCATACTGTCCCATAAGTACCAGTATTTATTTTTACATGGAACTAGGATGTATTCAAAAGCATTGATGCAATTATATTCCCCACCTAAAATCTTACCAAGATTCAATTGCTAGTGCATCTAGGCAAGTTCCAGCATTGTATCATCGTGTGTAGCATTTTAGCAATCAATATAAGCAATAAAACTCATGATTTAGCTTTTCCCGACCATAAATGAATCAAAATCGTGTAAGACCCGACCAGATGCCTAATAAATATGATTAGTGACTGAGTATAACAGATCATAAAAGTATACCATTACCCTTCCTATATTCCTTATGAGTTATGATAATCAAAACTACATATTCTGACAGAAAATATCAATGGTATTTCTTCTAAGAGAAAATCAAATAAACTTCATAAAATACCAAGTACTGAAAGAAAAATTTGTTTGAATATGAGAATTCTTGGAAAGAAGAAAATTTATCAGTGTTTAAGTCAGAAAGAAAGAAAAGGCTAAAGAGATTCATACAATGCAGTGTTCTTTGAAGAAGATAAGAACCCTTCAAATCCCTTTAACACATTGCCACACTGTCCAGGATCCTGTAAATAGCTTGTCTCCATATCATAAACCTGTGTCAAGGAAAAAATGTTGGCAACTGCTGGCAAGAAATCATAAAGGATATTTTTCTTAAGAGCACAATTTTTTTCATTTTTATATCAAGCTAATCAACTTAACCATGAAAATGGGATTTGAGCAAGATGGATATAGCACCAGAAATGCATCACTGCATGCCCCATTCAACAAGAAACCTCATAAGTCAGATGCATAATATAAAATCACGGGGCTAAGGAGGATAAATTGCCAATACAGTGATACATAAACATGATATTGTTGAACAAGTGAAGGGCCAAATTTAAGGTGAGATTGTATGTTGCCCAATTATCCAATTGCATTAGGAATTGAATCAAGCAATCAAATAAATAGCTTAATGACCATTCACCATGTAAAATAGTTTAACATCAATATCCAATGAAAAGTCAGGATATTCACATAAGTTTATTTTGTAACCACAACTTAAAATAACCACAAAATACTGCATTCTAATTATATGCCAGTGAAAAAAAAAATCTATGTTCTCATCCTGATATTATAATTGAAATAAAAAAAGGTTAAGTATATAGACAGTTTCTACTGGTTTTGAAACAACGAAAGGAACACATATGCGAAAAATGAAAAAGTTACCTGCTTTTCAATATTACGAAGCTCCTCATGAAGCTTGGCTCGCCTACTAAGCAAGGAAGCCAACATTGCTGAAGGGTTCACTGTACCTTTTTGCCCTAAAACAATATCATCAAAAGTTACGAATTGTGACACCATATTGTATTATATTTTGAATTTTAATTAATAGTTACAAAAATATTCAGTCGGAAGGTAACCAAAATTAAAGGTTATAACCTTCGGAATCCATTTTCGGGGAATGATTTATTTGACGAATCGGAAGAGAAAACCCTAAATCCCCAATTTTATTCAAGTTCCTCTATCTGTTTGAGCCACATTCTTCTGAAATTAGGCATTACACGGAATAATTGTAATTCAACTTTCAATATTTAACACGTTATATGTTCCTGAGTAATTAAAGCTCATACAACGTTGTGGCAAAAGAGAAAATAGTGATATATAAATCAATGTTAAGTATAAAGACAGTTTTCTGTTGGTTTTGAAGCAGCGAAAGGAACCCATGCATATGCAATGCAAATAATGAAAAAATTACTTACTTTTCAGTAGCAATTGGACTAAAAAATATCAACTTATTGACCAGCAGACTAACTCCTACGAGATAATTTTCACTAAAAAAAGTATCGATATGTAATTTGTATTGTATTAAAAAATGAGTGGTTATGCACTAATGGTACATACTAGTTTTTGGATCCATTTTTTCATTTAAAATACAAATTATAAACAACTTTAATGACCACCGAAAAAAAATATAAATCGTTATGTAATCATTTTATGATGACAATTATGATTGTATGGTGAAATAACAAAATCAACAATTTTTATTGTTTGAGAAGTTCTAATTGTTTGTCAATGTAAAATAAATTAATTTATATTGACAACGCATTTTCTTTAAAGGAAATCTAAATGTTAGATTCATATAAACTCATAATATTTAGATTCCATAGTTCAAAGAATTAGACAAAAAAATAATTATCATTTTAGATATTTCAATTTTATGAAAAGTGAGAAGCAAAATAAGAAGCGTGGGAATCAAAATTCAAATTATATCGACTTTTCAACACATGTTTTCAAGAACAAAAAAAAATATGTGACTATAGGATAGCCAATATATGTATCTCGTATAGGAAAACCAACAAAATTCACAATCACAAATACGCGTCAAAGCCCATTTTGATATGGGTGAAAAATTACGTTTTGATTGGATGTTGGTGCATGTGTGAGTTTTATCTAAAATTTAAATTCGGGGCAAAAACGAATATAGGGTATTAATATTCTCATCATGCATCCAAAATCGTCCTACTAGTAATATTAGTGTAATTTTTAAATTTTATATATACTACATATTTAATAACTTTTAAATATTAAAAACTATAATTTTCTCTCTATAAAAAATATAATTTTTATTTTTATTTTATTAGTGTATAATAATAATAATTATTTTATTATATTAATTATAATTAATACAACTTTTAAATTTATTATTTTATATGTATAAATAGGTACAATCGAAGAAATTCAAATTCCGTCTCAGATAAAAATAAAGATCTAAATTTCTCTAATGAAAAACGAAGACTAAGACCATATATTCTTCCAATCAATGTAGAGTAAGAGATAAAATCCACCTAGATCCCGCCTTATTGTCCGGCCTAATCTCACTAAAGTACATTAAAATCCTATAATTTTTAAAATATAATTGCCCAAGTACATTATTAACTTTAGAATTTTCAAAAATACATTAACAAATTAAAACTTACTCCAAAATCAACACATTTTTATAATCTTCTTCGTGAGTTTTTATTTGTGTTGGACATGAATAAACACATAATTTTTCCGCAACCACATATTGGTAATAACCTTTCTCGATGCAAACTTCCAATTGAAGACATTTGTCCCACTAAATCCAACCAATTTTACGCAGATAGATGAGGTCTTAAAGGAGAAAGAAATTTTCCCATTTTGACTATGGTCTCTCAATCTATTTTTTCACTTCGATTTTGGTCGCTCAATAATTAAACCATTAATTATACCATTGTTTGCCAACTCAGCAGAAAAGTAATTGGGGGACCAAAGTAAAGAATTTTATTTTGTAGAAATTAAAATAAGAGAATTTTTTATAAGTTTAATTGCTATCTACCTCATTTTGAATTCTTTTATATTATTAACATATTATAATCATTTATAAAAATTAATTTAAATATAATTTTAATAAAAATCAAATATCTCTACTACTCTAACGACTACAACAAAATAAAAATTTTATATATAAATTAAATTCATTTTCATTACATTTATTTTTTAATTTATCTTTAATTTTGTTATCAAATATGTGGCTTTAACAATAATTTAAATTTAATGAAGAATTTTGTTGTGATTTTATAAATGTTTGTTTCTCTCCTTTATTTGAAGTGTAAAACATGTTTAATTGAAAGTCTGTATCTTAACCCCCAAAAAAGGCATTGCAAAACCTCGTTGTTTCCGCTGTGTAAGCAGAAAAAGCCTATAACGATAGACAACTCCAACTTCTCTTCCCCTTGTTCTCTCCGCCTCCAAAACACACTCATTTCCCTCAACATCAAACAACTTTTATCTCTCCATTCTAATTTCTACACCACCATGTCACTCTCACGCACCCTCCACCACCTTCATCACTTCATTCCCACACCCCCCACCTTCCACCACAACACCTCCCCCCTCCCCCCTCCCAAACTCTCCTTTCCCCCTCGCCGCTTCCCCACCATTCGCGCCTCTTCAACTTCCCAAATTACATTCTCCGACAACAACGGAGCGGGACCCGGATTACCGTCCGATCTAGGCTCAATCGAAGTCGACGCTGTAACTCAAACGGAGTTAATAGAGAATGGTTTCCGTAGCACGAGGAGAACGAAGCTTGTTTGCACTGTGGGACCCTCCACTTGCGGGTTTGAACAGCTTGAAGCTCTTGCTGTTGGAGGAATGAACGTTGCTAGAATTAACATGTGTCATGGTACAAGAGAATGGCATAAAACCGTTATTGATCGTGTTCGTAAACTTAATCAACAGAAGGGATTTGCTGTTGCGATTATGATGGATACTGAAGGAAGTGAGATTCATATGGGTGATCTTGCTGGTGCTTCTTCTGCCAAAGCTGAAGTATTCTTTTAATCTCATTACTCATTCTTCATTTTCATTTTTGATCATTTTCTAATCTTTGTTGTTATTCAGGATGGTCAGATCTGGACTTTCAGTGTCAGGGCATTTGATTCTACTCTTCCACCTCCACACCGTACCATCAATGTTAATTATGATGGTTTCGCTGAAGGTTCATTTTAATTTCATTACATACATATTTATTTGAACATCAATTTGGCAGAACAAAATTCAGACAACTTTTCAAGTGTATGTTTTGGTTTCACTTTTGGACGACGGAAAATTGACTCTAGAGATGTAGCCATAATCATGACATGTTTTTAAAGATCCTGCTTGAATAAAATTTATCATAACTTGAATCTACTCGTGGAGTTTTTGCCTCTAGAATTGATTTTTACTCTCAAATTTAATGTTCAACTCACTATTCCGTAAATGTACTGAAACATAAATTACTTTACGTTGGACTTACTTTTAGATGACATCAGTTTTACAAAATTAATTCATTCAAAATCATTTTTTGTCACCGTTTAACCAAACACATAGTGACACACTAAATAGTTAAGTCGTATATATAACACATCTAACACTTCATTAACAATGTGTGTGAAATGCATTAACCATTTAAAAAGTTGTCGAATTTTGTTGTTCCAATTTCATTAAGTTGAACCTTTTTGTTTCTGATTTTATTTCTAAACTGTTGTGTTATTGTTATTTGGTTTTGAAATGTGTCAGATGTGAAAGTTGGGGATGAACTTTTGGTGGATGGAGGAATGGTTAGGTTTGAGGTCATTGAAAAGATAGGTCCAGATGTCAAGTGTCTTTGTACGGATCCTGGCTTGTTGCTTCCTAGAGCAAATCTCACTTTCTGGAGGAATGGTAGTTTAGTTCGAGAAAGGAATGCCATGCTCCCCACAATCTCTTCGAAGGTTTTCAACTCCTTTCCTTCTTGTTCTTAAATATTTTGTTTGGATTAGTGTAGTGTTGGCTTTTATGGTGAGAAATTTCTATGTATTACCGACACTTCAGATTGATGGTGTCCGATGTTTGACACGTGCTGGTGTTAACACCGTCACGACACACTAACAAATTTAACTACATTTGATTGCTTCTATTTTCTTAAATTATTATTAGTGCTTACATGTCAGTATCGTGTCAGTGTCTTGTTTGTGCTTCATAGGATATCATGTTGTCAAGTGCGGATCACAGAGAATAGCATTTTATTCAAATTCTACTATGCTATAGTGCAATAGCGCCTTTATAGCGACCATTTGACAGTATTTTGTTCTAAATAGCGTATCACAGAACAATAACGATTTGCTTAAATTCCGCTATGCTATAGTGTTATAGCACCACTATAGCCTTTATCTGTCATGCACTTTGGAGTGTGATATGATATCACACTGTTGGTGGAGTATGATATGTGTTTTGTCATGAACTTTGCCTTAGACTAAGAACCAAAACTTGCTAATGTTGTGGTGTTATTCAATCCATGGTATCGATTGGGAACAGCTGGTGCACATAGGCCCCTACGACTCTTGTAACTGAAAGTTTAGGATGATTATGTGGATGGTTGATAATTATTGCATATAATCTAATTCTTTTGGGCTAAGTCATCCAAAGCATGATTTCTTTTGTATTGTTTACCAACATTAGTGTTTTTGGAACGTTACATTATAATAATGGACTAAATTTGGGCCCAATATAGGATCAATTGAAATTGGAACTCAATATAAAAGCTGGATTTGCAATAAAACCATTTTGAGTGAGACCTTTTTTAATGATTTCTCCATGAACTTCTTTTATATCTTGTTCTTCCCTTTTTAATCGTACTATCTTCAATTTTCATCAAATTCTGTCATGCGTGTCTTTGACGGTCTTCATCTTCGAAGTTATGATCAAACCACCTTAGGCAAGTATCCATTGTTTTCTCATCTATAGGTTCTACCTCTGTTGTCAATCTCGATGCAATCCTGCTACCCCGGTGCGGTGGGGGGACCAGTTGCGACACCACCGGCTGGGAAAACACGTTCAACGTTGGCAGCGCTCCCGGCTGCGAATTGCAACACACTATCCCAGCCTGACCCCCTATTGGACCCGATGTAGGGATTTTTCAAAAATAGAGGTTTTTTTATTCTTCATCGTGGGTAAGCCCTACTTTTTTTAGAAAGCTTCTTTTTTCACCCCCAAGTATTCTCAAAAGCCTCCAAATTTTGTCCGGATTGGTTAATCCGGATGTGTATTTTACGCGTCTGGATTGGCCAATCCGGACGTGTATTTTTGTGTATTTGAGAACATTGAGGGGTGGGAGAAGACTCACCAAAATTTTATTATTATTATAAACCCACAAAGGGGTTGTTCAATATTGTGAAAATGAAACCGTTTTTGTTAGTCCTTTGTTTCATTCTTGCTCTGTTCAACATCGTTTTTTTTTTAACTCTGTTTCGTCTGCTCTGTTTTGTTGATTATGATTACTATTAGAACTTGATTTGATGTTGTATTTTTTAGTATTTTTGTATTTTGGTCTTCGCAATAATGGTCATCCTGTTATCTGCGATCCTGCTATCCCATTTTTGAGGTTCGGCGCCCCACGCCGCAATCTGACCGGCCACATCGGGTTCTACTTTGTTACTCAACTTTATGCTCTCTTTCACACTTCATTCCCAACATTCATTGCTAGATAGCACTGCTCAGTATATTTTCATTTGTTTGATATTCACTTTCTGATCAATAGTGATCGTGAATTATAACTAAAACTATTCTTCATTTATCAACCCAGCTTGAGTATTACGTGTGACTTGACATCCCCATCGCTTTATATGATGTATCCAAGATATCTAAACAATGCAGCTCAAAGTATGCCATGTGTTTTAATTTTTTTTTTACTTCCTAAGCATTGCTAACTTGCATCTTATTGTACTTGTGTTTCATAATATTTTTCCTACTTAACTGAAAAATTCCGAAGCTTCTCTTCACCGTTAAGAGTTATAATAATAAGGCATGATGATTTATTCTTGTGTACATGGGGTTGGCCTGCATGTCTTTCTTATGTACTACTCTCTTAACCTAGTAATATAATATGAGGTTACAACACATTGTACTGTTGACAGACACCCATTAAATGTTAAGAATTCTCACAGAAGTCTATGTCAACACACATGTGGGCTTTGGGAACACATGCTGGCTATGAATAGATTGATTTTGGTTCAAATTTGATGACAATGACGAGAAAGCAATGTCCAAAATCTAAAATAACTTTGAAGTTTGAACCCTGATATAACATAGTAAATAGTTTACCATGGTGCATCATGAATCAGTAGTGAATTCTGATATTATGAAAGCTTTGGGGTTTTATGCTTTTATTATTTGTGTTGGATTTCAAATGCTTTATATGTCGATGCTAAATTTGCGTTAGTCAAAAACTATCCATCCTATATGATTTATTTTTCTTTTATCTCAATTTCCCTATGCAGGATTGGTTAGATATTGATTTTGGCATTGCTGAGGGTGTTGATTTTATTGCTATTTCATTTGTCAAATCTGCTGAAGTTATTACTCATCTTAAAAGCTACATTGCTGCACGATCTCGTGATAGGTATGCACCAAGAACTCTTTTTATTGTTTAAAAGTATCATCACATGATTTCTAGCACAATTATTATTATTTCAATATTGACAAATAGCACCTCAATATTTACCCCTTTTGTGATATAATGGAACACCAATTGACAAGTAGCTCTGTCAACAGAGTTCCACAGATTATGGGATAATATCTGGTCCATTCTTAACATCATTTATATCTCTCATCCGAATCTGTCCCAGCTTCCTCCAATATTTGGAAGGGATTTGATCCTTTCATGTAAACCTTCATGTTGAGTTAGCCTCTTAGGAGCCTAGATACACAGTTCAATACAAATATGATACAACGTAGATATGGGGTTGTGGAAATTTTTTAAAAATCAAGATGCGACATGGGCAAGAATTGTTAATAAGTTTGTGAAGAGATCTTCACATTGTTAATCGCTTGTTGTTACATTAACATATCAATAGTCAATATAGGATTATCACAATTTACAAAATGTATTTATGATCATAACAAGTAGGGATATGTTGCCTTTGCTTTCAAATTTGCAACCTTTTCACCACATGGGAACATGAAGCGTCTAATGTAGTTTTGCAATGACCGCACATTCAAAGTCCAATTGGCTGCGGATCCAAACACACTAATAATTACATATCTTTCCCCAACCTATATCAGAACGTATTCTTTATACTCTGAATGTGACACAAAAAACATACAATATTGTGTCTGTAGTTAGAACGATGTAACAAATGTATCGTATGCAGATAACCATTGTGTTTATAATTGGTAAGGAGTGTTGAAGATGTATTTGACAAGTATCCGTGGAAATGTTTTTAAAATGAATTAAAAATTTATTGGATACTTTATGGGTACGTATTGGAAGCATTAGACACGTAACAGTATCAGATACATGTCAGACACTGATACTTTTCGCATTTTTTAATTATCCGTGCTTCATAACAGCCTTTTTGTCTTGATTAACAAAATAATTTCAGCGAGGCACTACAGATAAGTGACTCATTTGAACCAGAAAAGCACTGAAGGTGCTATAGATGCGTGCCTGAATTGAGTGCCTTTTCTCCAACACCAGAAACTCTGTCTGATCCTGCAGATGCCTTAGAGCATCATAGGCATATACCTTTTGGAACCTTTAACTGCACTTCCTTTTTTGGCTTGAAATTCTATGTAAATTTCAGCAATGAGTTAGTGGCTATCACCTTGTCACAACCAGAAAAGCACTAAAGGTACTAGAGAAGAGCAGCTGATCGAAGGGTCCTCCCTTATCACACCAACAAGTTTCTACCCTTTCTCTGGTGCGGGTGTCTCACCCCCATGCTATATAGTTACACCTTTTGGCACTATTTTCTGTTTCCTTTCCTGTTTTTTGGCGTTTAGTTTATGTGCCGTTTTTCTTTTCTTGATTGAGAAATAAATCTATCAAGGAAAAGGAGAAAAGTACAAATAGGATAAGATACCTTCTCAAAAAACAAAAATTACCTAGGAGTTTAGGACATGTAACAAAGCAGAACAATGTCTCTGCATGTCTGAATTTAAAGTTGCAATAGATCAACATGTCTGAATTGGACAATCAACATGCAAGCCAACAAGCACATCAATAGATCCAAATTTAAAGTTGGGAAATGCAAAAGAAGACATTGCCATTGACAAGGAAATGGACCAAAGATTAGTTGGAAGACTCGTATATCTGTCACATACTAGACCTAATGTTGCCTTCATTGTAAGCCTAGTCAGTCAATTCATGCACCAACCAAATGAGGTACACATGCAAGCTGCACTTATAATCGTGCAATATTTGAAAGGAACCCCAAGAAGAGGAATTTTATTTAGACGAAATGAAAATGTGGGTCTTGAGGCATATATTGATGTTGACTATGCACCAATTGTAGATAGAAGGTTAACCACATGATATTGTACTTTCCTATGTGAGAATCTTGTGACTTGGAAGAGTAAGAATCAAAGTGTGGTATCCAGATCCAGTGCTGAAGCATAATTTAGGGCCATGGCACAAGGGATATGCGAGTTACTATGGTTGAAAATCATTTTGGAGGACCTGAAGATAAAGTGGGATGAACCAATGAAACTCTATTGTGATAATAAATCTGCTATTAGCATAGCCCATAATCTAGTGCAACATGACAGAACCAAGCATATTGAAGTTGACAGACATTTCATCAAAGATAAACTCGATAGTAGCCTAATTTGCACTCTATAAGTCTCCTCTCTAGGCAACCTTGAAGATCTTCTAACTAAGGTGCTATCCAAGTTGGAAATGGAGAACACATTTTCATCATCTTGAGGTGGAGTGTCAAAATCTGTTTCTATTTTATTATTAAAAAATATCCCTCAATTACAGGGATTTGGTTGTGTAGAAGTATTAATTATAGGGATTGGATTGTATAAGAGTACTAATTATATTCTCCTTATTTATCCTAGTAATTGGCCTTTTTTATCTCTTAAATAAATGACTCTGGTATTGCTCCAATTGTGGCTGTAACTTCTGCGATTTGAATGGAAATGGCACGGAAACACTCAATGATGCTTGGAAAGCAACCTGAGGGCACTATGTGATGCTCTGCTGCTATTATGCTGCAACACTGTTCACAACTATGCTTTATATTCTACGAAAATGCTAATATTGATAGTCAAGACTAAACTGTAATGTGATGAATTTGGTGATACAGTGATATTTCTGTCATTGCAAAGATAGAGAGTATTGATTCGCTGAAGAACTTAGAGGAGATCATTCAAGCATCAGATGGAGCTATGGTGGCACGAGGAGACTTGGGAGCTCAGATCCCGTTGGAACAGGTTCCAGCTGCTCAACAGAGGATTGTTCAAGTTTGCAGGCAAATGAATAAACCTGTCATTGTGGCCTCTCAGCTACTTGAGTCCATGATTGAGTATCCTACACCTACAAGAGCTGAAGTAGCAGATGTTTCTGAAGCAGTCAGGCAACGTGCTGATGCTTTAATGCTTTCTGGTGAATCAGCAATGGGCCAGTTCCCTGAGAAGGCCTTAACTGTATTAAGGAGTGTCAGTTTGAGAATTGAGAGGTGGTCGAGGGAAGAGAAACGCTACGAAGCTATGCAACTCCCCTCAGTTGGGAGTTATTTTTCAGAAAAAATTTCTGAAGAAATCTGCAATTCAGCTGCAAAGATGGGTAAGCAGTCTTAACTCTTAACTTCTTGCTTTGTCTATTTTCCTTATTTTGTTCTTGCCTATAATTGCAATTTATATTATCTATTGAGAGATACTGTTTAAAAGTTCAAATTAAATATAAGTTGTTGCACTGCTTTCTAATTATGTTTGATAATCAAGTTAATTAACGTTTGTGTTTAAAGAAACTTATATGCTGAAAGTCTTGTTTGGTAGTTCATACAATAATATAGAAGCTTGTTGTGTCCTGGACAAGTATCAGTTCATGGTTTTCATATCTGAAACACTATTGTAATGACCGACGAATGATTAACCCACTTCACTCTTGTATAAGTTTCAACCTGTTTTCATAGTTAAGTGAAACGAAAAGCTCATTTTTTATGTTTCCAGTTTTGTTTGCTTTGGAGTTGTTTACTGGTGTATCTTAATATGGGTTTAAATTTTGGCAGCCAATCATTTAGAGGTGGATGCACTTTTTGTTTACACAAAGACAGGACACATGGCATCTCTATTGTCGCGTTGCCGTCCTGACTGTCCAATCTTTGCTTTTACTACCACTCCATCTGTGCGTAGACGGCTGAACCTCCAATGGGGCTTGATACCTTTCCGTCTGAGCTTCTCTGATGATATGGAGAGCAATCTCAATAAAACCTTCTCATTACTCAAGGCCAGAAATCTGATCAAATCTGGTGACCTTGTCATTGCTGTCTCAGATATGTTTCAGTCAATACAAGTTATGAATGTTCCTTAAGAACATGTTCCAAAGGGTTCCAAATTGTGTTATCTATTTGACGTTTGTTCTAAACTTGAGAGGCTGCTCGAGTGCAAAAAAGGAGAAGAGAGATTACATGAATGAATCGTGGTTGTCACTTTTTAAATCTAAATGATGCAACTTGAGTTTGGGGATAGTTTATGTTTATGCTAATGGAGTACTTATTGTAAAATTTGTAGTGAGTGAATAGACCTTCGAACTCTATATAATAGTGAAACAATATAGTGCTGTATTCACCCCTTTTAAGTTGTAAGGCGCATCTGCAATTTCTGTTAGTTTGTATCATTGTATTAAGCTTTCAAGCCTTGTAGAATTAAATGTGAAGTTTCAATAAGATTCCACGTTAGTTACTTCCCAGTTAGGACCATGCAACATACTCAATGTACATGCTGCAAAATTTTATGTTTATTTTAATATTTAGGTAAAGGATACCTCTGTGCACTACTGCAGATATATTAGTCTCTAGAGTTTAGTAGTATTGTATCGACAACAAAACTAATGTTATTGCATTTTTACCAATTTAAATTCGAATTTGAGATCACTGAATGAATTGAAACTGTACCACCTCATTCAAGTACCTTTTGGATTTGGATATGTTTAATTTTCCATTTTCTAATTAGAATTTGAGATATTCTTATTGTGATATATTAGAATTAGAATTTGAAGCGAATTACCTTACCAAAGAAATAGCCCACGTTGGTTAGTTTTTCTTAGGGCCTTTTTTCATTCGGTTCCCAGTGGGCCAAAGCTTGCAGATTGCACTTTATGACACTAATGATTAAATCTTAGGTAGTTGCTGAAGCAGGCCCAAAAACACGGAGAATTACCGGAAAGGAGGTTTTGATAGTAAAAAATGCACTCTAATATGTTATCGTAAGCAGGAATTCAGAGTTTTTTTTCTCTTCATATTGTGAGCATAGATAGAGAATTGGATAAACAATCACCTAATCCTAGAAGCATTATGTCATTCACAATGAAATTGTTACAAGATTCATAAATTTATTCTTCCAAGGAACTGGTTATACAATATCCTTTTCCAACCTAATGCTTGCTTTAGAACATTCTTTGCTTGTCAAATTTAGGTAGTTTCTTATAATTGTGCATAACATGGATAAAATAACAGCATTATTATTTGATGTTTTTTTTTTAATTATATTTTTGGATCTTTTAACAACGAAACTCACATAAAATATAGAGAAAAAGAAGTATTTTGAATTCGAAACCGCATTCCACCAATATATCAAATGTAATATGTTTGCAACTACCATCTGAATTGTATTTAATTAATGTGTTTGTATTTTTTATGTACCCCATCATAAGAAATGGCAAAAGAAAACCCATAAATTTACAAATTGTGTTATAATTGATCACATTTTAAATACACCATGATGTCGTTACTAGCAAAACTTTTTTTTTTCTTCTTCATTCCCTTTTTCAGATTCGTGAGAGGAAATCTGAAATTTGAGGCAAGGTTTTGAGCTTTCTTCACATGGAAGTTTCAAAAGCAAAAAAGCATCCGAATAATAACTAACGCAATATGCAAATCCGTGATGACTTTTTTTGGAAATAAAATCCGTGATTGACTTTGATTATGGAAGGGAGTTGCATTGCCATACTTTATATGGACTTCATTATGGTTCATAAAGAGGTACAATAAAGGTAAAAAAAAAATATTAATTGTTTACTTAGTGTATAACTTTAGTCAATATATAAGTCATAAGATTAACTCATTTGTTTTATCTTTTTTATTTATATTTTATTTCTATTATCATCATTTCAATACTGTGTCTAAAATAAAATATAAACAAAAACTATTGAAAGTAAAAATTTAGTTTGAATATATCAATTTTTAATTATTATTTTTATTTATATTTAATTTTGCATGAAGTAAATTTTTAAACTTCCTCTCTCCTTTTCATGGATGTCACATTCTTACCAAAATATGCAATAATATTATGATTTTTATTGAAGCTAGCTATCAAAATTTTGAGTTTTGATCAATTTTGTTTAAAATATTTTGGTATGCTTTTATTTGTTAGATCCAAAAAAAAAAAATTGGGTATACAATTTTATCAATAATTTATTACTGTCATATTATAACAACAAAACAAAGTATCACACTTCAAAATAAATAAAAAGTACAATAGTACATTGAATACAATGTACTCCTATTGTTTATAATAATCGTACGGAGTAATAGAGTTCTGTAATATAAATGAACTTATTGAATGCCATCTGCCTTGTAAATGAACTTAATTGAAGTCAGTAACTAGTCAAAATTTGATTGGATCTTACACTTTAAATAAATTTTTATATGTTCCTTTAGAACAGGTACCTTCCTTGGCTCTTTAGTTTTCTAGGCCAACTTCATCCAAAAAAGAGTAAAGTGCCAAAAAGGAAGAGTAAAATAAAGACGTTGGAGATGTTAATTAGTGACCCTAAATGACCAAAGAGCTTTGAGTCTTTAAGAACTACATTGATAGAAGTCATACATATATGTGCATTATGGTAAGTCTTTTAAGCTTCTGAAAAGTAATGCAAGGACTCTAGATGTATAGTTCTTTAACTTTTTACAATTAAAATTTGAATAAAACGGGTACGATGCTTTTTTTGTTCTTTTGTCTTTAACTTTGAACCAAGAAAGAACATAAAGATACACATCAAACAAATGAAAGAAGAAAATAAATGAATAAAAGAGACCCCACCATTTAAATATCCCAAAAAAAAATGATAGGTAAGAAGATGCTTATTTGTACATTAATTTGACATGTTACCTATATATGTCACTCATGTTAAAGACATAACATATGAGTATGAGGTACTTTATATCATGTTAATGTCAGTAGTATGAGTGTTCGACATTTAAATCGATAATTTAGTAAATTTAAATTATATTTTACACGAAATATAGAAAATTAATTACACTTAATTAATTTTAAAAATTGTTGAAATAATTATTTTTGCTTGAATTTAAATTGATAATTTAATAAATTTAAATTATATTTTACATGGAATATAAAAAATTAATTACACTTAACTAATTTTATGAACCGTCAAAATAATTATTTTTACTTATAATAATGACCGGATAAATTATGCTCATATAATTTAAATCAAATTATTTACATAATTAGATAAAATATATTTATACTTAATACTTATTTGATTTTACATTAAGATTGATAAAATCACAATAATTTAATATCATTTTATTAATCTTATTACAAAACCAAATATAATCTAACTTTATGTATATTAGACTTATACTAAACAAACAACCACGGCTGAAACAATCATAAGTTAGTTTTTAATTCAACTCTAAATTATAAGACTCTTTATGTGTTTGGTCGAAAATCAAATCTATATTTATGTGTGATGCACACCCACGGCTTTCTTAGTGTGTGAGAATGAAAAATATTTGAGTGCAATCACTTGAAACCGCATAGTAAAGTGGCTTTCAAATTGAAACCACAAGGCCACTAGAATGGGCTCAAATTATCAAACCCCAACTCCATAATTTAATGGACCCACATTTGCAATTGCAAGATGGGGAAAAAGATATGAATATGACATTTTTGTTTATTTTAATCATCTAAATGAAGGTGACATGGAAACTTGAAGGCACCATATACAACACCTGCTACACTACCAATTATGGTCACTAACAGACATATGACATAAAAAATCCTAGCTTGTGGTCTTCAAATTAATTCCCTAGTTGGGTTTTGATTAGTAAATATATCTACACAAAGAATCATCCAAACCGAATAGTTCATCATCACACGTGTGAGGATATTCTTTGCTGAAGTTAAAATCACTTGATTCAAATGGGTGGTTAAATCATAAAAGAAAAAAAAATGTTTATGATGGATCATAATGTTGTGAAATTCTTGGCATCATCATAAATGGGTCCCATTGGTAAAAACAATTGAGTGGCTCAAAGATTCATCATAAGCCATGACATTTTCAGCCCATGTGTATAACATCATCATACAATATTATTATTATTATTATTATTATTATTATTATTATTTTGAGCAAAAATACAATATTTAAAATGTGACATTATTTGAGCAAAAGAAACCTAAACCATTTAAATTAAAATAAGAAGCCTAGTTTTTGGCTTCCGACATGGGAAAATCAGATAACCAAAACATTAATCCCAAAGGTGGTTTTAGTGAGTTGGGCATCGTGTTTTGTATGGCCTACCTTATCAAACACTTTGTGTCCTTATCAGTCATCATCTCACATTTTATTTTATATATTTCAACCTATATATAAAATTCAATATTGTTGAGACACCCACTTTTGTTGTAATTGATACATACAAATACAAACGTCTCTATAGTTTGAATAACTCATGATGAAGTGCATTTATCATCATCATAGTAATAGTACACACTTTTTTTTTTTCAAAAGAGTTTAGTTGTGAAAGTCACACACATTATATGCAGAAAAGAGGAGTATTGTTAATTTAAATTTGTGTCTAATATATCAAATGTTTATACAATTATTTATTGTTTAAACATCACTTAAGAGACTAATAGGACAAACACTTGAACGTTGTGTGAGTTGATCATATTCGGAAGTCACAACATATACATTTTGCTAAATAATTAATTTCACACACATTAGATATAAAAAAAAAGTAAATAAATAAATAAAAATAAAAAAACTTCAATTTGATATGATGCAATAAGAAAATTCAACCCAACATGAGTTGAAAATCATGTAAGAAGACTACGCAAGCTAATAAAACGATTGCATTGGAACCATTATGTAATTTACCTATATTAATTATTCACAAATTTATAATCAGCAATTTGAAAAATAATTATCGTATTCACAACATATACATTTTGAAAAATAATTAATTTCACACAGGTCAGATAAAAAACAACAATCTTCAATTTGATTTAATTCAATAAGCAAGTTCAACACAATTTTTTTTTTAAAAACTAAAAGTTAATAATTAATTGTTATGTTAGTTTTTTTTCTTCACTCGTGTTTATATATATACTGATTCTCCAATTTTTTAATCCTTAATTCAAACCACCAGTTAAATTATCCACCCACTTAAAAATTCAACACAATTGAAGAGTTGAAAACCATGTAAGAAGACTGAGCAAGCTAATAAAATGATTGCATTAGAACCATTATATAATTTATTCACAAATTCATACCAGCAAGGCACAGCGATAACACTATATATAAATATATTTTTTTTACAAACTATATATATATATATATATAGTGATAAGAAAGAGGGACGAATTAATAAACAGTCTTTTGGACAATAGCTGCTATATCCATATCAACTAGTGAAATTAACAAGGTCAAACAAAGCATACTTTATTTTATACACCTAAGAAGAAATCAAAGATTTTACAATAAAAAAAAAAATAAAAAAAAAAAAAGTGGGTCCAATCTCATGTGGCATATAGCATGAAATTATATAAACATGACATTGATGATAGTTATCTTAGGTGAGGAAGATATCCACTTGACTTGGTATACATTCAAATGCTAAATGGTGTAGTGGTAGGCCAACCATTGATATACTTTGGGGGAATATGGACAGTGACCAAAAACTATGTCTATGACAATATCCTCTCTACTTAGCTAAGTGGTTAAATGGTTGATCATTGGCTCTTCTTTAGTTTTAGGTTGCTTCTATGGTGTGGTCACCTACATTTTTTACCATCTACACGACCATGTTTTTTTAATCACCACTTATTTGTAATGTAGTATTTCTCAACATGACTTTCTAATCTAATTGGTTAGCTAATTCAAAGAAAAGGATGAGATTGCGTTGTCTAGGGATAAGATTATATATTATACAATAAACAAAAGATGCATTTTTATTTTTTATTTTTTGTGTGGGGTCTACACTTTATTTTAATATATAAAATTTAGACAATTTTAATCACATATAGCTTAAAAAAAATTATGATTTATCTAAAAGTTCTTCTATATTTATCTATGAATGATGTTTAGTGTTGTTTTCACATTTGTGTAGTGAAATATGATTTTTAATTTATATCTGTATAAAATATGAGTTGAATCTTTAATAATTAAACTAATTTTTATCGGTGTTAGATGGTCTAGTTTTGAATGTCAAATTAATCATATTTAAGAGGCGGAAAAATTTCAAGTAATTTTGATATGAGGGCTGATCTAGGTGTTGATTGAAATACTACTAGTCAAGTGGATGCAAATCAAATATGTCACTTCTCCTTTATGCAAAATTGATAAATGTACTCTACATACTAAATTGGAAATCAGGTAAAACAGGGTAGCTAGTTTACTTTGATTGATCTCGATTATGGACCTTCCATGGCAAATATGACATAAGATCTTCCTACACCAAAAGTTAAGTGTATGTTAATAAAGAGAAAATTGAAGGAAACGAAAATAGTGTGTGAAAACTAACTTAAACCTACTTATGGTTAAGTACGTTGAAAAATGAATACAAGAGGTCCAAAAAAAAGTTAATTCATAAAAATTACCATTGTCTTATATATATTTTAGAAAGTAGAAAGTGATAACGGATTAATTCGAATTAAATTTTATTTATAATATTTAATCTCTTTAAGAGTCTCACATGTAGTTTTTTTAAAAAAATTTGACTTGATTTTTAAAAAAATATGATATGATATGTTAAAAAATTTAATATTTATTTTGTATTAAAATCTTTAATGGTTATAATTTTATAAAATTTGATTCAACTTTAGTCATATTATAAAAATCATTTGAGTTCTTGCATGACCTTATAGAAGATGAGACAGTACATGATATTTTATTTTCATTTTACAATAAAATCTTTAAAGATGTCAAAAATAGTCTAAGTTAATATGTTTAAATTATGAAAAAATTAACAAACTAGTATATTATTTAACAAATCCCTACCCAACCATAGTGTAAATTTTAACTCCAATTATTGGGTTTAGTAGTAAAAAGATAGATTCGATTTTTATTGATGTTATTAGAGAGAAACAAATATAAATTTATTTGTAATTATTCAATGAATTCTATAACTTTCTCTATCTTAAATAGAAACACCATTATTTTACTCTAAATTTCTAGTATAAAAGAAAGTATCATGTCTATTTTGCTTCATATTTCTAATTATGTTCATAGGAAATTTTATATATTTTTTTTTTGTTCCCTTTTGCTTTCTATCTTTTAATACATTTTTGGGGCGTCAATGTTAGTAAAAATAATGCTATAAAATATGAGTGTTGAGGAAAATATAAGTGAAACATAATTATTAATATTTTAAAATTTTGAGTAGAGATATGGTATCTTAATTAATTTGTGTTTATAGTCATTTTGAAATAAAGAGATGATGTCAATTTAATCTAAGAATCTTTAGAAATTACAAAATCATCACCAAGTATGTAATTTTTTTAATAATTTTACTAATTAAATTGATTAACAAAATACACATCTATAAATCAAAACAATCAACTAAAAATACGTAAGAAAACTAAAGTGACTATCTAAAGATATACCCATCCATATTTTTGTAATTTCGATATATTTTAGATATTATAGGAATGCGATTCACATATTCAAAGATCAAAATAATTATTCTTTAGGGTTTTAGATGTTCCTCGTGAGCTAACATCTTTGGGATGTCATCATATTATTTTTTGTGATTAATGTATTTTGGTGCATTTGATTTTGTCGCACCATGCTAGATTTTTCAACAAGGACATTCTTCTTTATTAGACAATTTCTCTTATTATTTGTAATATGTCTTTATTTAGAAACTGTAGCTCTCATAACATATATTATTCCTATTCTGAGTTTTTTGCATTGCATACCTTCTTTGTCACATGTCACTTACCAAAAGCTCTGATAATTATTTAGTTCATTTGGCAGTCCGTCCTTGCTACATGATTAAGTATAATCCATATGGAGTTGCTAAAGGTAGTCTTAAGACTTCCATTTGTGATGGTTTTTCATATATCACAATGTCGCTTCTTTTGGGTGTTTCTCAATGCCTTTAAGTACTCATAATGCTTTACTTGTGGAGTTTATAGACGCCATATTAACAATTGAGATAACTTTTGAGAAACAGTGGCATAACATTTGATTAGAATGCAATTTGAGTTTAATGTTTGTTTTTTCTCATAATTTTCAACCTTTTCTTGAAGACTTCAAAATAAGTAGAAAAATGGTATTCATCTTATCTCTCAAATGTGGTTTCTTTGTTTACATATTTTATAAAAGATAATTATTATGTTAATTTATTTTGGTAAGTCTAGTTAAAATTTTATCTCATTAAATGGTATTTCTCTTTTTATTTTAGATGAGTTTATTAAGAAAATTATTCATGTTTTTAATTATAGATTTTCTTAATGTGGTTGGATTTAGTTGTTGTCTCTCTCACTTTCCTTTGCATTTTTTCCAATATTTTTATTAATAATATTTAGTGTTACAGATAATTATTAGAGTTGAGAGTGTCAACTTAGTGCAGGTGATAGCCTTTGTCCCATTCTTTAGCTTTAAAAAATATTCTTATTGTTATGTATGTATGCTAGCAAATTCAGTTTTTCTACAAAAAAAATAATCTTGTAGAGTTTGAGGTATAAATTTTTACATTTGTTTTATTGTACACCGTCATAACTATGTTGACACATGGACGGTATGAAAAACTACATAAAAAAATTGTTTAATTAAATATATTTTTATTCGATATAAAATTTTAACCTTTTTTATTTTAGTTTATATAAAACAAAAATATAATTTTTTATCTTTATAAAATTATTATATATGTAATTTTAATTTATATTATCAAGTGAATATATATTTTTAAATGGAATTTTTTAAAATTTAATTACAATGATGATATAAAGTCAAAATTCTACTTCTACTCTTATATTTTCGTTATTTTTATTTTAAATCTTTTACACTTTAAAAATTCTTATTTAATTCATCAAAACTTAAAATAATTTAAATTTTGGAAGAATAACTTTTTTATAATATGAGACATGTAGTTTTATTTGCATTTTTTAATTAATCAAATATATTATCAATCGTGTATTTATTATTAAATAGGGTATAAATTTAGTCGAATACAATATCCGTTAATCAATTCATTGCTCTTCTTTACACTTGTGTAGAAACTTTAAAGGAATATTAATATGGTATGGATGATTTGATGAAGTTATCTTTATTATTAGTTTCCTAAAAAAATATAGTATTAATGTTATATTTTAATAAAGTCATTGTTTAAAGTCTAATAAAAAAAAGTTTTGCTTTCCAATAAGATTGTGAAATTGTTTTTTTTAACTTTTTTTTATCAAGGTCGACAACAAGTATAACACACTAAAAATTAATAAATCAAAGGACTAATTGTTATTGCCAGGTAAGTGACTATAAATTTTTAATATTCATTTTTAATCTAAATTTTTTATTATTATATTTATTCTATCATTAAAATCATTTCTAAGAATTAATATTTATTTGTATTACGTCAAACTATTCAATTTATGTGTACCACCATGTAAATACATGAATATTTTACTATTTGTTAATATTTAAAAATATAATTAAAAAATTTGAAAGAAAAAAAAACTATTTTCACATGTATTAATAAATATAATTAAATGTAATTAATTTTTATTTGAAATAAAACACGAGCTAAGTAATATTATTAAATAATTCAAAAGTATTTGTATTTTAGATCTTAAACAAAATTTAAGTTTTATTTATTTATAATAACCAGCAGAAGGAGTATGAAAATAAGACCTCATTAATGAAATTCTTTAAAACTTCACACCTAACAAAAGAGTGCAACTTTTACTCAAGTCACACACAAAGTAAACCCCTTGTATAATTAAATAATTGGCATCTACAAAGCTTATAACAATCCGGTATATTTCCAAAAGATCTAGTGAGGCAATGATTTTTATTCAAAAGAAATTTCAATAAAGTAGTAGCCACATTGAAGTTCTAACATAAAAAATTAAACAAAGTGTTTAATGAAAAATAAGCTAATCCATTGATCATGATTATGTTACCCTAATGGCCGGCCTTTGGCATTTTAGCATACTAATAATAGTAAAATGGAGGAAATATTATATTGATGGTACTTTATCTTATTTACTTATACTACATTAAATCTTTTATTTATTTTATTTCCATTTAACTCATTATTTTTAAAAAAGTGTATACAAAGTATCTTTTATCTTACTTTTCTATTTAGGTTAATTTTTATTAAAAAAAAAATGCGACACATGAGATTATGATCAATAATTATATTTTTTAAATAATTTGATAGGGAGTGTGAGACATATTTCAAAACTCTCAAATCTATCTATGTCTTGAGTTTTGAGAAAAACTCCAACCCTCACTTGATCAATAAAATGTGGGCACTATATTTACTCAAAATCAAAGTTTTTTTTTTTGTTTGGTTTAAATTTTAACTTATGTGTCCTGCATCCTCTAAATGAGACAACATCTCTTGTGGATGGAAAAAGGGAACACAATATCATATAACAAGGGATATGCCTTTAATTACTCAAAATATATGATGAAAATTAAAATTTAAAGGACATGCGTACAATTGAAGGGTGGGTTCTCATACACTGTAAAATGTTGTTCGTACAACTTTTTACTCACATAAACGACAATTCACTCCATCATTTTTATTATACCGACCTGCTTTCCATGTTTATGAATTCATTCTTTGACTACTAAAATTACCATAAAATCATTACACTATAAAAAAAATGAATTCCCATAGTACTATAATTTCTTTGATCAAATATTTCATCATTCACACTATTTTTTTAATGATTATAATACTTGAATTTGGATCCGATATATGAAGAAAAAAATTTGGGTACGTAGAGAAGAAGAAACATTACTTTTTCAACAAGATTTTCTTTTTCACTAATTGACTATTAAGAGGAAATGCATACGTGTCGGTGCAGTTAAATGTAAATATAGGAGAAAAAAATTGTATTCTAAACCTATATATTACCTTAAAAAAATCTTCTTAAACCAATATTACATGCACTCGACCAATCATAAATTTATAATTTCAAGAGGTTTTCACTTTCCTTAAATTTATAAACAAGGAAACTTACATATTCTTTTAACAATATAAAACCAATAATTACATATTTTGAATTAGAATACTTAGTAGCGTTAATTCATGTATATTTAGAAAAGAAATACTAGATGTATCTCATGATTTTAAAATAAAATTTATATATAAGGACTATTTTTTTTCTTTTAAAGAGAACTTACATTAAAAATAGAAGTATATAGAGTAAATTGGCAATTGATTAATTCTAGACAATTTTTTTTTTAGCATTTTTTAGTATCATTTTGTGTGGGTAAAGTGTTGGATTAGAAAATGAAATTTAATAAATAAATAATAAAAAATATTAATTATTAATTTATAAAAATAATTAAAATCAATAAAAAAAATAAAAAAATTGTAGAGATTCACTAAGTTATCCATAACTTTGAGATAATTATTTGGATTGTGACTACTTATGTTGGACATTTTGTTCTTAACTTTCATTTCAATTTTAATACAATTATCATTAATGAGATGACAATTTTTAAATCTCTACATTCGAGGATTTTAATAAATTGTATAATATTCATACGAGATCAATTAATTACGTGATATATTAGATTTAAAAAACAACTAAAAGAAGACAATATAATAAAAAAAAATCACGTGATTAATTTTAACAAAATAAATGTAAACTAATTTTAGTGCAATAAAAAATTTAATAAACGAGCTTGACAATGTGTGTCACGCAAGGATAATTTATTTTAGCATTTAGGTTTTAAATTATGCTATATTCTAGTTGATAGTTGAAAAGTTATTTGATAATTTATAAATGATAATTAAATCAGAAAAAATCAGTTATTTAATTTTAAATATATAAAAAAATAAAAAATAACAATGCATGCATTCGTCAATTTTGTGTTATTTCGCAAAAATTCTTGCAATGCATGAAAGTTAAAAAAAATTGTATAAAAATGTGTAAAAAAAATTAAAAGTATGCATTCGTCAATTTTGTGTTATCTAGCAAAAATTCTTGCAATGTATCAAAGTTAAATTTTTTTGTTGCCAATTATTTTTTGGCAAAAACAAAAAAAAAATGAGAGACTGAGTTAATGGTAACTTACTAGTATAGTTACGTTTTACATATGGATATAAAAATAATAAAAATAAAATAATAAAATTATAAATAAATAAAAATATAAAAAAATATAAATTATAATTTCAAATGTTACTTGAAATTGCGTCCAAGATTAAACTATAAGTTGACATGAAAAATCTATTTATCGAACACAACTTGGTTAATTCAACAAATTTATAAACTATAAGATAGTTTATTAATATTATCAAATAGTGCCTTAATAGATTATAGATAAAAATATATAATATTTATGAGCAAATTATATATAAATCAATGCAAAAAGTTATACATAATTAATTGTATATATAAAATAATTAATTGACTCAATACCAACATTGAAGCATAAACATGACAGGTTGAAAGATGAACGAGTATGAGTATGAATGTTGTTTAAATTGAATCAATTATCTAATCACAGTTAAAATTATTATTTTAATGTTACATCCAACTCTACTTAAATCTTTACAGTTTTTATTTTTTATTTTTAATTAGTTTAATATTATTAATAATTTATAATTAATATTTTTTTATTTATTTTTTTAACAATTTAATAATAAAAAATATATAAAAGAAACATAATTGCATCTCACGAATGCGACTAACTAATAGTCTCCAATTTTTTTTTTCCACATAATTGTATCGTGGAGATGTAATTAAAATGTAGGATATTTTATTTTTATTTTTTTAAGTATGGTATTTTTTATTTTTACAAAAAAGACATTAAAAAAAATGCTCCCTATAATATGAACAAACATGTCTTTGATATAAACTAGCATTTTCAAAATATAGATAAATTACGATATTATTTAACGAGACACTTCAATACACTGAGAATAATT
>JBBPBS010000968.1:27501864-27516850 GCA_037974835.1 Cicer judaicum
AATGTGTTGTTTGATTCTCATTCTAAGAATTCAATTTTAATTTTTTTAAATTTAAAAACTAAAAAATCAGTTTAGATTACTTATTTTTAAAAACTATATTGTAAAATAATTTTTAATATTATACTTTTTAAAATTGAAAAAATAAAATAGATAAATAACATTTTACTTCTCATTTTCAGGTTTTTTAAGTCAAATAAAAAATTATTTTAAAAAGTTAAATTATTAAATAAATTTTTTTATTTTTCTCATATCTAATTTTATTTTAAAAAATATATTTTTTCTTAATTCTATTCTTTAAAACAATTTCTTAAATAATTTTATAAAATAATTTTTAAAAACTAAAATATAAAAGTGTTCTCCTTAATATTTTTGAACCAAACTCCTCTTGTCCACATAATGTGCAAGCATTTTTATGAAAAAAAGAAATACAATTACGTGTCATTTTTATTTTATTATTCTAAGTAAAAGAAGTACAATTTCCCCTACCTTCTAATGCAATTGCAAATACCCATGGTCGTCGTACACCACAAGCAACCTCCATCTCTAATATCACTTTCACATCACTAGTTACAATTTTTAATTTTTTTTAAACATAAAAAAGAACAATTGATTTTGAAAATAGAAAAGAGTCACGAAATGCACAATCGCCACGATCAGTCTGCAGAATGGGAGTGGTTTTCGACAACCCAAGTATAACCCACAACTCGAGGGGCATCTACCCGATATTCCACGTAGTACCAAGGGCATCATCGTCAATTCAACACCAACGAAAAACCCAAAAGCGTACATCGCACGATAATCATCTTCTACACGCGTCACAAACCTAAATACTCCGTGATTGCCTTTTGGGTACCAAAATCATACATGCCATGTGGGATCCTACGTGTCATCTATACTCCACGTCACCATCTCTGAATCTTCACTATAAATACCAATCCTCCCCCACATTCACACCTAATCCAAAACGCTAAATAAGAGAAAAAATTAAATTAAAATCAAAATTAACAGAAAAAACTCTACACGCTTCTTTTCTACCTCAACCGTGACACAACGCCGGCGATTTAATCTCGCCGGTGAAATGAACATCCCGGCGAACATCTCTTCGTTGTCAATGAACAATGCACGTCTCGCCGATCATCGCCGTCACGTGTTCCATGAGAACGCTTATCTCCAAACGTTTTTCACCTGTTTCTTCTCAACTCGCTTAGTTTAGAAGTTGTATAATACTTTTATCTTTCCTCTAAAAATGGATAACAGACGATAGAGTAGAGTTGCTTTAACGAAGATTTACAGAGAATTTTGTTCTTGCGTGTATTTTCCTTTTTTTTTTTGTTGTAAATTCATGCCTCCGATGAAGATCCAACCGATCGACATCGATTCGGAAAAGCTAAAGCAAATGACAACGGTAGTTCGAAACGACGCCGTTAAGCCTGTGTTGAAATCGCGGCTGAAAAAGCTGTTCGTGTTCGACCGGCAATTTACGAGCGTGTTAAAGACTTCCTCAACCTTTTCAGAGAAATCTATCGCCGGCGATGCTCCACTTTCCGGCGATAGATTTACACAAGAGTTCGAACCAAGCTCCGTTTGCTTAGCCAAAATGGTGCAGAGTTTCATTGAAGAGAGCAACGACAAACACCAAACGGCAACGAAATTCACTCGAAATAGCTGCAACTGCTTTAACGGCAACAGTAACGATATCTCCGACGATGAACTCGATTTCTTCGGCGAATCAATCACTTCCGGTTCATTTAACGATGCCGGTGACGCTCTCAAGGTAAAAAATAACTAAATATTCACAAATCTCAACAATCCAAGTTTAGCTAGCTAGTTTAAGATTATGCATCTTCACTTAACATTTAAATTCGGTGTTCAATTACATTTTTGCAGAGTTTGATTCCTTGTGCTAGTGTTGCGGAGAGAAACCTCTTAGCTGACACGTCGAAAATAGTTGACAAAAACAGCAAGTTCTACAAACGAAAAGACGAATTGAGAAAGGTCGTTACAGAAAACCTTTCATCTCTAGGTTACGATTCTTCCATATGCAAATCAAAATGGGATAAAACGTTAACTTACCCCGCTGGTACAATTTGTTTCCCTATTTCTTTTTTAATATGTTACTGGAGATTTTTTAATTGGAAACTGAAAATTGAATGTTGTGATTTTGATTCAGGTGAATATGAATACATCGATGTGGTAGTGGAAGGTGAGAGGTTGATAATTGATATCGATTTTCGATCGGAGTTCGAGATTGCTCGATCGACGGGAGCATTCAAAGCGATCCTTCAGTTTCTTCCTTACATTTTCGTCGGGAAATCGGATCGTCTCTGTCAGATCGTTGCCGTTGTATCGGAGGCGGCTAAGCAGAGTTTGAAGAAGAAAGGAATGCACGTTCCGCCGTGGAGGAAGGCGGAGTACATGTTAGCCAAGTGGATCTCCGCCTCGTGCACCAGAGCGACTCCGTCGCCGACATCCGCCGTGCGTGAGTTTACGGAGGATCTGAGCGATGGTGATAGTGCTTCGGCAGAGAGTGATTGTGGTGATTTTGAACTCATCTTCGGCGAGAAAATATCTTTGCCGCAATCGGAATCTGTTTCTGGTGGTGAGAAAAGCTTGCCGACGGTGTCTACGCCAACGTGGCAATTGCCGGCGGTGTCTACGCCAACGTGGCAATTGCCGGCGGTGAAAGTGAAGAGTGTTGAGAGAGGAGCGAAGGTGGTGACCGGATTAGCCTCTCTTCTCAAAGACAAACCATAGAAGAAAATTTTGCACTTTTTTTCGAAACGTTAATTAAAAAAAAAATTAAAATCAAAAGGCTTTTTCTTTAATCTTTTTTTAATGTTCTTTCAGATTTCTCTTTGTTTTTCGCCTTTTGTTTTTGCTCTGCAACAAAGGGACTCTGTAAGAAGTAACTATAAACATTACCACTCATAGTAATAAAATAGCTGAAAAATGAGTAAATATTTGAAGAAGAAAAAAACAAAGTAGAAAGCACTACTCTGTTTATTCTATGGTTTGAAAAAGCGAAACAAAGAGAAAAATAGAATTAGTCAAGAGCTAATCAGTAAACACATGAGGTAACAAGAATGCATACTTCCATAACTTTTTTCTCCACCATTATTATTATAGTATTGTGTTTTAAACATTAAGAAATTTAGTAAAATATTTTTAAAACATTAACAATTTTAGTAAAATGTTTTTAAAACATTAAAATATTTAGTAAAATATTTTTTAAACATTGAGAAATTTAAAACAAATATTAATTTTAAAATAAAAATTCTCAAAGTTAATGCATAAGATCTAGTGATTTATGATAGATTTTGAACTGTTAATTTCTTCCGAAACAAAAATTACTGAAACGTTTTTGAATAATTAAACTAAATTTTTGTTTGTACCAACAAAATTTTTGGTTGGCAATCAATGTATATCAATGTTGTCACGAAAAATGTTGTTAAAATTAGACTAAATTGCCAAGACTTCATGACATTATTGCATTTGAGTAAAAAAAACAGGTCATGATTGAATTGGTTTAACTACCAATGAACCAAACAACTACTCCCTTCGCCCAAATAATTGGTAAAAAATATATGCTTCAAAATAATTAATTATTTTAATTTTTGTTGCACTCGTCTTTAACTTTCCCTTTAATTAATATTATTTGTATAATTTTTAATGTAATATTTAATACTATATATTTATAAAATTAATAACTTAGTAATATTTAAACAAAAATAATTTTAAAAAAATATTATTCTTTTTTTACTTATAAATTTTATTTTATATATATAAAATGATTAAATATCTCAATTATTTTGAAATATAAAGAATAATAAATAAATAAATTATTTAGTCAAAAAAATAACTTCAATTCATATACATCATTTTTGTAAAAAAAATTACATTATAATCACTTACAAATTTTTAAAAATATTTTACATTAATTTAAAAATCATGTTCATAAATAGTTATAATGCACAAATAGTATAATTTCTTTTTTTGTCATTATATAACATCTAACCTCTAAATATATTCATTCTTTTAGAAAAATTAAAATATGTTTGATAATGTAATATTTTTATAGCGTCAGTTAATTACTTTACTTCAATCTTTAAAATAATTTGTTTATTATATCTAATTTAAAGGACGTACAAATGATTAAAACATTATTATGTTAGACTGTTAGAAAATCAAAATTATGATTATTTTTCTGAAAAGGCAAAAGTAACATTAAAAAAATATCGATAACACAAAGCAAAATTGATTTACGTTTTACATTTATTCACACTGATTTGATCTGGTTTCAAAGGATTGTAAACCGAATGACAAATTGGCCAATTTGAGTTTAATCAATCGAATTAGCCAATCGTTTTCGGAAACTATAACTAATAATTAGATTTAATGTTATCTTGCGGATATAATTAGAATAGCAAGTAAACCATCAAATTGTCTATTGAAGTTTTAGAGGTCAACATTTATCTCATGAATTTGAAAATGAGTAAATAATACTTTGAAATTAAAGAACGTAGTAGACAATATAATTCATGCATTAATTTGTTTCAGTAACGAGGTCGACATGAAAGTTAAATGATTTCTCAATGACCCTAGTTATTAGTTAATCCATTAGCACCTAAAAAAAAAGGATTAATTTGTCTAATTTTGAAAAGACGAAAAGCTAATTTATTTGATTTTGAAAGCAAAATTAAAATTCATTTTAAAAAAAAAAAAAAACTGAAACTTTTTCATCATTGCAACTCTAACATGATCATTTATATAATTTATTGTTGTTATTATTCTATCATTTCATATATTCTTCTTTTAAAAAACTTCACTTATATAATTCATCCACTAAAGACAATGGAGCTGATGATATTAGAATACAAGAAAGATGGACAAACTAATTTCATTATCTAAGAATTATGGAAGTGAATGGTGTGAAAGACAAAGTTGATAGACAAAATCGAGTCATTAAAAAATGAAGTAAAAAATATAGAAGTATATTTCAGCAATATTTATATTTTGTACTTTGACCATCGTTATAGGAGATATTAGTTTAAATGTGTAAATGTAACATTGTTATTGAAAAATAAAATTTATTCAATTTAATATATGAAATTTGTAACTTATAAATAAAAAGGTCACAAAAAAATTACAATTTCAAACAAATTAGCCACTCAGACAATTTTTTTCAAAATAAATTAAATATCATAATGCATTATTAAAGTTTATTTGACTCTAAATAAGTGTCAATTAATATGGAATAAGTATTAATTACATCATCCAAAATATACCATAACATCGTCCAAATATGTGCCACGTACATCTTCTAAATGATTTTAAAAGAGATAAACTAATAAATAATAAGTGTCCATTATATCACTCAAAATATAGCAAAACATAAAATATGATTCAAAATGTTTTATTTTTCAATAGTTTCATTCTTCGAATGTTCACTCATGTTTACTACCTGGACTTGATATCACATCCCTAAATTATGAATGAAAAACGTTAAATCTAGTTCATTTGTTTTTTTAACTAGACTTAGAAAAATGACATTTGTGAGTGTCAGTGGTCGGGAGCTAGTCCTATCATAAGTGATGGTGCTCTAATGAGTGGAGGTGGTGGTGCATTAATGGATGGGTGCGTAGGTCTCTTGATGGGTGGTGGTGCATTCATGAATAGTGGTGTAGGTCTCGTGATGAGAAGTGGTCTTATATATAATTTGTCCTCTAAAATTGTTCACCTATTAATAATTTGGTCCCTACAGTCATATTAAAAATTACAATACTTGAGTTATCATTCATTTTTTCTAGTTCCTAATGCATCTCATTGGACATGTACATATTCACACAACACTTGATTTTCCTTTGTGAGTCCTAAATATGAAAGTGGTATTTAAGTGAAGGATAAATTAGTGAACAATTTTTGAAATAATAGTAGAAACAAATAGAAGAAATAATTGGGGAAATGAAAATAGGGAAATTGATAAACGAAAAATCAAGAAATTACTTTTAAAAAATGGAGAAAAAAAATTGTTTCCAAAGTTATTTTTAGTTGTAGCAACTCTAACAACAATTTTTCTTTCACAATATCATTTGAGAATCATTGAGTTCAAACTTTCACTTATGGAGGAAGAAGAATAAATGATTTTTTTATTCTTTCATTTTCTACAATTTAAAATCCATGAAATAAGAAGAAAAAATGAATTATATAAATGAATATTCTTATAAGCAAAAGATATGAAATTATGGAAGACGAACAATAATGAGTTATGTTGACGGAGATGTTAAAATTATAATGATAATAGAATTTCAATGTTTTAAAAAAATTGAGTTTCAAAATCAGACAAATTAGTCCCTTATATTCCTAAGTTCATATAATATAGTCCCTCTATTACATGATAATGATTTGGCAAACAACTGATCTCACAACTAGACATGACAATGGGGTGAGGAAAAACCATATTTTGCTTTATCGGCTCCCGCATGATGTATATTTTCTAACGTCTTTCAATTTAAAGTAGTAAAATAACGAAGGAACTATGTTTTCTAAGTCTTTCAATTTGATAGTGTTATTTACCTATTTCTAAATTTTAAGTGCTAAATACTCGACCTCTACAAATTTAATAATTCACCGGTATAATATTCAACTTTTTATAGAATTAACTCACTTCTTATCAATGAGTTATTTTTATTTAAAAAAATATTACAATCAAGTTAATCTTTAGAATTTTTTATTTAATATTTGTAATTTTATAAATATCTAAATACTTTACTTAAAAAAAAAAATTAAAATACCATAGTTTTGGGGATAATATTTGAAAGTATATTTAAGATGTGAACATGTAAAAGAAATAATTTTTTTCTTTTGTTTTTCTTTTTAAAAGAAAACTTTAGTGCTATTACCCATTTTGGTTGCAAACATATACAATTTTATTGTACATTTTGTTTGTCTTTATCTATCATGGGATTGATATCTCATATGGTGAGGATGCAAATGGTTTTTAAAGTAGAATATTTTGGAATTTTTTTTTCCAGTTAGAGGTATTAAACAAATCCTTAATCTTATATCTTTTAATTCAAATAGCCAATTTAAAATGTAAAAACATTTATACATATAACCTATGTGCTATGATAAGAAGTTATATATACAAAAAAAACATTATAACAAAAAGTTTTATATTTTCTAATAAATAAAAAATTATTTTATATTAACACTTCATTTTTTGTCTTCCTATGCTTTAAACTCTCTTATATAATAGAGGGTTATAAAGTTGATCATCCATGGAATAAAATATAATATATACAATTTTAATATATTTGAGTATTTAGTGATTGAATATATTCAAGTAGTGAACAAAATACGATTTAGGTGTATTTAAAAGACTTGTTTTGTTTGTTGATTATTTTTAGTTTTACAATAAAAATAATATATTAATTAAATATTATATGAATATATATATATATTTCAAACTAAAATCAATTAAGTCATTTTTTACAAACAAATATATCCTTTTGGAAGAACAATCTTAGTCATAGTTAAAATTTCTAATAATTTTTGGATCACTGTCTAATTTGTATTCAATTTATTGTTTCTTTTTTTTTTTGGAAGGTTCAAAACTTGTAACTTTGACGACCCAAATGCCCAGTCTCAATGTTCTCAACTAATTTCCATTATAAATTATGTTAAATTACACTTCTTTTTTAGTTTTTGATTAAGTTTTTGATTTTACTTTGATTTCTTAATTATTTTTTATCTCTATATTATACTTTTATTAATCAAATTAATCATTTTTGTTAGTTCTATCAAAAAAAGCTATAATCTATACAACTATCGTCTCTTTCATTTCTTTTATCTTTTCTAAAATTGAATAATGAATTGAGTAAAATTTTAACTCCAAAAAAATATATAATACTAAAAAGAAAAAAAAAAGTTCAAGAACAATTAATATAATTATTTAATAAAAAAAATTGACTTCAAACCTAAAATTCTATTTCAATCACAAAACTCAAAATTGAAAGGTTACGAGTTTGAAGCTCGATTTTCAATGAGTTTCAAGATTTAAGGAGATTTTTAGATTTCAAGTTAATTTCATTTTTAAATAATTAAATTTATAGGTCACGAATATTATATCACATACTTAAAACCACATTTATACGGATTTCAATGTTATTTTGACAAAAACTAACAAAAATGACTAAATTAATCAACTTAAATATAATTAGAGGAACAAAATGAAACGCAAAGTTAATTAAATGATTAAAATAAAATACTAATATAAATTAAGGAACTAAAATTATTATTTAGCCACTGAATTATTTTATCTTTGTGTTGAGCAATGCCAATATATTCAATAGTGTGTGATGGATTTGCATGGTAAGAAATGACATGTGAATCAAATAGTTTATAAGTTTAACATATTTAATTCTACCATATGAGTAAAGAGTATGACTTTGTGAGAAAACATGTTTCAATCCTTTTTGTTAAGTTGTGGGAAGATGATAAGACTGCAAGTTTCAAGTTCTAACGGGTAAGTCCAGAATATCATGTAAAATTGTCAATAAACACATAATAATATATGCAACCATTTATCAAAGTAATGGATGAAAGTCCCCCAAGCATACAAAGAGAAAGAGTGGTAGATAGAAAGGAATGAGATATGAATAAAATAATAATAATTTGGATTATTATTGACAAATTTATCCTCTGAAAAATATAATGAAGTTGAATAATATGAATAAATTATATATTTAAATATAGTACTGCATTAAAATATTTAATGATAAAATTTATTAAAAAATTATTTTAATTGATATTTTATAATTTTAAAAATATATTTATTAATTCAAAAAAATTTTACTTTGAAAAAAAACTACAATGTTTTGAATAAATACATTTTATTTTGTGATTCTTCTAACGGTGCACTTCCAGTGCTAGCTACACTGGTAACATTTATGGGTACCCTTTGGTTCTATTTGGGCCATAGCCCATTCAAGATGCAACGCTATTGAGTGATTAATGATATTGGGAATCATTGACTAACTCATTTAGTCCTATTACTATCTATACATGTGTCATAAAATTGATGGCAAATTGAAGAAAGAGAGTGAAGCTTTTCTCGACATTAAGGACAATCAAATTAATGTTTCCCCGTTTCAACTCCTATCCTCTTTCTTTTAGTTTCCTGTTCTCTTCTTCTCAAGATATACTTTTGGATCGATTAAAAGTAACACTTTGGATTGGATAATTGAATGAAAGAAAACCAATTATTAAAATTGAGGGTTGGGTAAAACTATTTTCAACATACAAGGGCTTGAGTTTTTCGGAAAAATGTTGCAAATGTATTTTAAAAAAATTTAAAAGACTTTTCTTTAACTTTTAGCATCATGCATTTTACTTATTTTTATATTTTCAACTTTCAAGAATTTTATGAAAATTTATGTTATATTATTTTAAAAATTTCACGTTATTATCTATTAATTATAAAATTAAAAAAAAAATTAAATTTAACGACTTTTAAAATAAAAAAATTATAATTATAATTAAATTAAAATTAAAATTAAAATAGTAATTTTGACAAAGAATAACTAAACAAACTAAATTATAAAACACAAAAAGTATCCAAAAAAAATTATTTAAAAAATTTATCTCAATAAATAATTCTTTTAATTTTCAATATTTTTTTATTTGTATTATTTAATTAATAATACTTATACCACTTTTAATATAATATCTTGTAATATAATTTTATAATATTAATAATATACTTATATTTATTATTTTGTCTTTTATCTACACATTTATTTCAATATGTTTAAAACGGTGAAATAATTAACTAATTGTAACGTGAGTAACAAAAAACAGGTTGGAAGAGGACATGAAAAGAATGAGGGATAACCAGAAAAAGGTAATGATTTTAGGGTGCGGCTCACTGAGATCATGAACTAATCCTACAATCTAGTGATGTGATGTGATCTTAATGCAATAAATGGCAATTGCATATATTAAGTGAAATCTTCACTCTGATTTTACATGACATAATGGTAAGTAGTAAGTACTTCCATTATGCTTTTCTGTTTGCATTGCCAGTGACATGTTTGCCATAATGAACCAACCATTCATTATTTTATTAATAATAATACTAATAATACCTTAATATGGGACTGTGCTCTTTTTTCCCATTTTCTCTTTGGCTCATGAAAGAATCTATTTTCTGCTATGAGAATATGCCAAACCAAAAGTCATAGTCACATTGGACACAAAAATCAGAATTACAATAACTCTTGCATCTACAACTAAATGTGTATAATGTAATTATTAGTGGTTATCTTTTCGGCTACTCGCAGTGCTACTGGGATTTGATTTGATTTGATTTGATTTGATAATATGATAGTAAAGTTTTGGAGTTTGGATTATTCAGCACACATAAATTAATTTAATTTATTCTATACTACTTGTTACCTAATCTACAACTGCCTCAGCTCAGCTTCTAATTTGTCGTCAAGTGGACATCATCGCTAATTAGCCTCTTCATTTTTCTACCTATGTCACCTTTTAAATAATACAAAAGTTAAAACAACATTAAGAGTTTAATAGATGCTCCAATATAGCTGATCATAATTAATGATATGATACTTTGTTGTTAAAAAAATAAATTAATGATATCATACTAGTACAATGTAATTGGTTGTTTTAGATGAATATATAAAGTGAAATTACATTTAACTCTTTTATCTTTTTAAATTACACTTAAATATTTATATTTTTTAAAATATATTTATATTTCTTATATTTACAAAAACAATTATATATTATATTCTTTTTCTGTTATATAACTCTATTTATTATTAATAAAATGTTATTAAAATATACATTCTTTTTGGACATTAAGAATGTAATTATATATTTTAAAATTATAAATATTAAATGCATGATATATTTTTATAAATTAAATAAATGTTCTAATTATATCATATATAAATGTGTCAAAAGTTATAATTTGATATAATTTTTTAATAAATATAAAGAAGTTAGATACTTTTTTTAACTAGAGAGGTTATAAATATTATTTAAAGAAAACTCAGAAAGCGAATGTAGTTTCGTCTGTTTAAAATAATGTGAGGTTGTTAAACCAATTATTCAACGTCAAAATAACACGAGTTGTGATGAAGTTCCTAAAAATTTCCTTAGAAATTCTAGTTGTAGAGAAATATGCTATTTTGAAACTTTAAAATCAACGCCATTATTTTATTTCTTCTATATTACCCATGTGGAATATTTTATTACTACCCCATATATTTTATAAATATTCAGCGGATCATATATTTGTGATACTATCCAGTATATTTAAATATATGTGCAACCATTTAAAATTGCGTATAAAAATTTGTTAGACAAAGGAGATAAACTTTTGCAGCAACAATGTTACACTACTAATAAGCAGTTATAGATGATATGCTATTGAGAACAAGTGATGGAAAAGGAATATCGTTAATATCATTCCTACTTTGCCATTCATGAATAACTAAATGAAATGAAACCGACATAATTAGTTTCTCTAAGTATCCAAATTAATCCTCTACAACGGATTTTTTTGGTGCAATCGCTTGTAATCGACCATTCAATAAATATTTAAGAGATAAATTTTAACTTATTTAATGTAAAAATTTACGACACTGAAAGTCGACAGAAGAAAATATAAATTCCTAAATATATGTTTCTATATTGTGATAAAAAACATTGAATCGTTTGTAGTCGTTGTTTCCATACAACATCTACCGTGACTAGGGTTGTGCAAAAAAATCGGTTTTGAAACCAAAATCCATAATCGGATATGAAACCATTTTTAATAACCGGTTAAAATAACATGGATATAAACCAATTTATTTAAAACCGGTCGGATAACTAACCACATTTTATTTTTGGATTTGGATTTAAACCGGATTTTATCCACCCAACTCCAAAATTCCAATCTCAATCTCAGAACCCTAAACCCCCAAAACTTTCAAAAGCAAATTCGGTTGCATTTTTCGACGGTGTTTTCGGGCTGCGTTTCCCGGCAACCTGAGATATCTTGTGCTACGAATAACCATCTTCGTGCAAACTTCAATTTCTTCCGTAATGCTTTACATATGGTAACCCTATTTTATTCTTTTAACTCTCGCTTTCTGATTCCCATAATCAAGATTGGGTTTTTTTTTTTCTTTCAATTTCGCTTTCGATGCAAAACCTTCTGATTTTTAATTCATAATCTCATCTAGTAACTCCTTTTTCTTTTCTTCCTTTTTTCTTTATGTTTTTGTATAGTTTCTTTTTCAAAATTAGAACTGCTTACCTACCTGTTTTCGTATACATGGATGCTTATGGAAGAGTTTGTTAGTGTTTTGATTATGCTATTAGATTAAGGAGAAGTGTTCTTGTTGATATTATTAGTGTTGCTACTGTTTAATCCCTTTTCTTTTGTTGTTGTTTTGGTTCGATTAATTTTGTAATGATTCTTTGACGAATGAAGCTAAACAACCAGAGCTAGCATCAAGTATGATGATTATGTAGTTTTATATATTTCTCTCATTCCTTTGTTTGTGCAGAATCCTCCATCAGTTCCAACTCTGGTGGCAGTGAAATGGGCTAGCTGGTTAAGGAATTCATCATTTGTCATAGATTGACATAATTTTGGATATACTCTACTTAGACTGTCACTGGGAAGGAATAGCCGTTTTGTCTCTTTATACAAATGGTATTAGTATATCATCTTTAACTTTTATATTTTGTTGATAACAATATTGTCAATTGCAGATCGTGAAAGATAACCGTTTGTTCAAATTGTGCATGCGACAACAAAATAGTTTTACTAAACAGTGCATTGCTAACAGTAACAATTTATTCAAATATCAATATTGTATAGCGCCTATAGTCTCTATTTGACAATAATGGATAATAAGGATTTTTCTCTTTGGCCTTTCACGACATTTGCTTTCTTAAACTTGTTGCTAATGTGATTATTCTTTTTTTGGTTCCAATTAGGTTTGAGAAGCATTATGGACAAATGGCAGATGCTTCTCTATATGTAACAACTTGATGATCATGAGTTGAAGCTTCATCATCATGAGTTGTAGCTTTATTCTTAGTCTTGTGAGCCATTTCTAGTTCCATTTTTATACACATGAGAAACTATTTTTATGTTTGTTGAGTTTTATTACTACACTTAAGAACTTTTCTCAGTTTATGTGTCACTTGAAGTTAGATAAAATTGGAAAATCATTGTGTGACTTGAACTATTCATTGAATTACATTTTTTTTGTAATTGTTCTTGATATAGTTAGTATATGACTTTTGAAGATATTGACTCAATTAGTTACTTGACTCCCTTTATACTAGCAAATGTTTAAAGGGAGATGCTTCAAAAATTTACTTATATTTTGCGATTTTGAGTTGGTTTGAGAATTTTATCGATTTTTTATAAATAGTCGATTTTGAAATTATGCCTAAATTGTTTTTTAAAAATATCTATTTATACTAGCAAATGTTTAAAGGGAGATGCTTCAAAAATTTACTTATATTTTGTGATTTTGAGTTGGTTTGAGAATTTTATCGATTTTTTATAAATAGTCGGTTTTGAAATTATGCCGAAATTATTTTTTAAAAATATCTATTTATACTAGCAAATGTTTAAAGGGAGATGCTTCAAAAATTTAGTTATATTTTGTGATTTTGAGTTGGTTTGAGAATTTTATCGATTTTTTTATAAATAGTCGGTTTTTAAATTATGCCTAAATTGTTTTTTAAAAATAGATATTTAAAAATAACCAAATTTTAACTGATTTTGAGAAAAAATCGATTTTAAAATTGATTTTTTAAATTTAGTTGCATAAAAAAAACCAATTATTTAACCATAACCAATTTTACAATTGATTTTATAATCGATTTTAGACCGAATAATGAATTTGGTTATAAATCTAAATCTACATATTGATTTTTAAATAGATATAATTTGATTTTTTTTTTTAAACCAACCATGCACAGCCCTAACAAGTTGTTGGTTTCTAAAATGAAAAATAAATAAATTTAAAATTTAAATAAAATATAACGTTTTTAATGTTGTTGCACAGTGCAGAGACATAACTTAAAAAATACTAGTACAGATTTTGTTATAAAAAAAATATATATATACTAGTATAGATCTAAGAGAGTACATTATACAACAAAACAAATATATCAAATTAACAAAACCTTGAATTAAGGCAATGGGGCAGTAAACGAATCAACTATACAAAAGGATCGTGCAGTGACAAATTAATTGTGTTAAGGATCCGGCACTTATTGTAATTAGTATTCATTAATTTTATTAATTAGATTAGAAAAAAGCATGTTGAATATTTTCTAAACTATTTTCGTTTTTACATATAAAATTTATTTGATCAATATACAATAATTTTTTAAAAAGTAATTTTTATATTAAATTATCTTTCAATTATTAAAAAAGAGAGATAGTTAATCTTTAATCTTTTTACATTAAATAACGGATATTTTTGTAAAAACATTAATTAATATTTCTTGTAATTTGAAAAGATTTTATATAAATAGACAAAAATTTACATATAAGGATGTACATTAAGAACACGTCATCTTAGAGTTTACATATCAATCCCTTACCAACAAACCAAACCAACAAATTTCCTTTAAAAAATTTCAACAAATATAATATATATATATATATATATATATATATATATTAAGTTAGTTCAATTTTATTATATTAAAATTATATAATTTACATATTAATATAATTATATATTAACTTATTAATTTTGAAGTCATAGTCATTTTAAATACTTATGATTGAATCATTTAATCATTAAAATTTAAATTTTAAAGTCATAATCATTTTAATTAATTAAGATTGAATTGTTGAATGATAAAAAATTAAAATTCTAAGTCATAATCAGTTTAATAAATAAAATTGAATTATTGGAAAATCAAATTTTAAATTTCT
>JBBPBS010000968.1:27528934-27559170 GCA_037974835.1 Cicer judaicum
TATTTGAGTTATGGATTTGATAAAATTTGGATTATATGGAAGATGATTATTAATTTTATGAGTTTTAGTTGAAAATTTTGATAATTTTTTTTGAATTCTTGTATAAAAAAGGATAATATTATTGAAATTTTAAAACATAAAATATCAAATTATCACCTACAATTAAAATAAAAGATAAACTCAAAAAAAAAAAATTAAAATGTTATCTGAAATTAAGACAAGGGACCACGTATGTAATTTAATTTAATTATTACATAGTTATAAATATAATAATATTTATTATATTTTTATTAAATTTTTTATACATATATTTATCTTATTTTATGCATAAATCCACTAATTTTATGACAAATATTTCTTTTGGCGTCATGTCATTTTTCATAGAAAAAGAAAATCTAGTTGGGCTTTGGTATAGATTTTCCTAGGCTCCAGTACTTTCTACCAACCAAATAAAGCATATGCCAGCCAGCATTGAACCTAGCACCTAGCACATTTAATGGTCATATGCAAATAAATAGTACGAAGTCAAATAACGAAAAAGCAAATACTCCACTAATTATGTTATTAAGTTCAACAGCACTGTAAAGCTATGCCTTTAACTCAACCCACGTTGACAAGAAGCTTTTTAATGTAACATTAACTGTTTTACTAATAATATCTTTAATTTATCAAAGAAAGAAAGAAAAAAAGATAATTGAGATAATAAGTTATTAAAAGTAGAGTCATATTAACAAATATTTAAAGGTATTTGTTTAAAAAACTAAAAAAAAATAAATAATATGTTATATAAAAATATTGAAATTTAAAAAATAAATAATTTTAATTAATAAGTTCTTTAAAAACATTTATTTCATGTTAACAAATTTTTTAAATACTTTGAAGAAACTAAAAAAATTATATTATAAAAAAAGAACAATTCTATTTAAATAAGAAAATTTTGTGATTATCCTAAAACCAACAACTAATAAAAATAAATGAATGAAATGATTTTATTTGGTATACAGATAAACCTGTGAAAACAACATTCTGGTCGATGAATAAAAGCAATTCCCCCACTTGGCACATGGTAATCATCAAGTGGTTATGTTTTGTTTGGCATGTTTGCTTTTAATTTCGACATTATTTGATTGGATGGAATAGGTAGAAAAATTAAAGGACAAAATAGTATTTTAATCTTTGAAAAGGGTAGTAGAATGTTATTTTGGTGTCCGATCTAGTAAATAATTTAAATTAATTTTTGAAATATTAAATATTGATTAATTTAGTTTTTGATATTATAATGGTTATATATTATTTTAATAATAAATTATATTTTTTTTTTAAACTTTAATGATAAATTAAAATTTTTATTTTAAAAATAAGGCAAATGGATGATGGTCATGGACTAAAGAAGAAGAACAAATTTGCGTGGCTTTTTTAGTTGATTAAAGGGCCACGAGATGATGGAATGGAAGAGAGAGGTGAATTGGTAGAAGTAAAAGGAAATGAAGAGAGTGAGAGACACCAAATTCCAAAACCAAAAGTGTAATCTAACTGATTCATGATTCAGGTCCACTTTAATTGAAAAATTTATTGTATACAGCTAATCTTATGTCCCAACTCCCAACTTCTTCCAAGGTACTGAATTACCCAAAGAGGGTGACTGAGACTCTCTTTGGTCAAAAACATAATTAGTTGAGCCATAATTTTATAGTAGTGGATAATATTTTTTAAGTAAATTTCAGATTATACATTTGATATAAATTAGAATATGAATTCAAATTTGGTATATCTCTCTTTATTTGTATTAGTGTGTAAATTTTGTGCTATAAATTTAATGTGAAAGAATATTTATTATTGAATGATGTTATTTTAATTATACGAACTTAAATGTGATAAACTATTACTTTAAATTGATTGTTTGAACTTGAAAAACAAACATTTAGTATGGAAGAATATTGTAGAAAAACACTTTTTTGATAATATATATTTTCTATGCTTTTGAGATGAAATTTATGTAAGTTGTAACACTTTGATAAAAATTCACATAAAGAAGACTCATATATATTTCTCACTAGAAAGAGGAGTGATTTTATTTGTGTTGTTCATACTGTATTATTCAGAGGGTGACACTGGATGTGGATGTGAGAATCATCTCTTAGAAAAAGTATCATTTTAATTTTTAATATTAATTACCCTCTTTCCAGTTTTACTCACGCTTAAGCGTTTTCCCCTTTTCATAGGAATCAACGTTTTGGTGACAAGTTCATTTCTTTATAAATTTTATTTTTGGAGATGTTGAATTTTACGGTCAATATTATTTATTTAAAAATAAACTAAAAAATATATTTATAATATAATTAATAGATTCAATTATATGTGTCTAAACAACTAATAAGAATCAGAAAAAATTGCAATTCAAAAAGGGGCGAAATGATTATCCCTAGAAACAACATACTACAAAATTATAACAACAGAAGAATTCAACAAGACCTCAACTAAAATATTTGTTCAATGTTATTTTTATTTTTCTATAAATTCTTGAAAATGCTTATCAATTGTAATTTTAATAATAACGAGTGTAATGGGATAATAAAAACGAGTGTAATGGGATAATAACGAGTGTAATTCTTGACATATCTCTTTTAGGATATTTTTTAACAATCAATCGCTCAAGTTACTTTAAAGTTATTTAATATTGTTGTATATTTTTTAGCAATTCAATTCCCAAGTCACTAGATAAGTAGATAATTCATTAACAAAAATAATATGTTCATTTTCATTACAATCTACGTCATCATCGTACGTACTTAGCTCTATTACAATGATCATTTTCATTTTCATCTAAAGTATCTAGCATTGCATTATTTCTATTTAATTAATCATTCTCTAAATTTTAACCTTGTAACATATATATATATATATATATATATATATATATATATATATTAAAGAGAAAATAATTATCCGAAAAATGGTTCTTTATGCATTCACACCTCTCCTTTACTGCCATGACCGCTCATGAACTTTCAATTTGAATTTTATGGTGTGTTTTGGTTCATCAAAAGAAAGGGGAGGGAGAGATTTTAACGGAGAAAAGTGGAGAAGAGAGAAAATAATAGAAATACTATTGGTTTAAAGGAGGGTTAATGATTTTGTGTTTGATTTATGGAGAGTGGATAAATTTTAATTGATTTTTAGTTATAAGGAAGCTCTCTCCTCTCTTCCAAATTCCCTCCAAATGGAGTAGTGTTTGATTAACTATCATCCTCTTTTAAAAATTAAACAAAATATATTTCATTTCAAATATTTTCTCCTTTCGATTCCCCTCCATATACTTCCAACTAAACACACATTTGTATGGCAATTGCCAATTAAGTTTATGGATTTTTTGTTTTATTCTTCAGGAAAGCAGCATCGTAAAGAAAAGTAAAGAAAAAGAAAAGGGCTATTATAGTTGGAGATTGGGTCAGGTAAGCAAACAAGGGCCAAAACTCAAAAGGCAAAAGCCCAACATAGGAGTTTTCAAATTTATTTAGATCTCTTTATATTTATGCATAATTTCAATACATTTTACTTTGATTACTCTATTATCAGATGAATTCCCGTGGTATGTGTCATTCTAAAGTGCAAAATATTATTTTTACAATTCGATTAAATAATAATTGCAACTGTTTGGAGTTAAAAAAAATTGCAACTGTTTTAAAATATTAACTTTAAATTTTACCTAAATAGACAAATATAAATGAATAAGTTGAGTAAAAGAATCTTATCGAGTTCAGAGTAAAAGAAAATTAGAAGCTCAAATTAAGATGATATAACGATAAATAATTTGAATAATTTACAAGTGTTGTAAATAATATTTCATCCGGTAATTCATAATTGCAATTGTGTGTATTGAGCTTATTTTTTGATGCATGGAGTTTAGAAGTTGTCTTTCTTGTTTAGTTTTTTAAACCAACTTAACAAAAATGAGTAATGCTTGAATAAAAAGATGTCACAAACAATTATTTAGTTTAATATTAAAAAAATAAATATTTAATATATATTTTAAAGATTTGACATGTGCAAGTACAATTGGGGGAGATAAATATAAATATATTTAATAAATTTTAAGATTTTTTTATATGTTGAATTGATACCATCTTCACTTTAAAATTTTATTATTAAAATAAACAGTCATTATATTTGTATATTTTTTATTTTCTTATATCATTCAACATTTTATTTTTTCTTTATCCACATTGTGATTATGTCACCAACACATCACATTTATCACTTTATTTTTTTATTAGGTGTTGCATAAGTGAATTTTGTTAGAAGTAAATGTAGAAAGAGTTGAGGGTATATCATTTTCTCCATTCTTTTGTAAGACAAGAGGTGGAATTCCCTTTTTCTATCTCTCATTCATGCCTATATGAAATAATGTGTTACAGGTTAGAGATTTTGGGTTTAAGAGTTTGAAATGAAGAAAGAGATTTTGATTTTATTCTTGGTTGGATTTAGGGATTTTGAAATAGATTAAAGTAGAATTGAGTAAATTGAAATTTTTGATGCTATTTTGATGTGTTCATTGCTGATTTACTCATAATTTGTAGCATTATTGTTGCAAAGAATTGTTAGGTAATTAGTGTGATAGAAGGAATGTTATTAACTTGAATTTCGCATGACATATGTGTGATGTTTTGGTCATAACTTTTTCTATAGACATCTGTTTTGAATGATGTTTAGTTTTCTGAAAACTAGACTCAATTACCTTCAAATTGAGTACAAGTTGGACCAGAGTTGATGTTCTGTTTGTTTTCTGTCATTGTGTTTTATTTTGATAAACTGCGAGAATTGAGACTTAATAAAAATAAAATAAAATTTTGTCTATAAAGTAGACATCATAAGCTTTTCAAAGAGTACTCATTCACTCAATTCTGATACTTGTAAGTTTCTGTCAGTTGACTCTGAAGTTAAACTTAGTTTTGAGTTGTTATAACATTAATTTGGGACTATTTTGGGAAAAATATACCTTAAACATATTCTCTGGAATTTTATTTACATTGTGTGATTTGTATGATATAATTGAATTAATAGCTTATGTTATCATAATAATTTTCAAAGTTGAGTGTATGGTAGTCTTTAATATATGTATTAATAGATGATGTTATATTTGTGTGTGTATGTGTGTGGATTGTTATATATAATTCTTATATATTTGATTAAAGTGAGAAGTATAGGATTCATCCTAGCTAGATGAATTCTCCGTCTATATACGACGTAAGCGAGGGTAAGTGGGACACCACTTACAGACGTAATTATGTCCAATCTTACCAAAATAAAGTTACTAACAAGAAGAGGACATTAATAAAACTAATGTAGTATTTATGACATGCTTGTTAGGTAGAGTTTAAGTCGTTAAATTACTCACGTCTAACGACTTGAATATTCAGAATGAGTCAAAACTTTACATTTGAAGAGAAACTCAAAAAATATAGTCATGAATTAAGATGCTAATTGATTTAATTTCATTGGACCCACTGAGATGTAATCTCATCCAACTTTATTCAAATGTGTTACACGTAAAAAAAACTTAGATCACATGTTGAAGAAATGAAGCGTATTAGTTTACACTATAGTCTGCTTAAAATTTAGAGGAAATTATTTTGAACCATAGATGCATTATGTACTCCATATTTTTATGTTTTTTCTTTGAAGGATTAATATGTGTATTATACAATTTCATGACTTTGTGTCGAGATTGTACTAATCATCTCTTTTGTTGAATTATGCTAATACTCAAGTTATATTCTACACAATTAATTTAATTTAAAAATAATATAAATATTATTAATTAAATGATAGAATGAAAAAATTACAAATGAGTAATGTGAGGATGAAAGAAGTAATTACTAATGACTAATTTTTTTATAACAAAAATATCGACAAAGGCAATTGCAGCCAAATTCCCAATTGGAAAACAACTGTCAAACCAACCAAAAAAACAATAGGACTAACAAGGTTTAACAATACTAAATAAAACTGAATCAGTATTGAACCAACGCTGACCGCAACTAAAATCTAAATTAGAAAGTGTCACAACTTTTAACCAAAGAATCAGCTGAAAGCACCACAATGATGGATCTCAAACTAACCAAAAACAAAATCTGGGGTCCATAAAACATGAAAACACACCAAAAACAACTTTACGAAAACCTTTTTAAGTGGGACCCACAAGATAAGTCTCAAACAAACTAAGCTGGTCGAACCGTCCTTTTTTTCCAAATTTATTCTACCTTTGTAAGGAATAAAAATCTCCATATCATATTTTTGATGAGTTTCACATTAATTACATGCACCCCCAAGCTATCAATTCATCCAACCATATAATTTTAGTCAAACATGAACAACTCTATAACAAAATTGATACAATTTATGACGAAGAAAAAATCATGTAATAAATGTTCAATTGGACAATAATTATCCACTTGTTCAACATCAACACACTAGAACAAGTTGGCAAACTAAAAAGTTATCAAGTAATTAATCTTTTTCTTCTATTTTTGCACACTTCCCTAACCCAAACAAATATTTGATCCATAAATAAAATATCTGACACCTAAGTAATAGTTGCCACTTTAGGCACATGAACAGGAAATTCATGAATCTCATCGATCCAAGGATTTATCTCCTGAAGAGGATCAACGGTCCTCAATGCACGCCACACAGCACTATTACACTTAAATCCAGAACCAAATGCAATTTGCCAAGTCCTATCACCTTTTCTAATTCTTCCTTTAGATTCAGCATAAGCCAATTCATACCACAATGAACTACTAGAAGTGTTACCAAATCTATAAAGTGTCATTCTTGATGGTTCCATATGCCAATCACTAAGATCAAGATTTTTCTCCAATTCATCTAACACTGCTCTTCCACCAGCATGAATACAAAAATGCTCAAAAGCAAGTTTAAAATCAGGAATATATGGCTTAATCTTCATTTTGAACACTTTTCTTGCAACCAAAGTTGCAAAAAAAAGAAGCTGTTCTGACATTGGAAGGACTAATGGACCAAGTGTTGTGATGTTGGTTTTGAGAGCTTCTCCAGCAACTGCCATTAAGTCTTTTGAGAGTGAAACACCAATTGTTTTTTTATCATCTTCTTCTTGAAACACACAACCGTATGATTTGTCATCTGCACCTTTGTGTGTCCTTACTGTGTGGATCAGTTGGTATTTTGCTCTTTTGCTGTCTGATGTTTTGTTGGATAGTAGAATTGCTGAACCACCCATTCTGAAAAGACAATTTGATACTAACATTGATCTGTTGTTGCCAAAATACCAGTTCAGTGTTATGTTTTCCATGCTTACCACCAAGGCATATGAGTTTGGATGTACCTATAATACAATTACCATACAAAGGTTAATACTTAGTACTTAATGTATTCAATACACCATATATAAATAAACACATCTACATGTGTAGATAATTCTCCTCATTTCAAAATGTAATATAAATAAAAATTATGCTAGCTTAAATTTTAAATTAAATATATCAATTTTTCGAATAACATCTTTATTTTTAAAGAGAATATATATCATCAATATTTCAACCTAAAAACATATCATTTATTTGTATGTGTCAATCTCATACACAGTATAACATAGACAAATAGAAATTCATTCAATCAGTTTATATTTTTTTAAATTATTATTAGTATTTTTATAATAGTACATATCTATATACGTGGATAAATAATTGTAAAAAAAAAGCAATTTTTAGTATATGAAGATCATAAATTTCAATCATAATGATAAGGATTACAAAATTTGTTAATTTCAATGCTTCATTCATGAAGTTAATTAAAACACCTTAAAGGGTCATATGTTTGGAGTAATTGTCAATAGTTTGGGACAGTACTATTAAATAGGATGGCTATAACTTCTAATATTACAACTGCCAGTAGTGGGTGATGTAATTGCTTTAAGACATTTCTCACATGAATGGACTAGTTATAAATTTGGTCCACACACTCCACATCATATTTACAATTGTAACATAATATATTTTAGTACATTATTCCAATTTAACTTTATATAGTCACCTCATAGAAAAGTTTATAAGCAAAAAATAGTATTGAAAGTTTGGTATATCTGTCCTTCATTATTTCATATATTATTTTATTTATATTTTATTTCGGATATATGAATAAATAGCAAACGAATAATGAACTTAAACAATAGTATATGAAATTGAATCAAAATTTTGAAATAATATTAGAAGTACAAGCAAATTATTACCTGTAAGAGCTGCTTAGCAAGGTCAATAGAGATAAGTCCAGCACTACAACCCATGCCACCAAGATTATAACTTTGAATATTCCCTCTTAGCTTATAATGATTGACAATCATGGCAGATAAAGATGGTGTAGGATTAAACAAACTACAATTGACAATCAAAATCCCAATATCCTTAGCCTTAACACCAGTTTTCTCCAAAAGCTCATCAATAGCTCCAAACATAACTTCCTCAGCTTCTTTCCTTGCTTCAGCCATACAAGGATTTGGTGGAACACTCAAAATTGCTGGGGGCAAATAAGTCTTTTGTCCTAAACCAGACCTCTCAATAATCTTCTTCTGAAAAGCCAAATTCTCATCAGAAAAAGTACCTGTTAACTCAGACCTATTCATGAAAATCTCTCTTGTGCATGTGTAATCTTGTTTTGGCTTATAACATGCAAAATCAACCAAGTAAACACCTCTTGGACGACTCATGAAGTAAAGGGTCACTAGAAATACCATTAAACTTGAACATAAAGTTACTGATACAAGATTGAATTTGAGATTTTCATAAAGATGAACAACATCGTGGTATGATATAGTTGATAAATGAGCTGAAGCTGCTCCAAAAAGTGGTATAAGAAAAAGATACATAGCTTTTGAGATTAAGTAATGGTAACCAAGTTTCACATATTTGAGTTTCACTGATAGAAGAAAGTTTGGAAGTTTCATTCTTTCTTCTAGTGGAGATTCAACAGAAACTGTTTGATTCTTTTCATCTGCCATTGGTGTTGAAAGAAATCTTTCAAAAGAGAATGGCTTAGTATGTTTTTCGTTTATTTTTATTTTTTTTTGTTCTAAAGTAGTAAATTTTGGAAGCTATAAATATATCATATAAATGTAAATGTGAACAAAGAAAAGGAGGAAATGAATGTTTGATGTAAAATTATGAAAGATGAGAGTGTTGTAAATGAAGGGTGTGTTTGCAAAGAGATGGATTTATAGGAATTGAAGAGTATAGTTGATACAACTACCCCAGCGAACTTTTAATTGTAATCTGTGGGGGCATTGAATTGGCCAACTGGGAAACAGAGTATTTTTTTATATAACATTTTAATTTTGCCACCTTTTTATGGCAATTTATTTTCATTTCATTTCATTTCACATTCATTTATTAGATACAGCAAGAAATAAAAGGCTGCAATAGCTTATGCATGCATGTTAATTAGTAGGCCGGTGAACAGTCCATCACTTCGGTCAATATTTCACATTGGTCATTGGTGACCTATACAAATAAATGATCTTACATTTTTCAGTCTATACGAAATCTTTTTTTTTTTTTTTTTATTTATTCTTTTCACTTTTCTTTGCATAAAGGTAAACCTCCATGCTCATATACCAAAATATTTAACGATGAATCACGTAAAATTTCATAAAAATCCTAACTTTGTAGTTAAGTAATCTGAAAGTCATTATTTTATTATATTAATATTATTTTTAAAATTTTATTATTTGTTTATTTGAATTTATTTAATATAGTTTCAAATAAGTTTAAAATTTTATGATAATTTGTAGAGTTGATATATTTAATAATAAGTTTTTTTATTTTTTTTATTTTTTTTATTTTTTTATTTGACAGTTAAACTATATAATTTCAATTATACATTGTGACCAGGTTATTAATTCTTTCAAACATGATCATTAACCGTACAAAGCAATATGTGCATCCGTTGATCTTCAATGTACACTCACACTTCCACAGTTTTAAAACATTTCCTACCGATTACTTTTACCTAATTTTTTTAAAAATAAATAAGTAAAATCTTAAAATAACTTTTAACATTGAAATCAAAATTTAAGTTCATAATAAAGTTGATTAATTTTACCAAAATAATAATATATTTGTATTTTATTTGAAGATGAGCTTATAAATTTTAAATAGTGAGTATAATTCTTTTTATTTATATATATTAAGAAACAATAAACATTGTTTTTTAATTTTAGTCACTGTAAAAATAATATTTTTTAGTCTCTACTAATATACACTTTTTGTTTTTGGACTTTGTTATTCTGTTTTTAATCATTACAAATATTGTTTAATCCTTTTAAATGTCATTTTAATGCTAATTATCTAAAAGGAATAAAATCAAGAAATCTATATATTGGAGGAACTAATTCGAATATGAATAAATTTTAGAGAAACTAAAAAGAATGTTAACAACCAAAAAATAAAGAACATATATATTGTAGCTTTAAATATAGAATATTTTGTGACCTTGTTTAAACTCTGAACTATTTTTTTACAAAAGTGAAGACATTAATTATTACTCCATTCATCTCTATTTATGAGCATTTCTTTTTTGCTTTCTCGCGCTTATTAATAAAAGTAGAAAGTGAACTTAATGTATCTATTTTATGTATAGATGTTTCTGAGATTACTTTTTACATAATGTATTTAATTTGTTTTTTCATCTTTTAAGATAAAGTAGTATAATTAATAAAGAATATATTGGGAAAATAACAATAAATACATATAATAAATTAAAAGAAGATTTATAATTAGAGATGTCATATTTTTCCTATGGATGTTAATAATTGGGGATATAGAAAGTATTATTCATGTTAAAGTCTTTAAATAAATAATGTGATATATCTTTAAATAGATTAATAAATTAATAAATTAATAAATTAATAATATTAAATTTTATTTTGAGATTTAAGATAAGATAAAGAATCTTACTATATACAAGATTCTATTAATATTTTATTTTATAATAATACTTTAATTATGTAAAAATTTGATATAAAAGTTAATGAAAATTGATTTAGTTGACAAGATTTTGGTCCACTTCCTACAACATCGTGGATGATATGTACGTATATATATCAACACTCCTTGAGTTTTAATGTCTGCCTTGTCTCTAATGAATACTCAAAACTCAATTGATCTATTTTTTTCAATATAATAAAAATTAATGTTGATTATTATACTTAAATTACTGTATTTTTCATAATTCTAAAATTTAAATTCCATAATTTTTAATATTTTTTCAACATTTAAATTCTTACACGATATTATTTATATTTACTTAATTAGTAGACCATCTTAATAAGTTTATAATAATTTTTTATTGATGTGTAGTCTGATAGGTTTATAAGCTTTGAAACAAACCTCAACTTTGTCTACTCTTTTTTCTTATAAAATAATGTAGTTCGACATGGACTTGAAGTATGCTTGTACAGCCTCTTACTACAATGACAACGAATAGAGACATTAGTTCAACCTCTTTATTCCATACAGTCATTTTAGGCAAACAATTATGAACAAATCTCCTAAACAAGAAAATCACATAATCTAAATTGTCCTATTTGCTAAAGAAATTGTTCTAAAAAAAAGTGTCTCTTTTAATTTCTAATATAATTTTAATTATATTATTTAATTAATGTTATATTCACGCGGCTCTCAACTTATTATTCACAAATTTGAATTTATTAATGAAAATACATCTATGAGTTAATAAAGATTGAGTGAAATTATAATTGTCTTTCTTTTATTTTTGATATTTTCTTAATAACTTTAAAACTTCACTTTTTTCAATAGAACAACATAAATACTTTAAGATATTTAGTTCAGGTAACATATTGATTTGTACTTGTTAATATAGTAATTCAATATGTTCAAGAGAATATATGATTTCTTAAGCTTCATTAATAAGATAATACAAGAGTTTTAAATATTTTGATGTAAAAGTATTTTAATTAAATTCAAGTGTTAAAATTTTAAATTGTCAAATATAATGTAATATATTTTTACTAAAAAGAAAGTGATATAACAACATAATTTTTTTTATAAATATTTTTAAAGTTTATATCTCTTATATTCGATGATCCAACTCAAATCAGCTTACTAATTATTAAATTAGGTTGGTTCAGATTTTAAAAAATACAAATATTTTATCAAATCCAAATCAATAAAATTTAATTGGGACGGATAATAGGATTAAATCAAAATCGATGGAATACGACCTACGAGCACGCCTATTTATCGGTTTGAAATGGATAAAGTATATTAATTGTGAACGTGTTTGAGTCTTTGAGAGGGGTCGGAGGAAGAGCATACCAATTCTTTTACTTTTTCTTTCCTTTATAATATAACATGCATTCATTTCTTTATAAAAGTAGTTTTAATTAATTTACCATTTAAAAAATAGTGAGGCTTATATTACTTTAGAAAAATTTATAAATAGTTAATCCATCACCTAATAAAAATGAGTCACATAAATAAATTTATAAATAGTATCTACAATTTAATGTTTTACTCACTTGAAAATTTCCTTATGTAGTGACTAGTTTTTATTAAATGATGAATATACTGTTCACAAATCTTTAAAGATAAACAAAAAATTTAAATAAAAATAACGATTTTTGTTCTCTCTTATAATATTAATAATTATAAAATAAATATGTAAAGACAAATATTAACAAGTGCCTAATATTTATTAAAAAACTAAAAAGTAAAATAAAAAATAAAAAATATATTGAAATTTTGTATTTTTAAATCTTTGAGGATTTAAAAATTATTCTTTTAATATATAAATTTATTATTTTTGTTTCTTTAATAAATATTTTCATGACACTTGTTAGTAAGATTTATAATAGAAGAGTGAGGGTGTAGAAGAGACGGATACTAGTTGACCTGAAATAAGGAAGTCACCGCTTAATCGCGTGCACTTGTTTGGATGTGACTGTGGAATGCGTGTCAACAATTTAATACACTTTTCGCTTTTTGACAGTTTCATCCAACAAACCCATAACTCTCTCTATTCCTATCTTTAAATGCTCTAACTTCCCACCAAACACCCCCCCAATTGCCATCTTGCACCATCTCAACCACACTTCACGTTACCAATCTTTATTTAAAAAATATCCACAAGTAAAGTGGCAATTTTGGGTATAAGATTATGGATAATGTGAGCAACTAATCAAAATTAGACAAGTACTTTGTCTATTCAAGGACATATTAATCATTAATATGAGTTAAATTATTGGTTCTTCCATTAGGAGGAAGTTAGCAATGTTAGACAAGAAATATGCCTTACACGAAACAACCTACGATCTCTCCCTTTCTTTCTTTTATTATATACAAAAAGTGTTCTTAACATACTTTTTATAAATAAACAAAAATTATTAAAAAAATATATAAATAATTTATAAAATAATTTTATATACTTGAAAAAATTATTTATGCTACTAAAACAATATAATATTAAAAAAGATATATTATAGATGATGAGCAAATAAGATTGGAACATATATGATATTGTATTTCAACCTTTCAACATCAATAAAATTAAAAACAAATCACATATATGATTGGAACATATATAATGAGCAAATATTTCAAAGTATAAAATAAGTCAAAAGTCATTTGTTCTAATATGCAAGATTCAAACCCAACGAGCAAAGATTCCAACGACTTAAGAATAGAAAACTGGGAAAAAAAGGTACCTTGAAATTGGGAGGGAGAGGAGAATGCACTGGAAGGAGGAGAGAGAAACACGAGGGACGTAAGGATAGAGAAAGAGACACTAGAAAATATCAAAAATAAAAAAATATTTATTAATATTAATCAATTTAAATAGATAATTATTTTAATCAAATCAAACTTAAAAAAATAGGTATTCATTCGATAAATAAAAAAGTATTGAAAAAGCAATTAAATATTTATATATATAAATAAAATGTACAGTCTATATAAAATTATTTTATATTAATATTCAATCCTAAACACATTAAACATATACATAACTTTATTTTTCAACTTTTATTTAATATATATTGAAAAGATATGATTAATTTCATGTGTAATGAATAGTTCTTATTATTAATTCTTATAAAAATATTGAATTTAGTAATATAAAATCAGCATATTTAAACAAATTGTACCAGCATCAATAATATAATTCATAAAATACAATTTATGTTTTGATTAGTTCTCTAATGCCATTACTGCTATTGAGCTTGTTAATCGATCATTATAATTAGTGGCGTCTTGTCTCTTTGGAGCCTTCTCACAAGAGGAAACAGTCATCTGTTTCTTCCTAGTTAGATGCATTTTTAAGTTTGTCATATCTTTCTAAAAGGAAACACGTGTTGATATTTAGGCTTTGGACAATATTTCCTTACAACCATGTCTTTTATGGGAGTTACGCATCTAGAAGTTTTAATTAGTAGAAACAAAATCATATACTTTAAATATTTATGTGAAAAATATATGCATCATACATAAGTGATTAAATAGCATTATAATTAATTTATAATTATCACTGATAATTTTTTTGGAGATTATATAAATTATATTATTTTGTAGCTACAAAATTGGAGACATTTTAATATTTATCAATTGTATTTTTCTATGTGTTTTTGTATTTTAAATTGTTGTATTATTTTTATTTTATTTTCAATACTATCAAATATATCTTTTACTCTTAATGTGACCAAAATTATTCAAGAATTTATCTCTTTATATATTTTAACATTTAATTATTTACAAATAAAATTATTTAATAATTTTTAGGAAAACAATACTTGATTTTTAATATGACAATAATAAAAATTATTCAACAGCTAAAAGTGAAATATACAAGCTACCTCCAGTTACCCTGCTCTAGATCTATAAGTACGTTGACGGGTGGTCTTTGACTTTCGATTGTATTAAGTCGAAGTTTTTTGAAAAATTGAGTTTTCTTGTTTCTTTATAGATTTAAATTGTAATTTAGTTATGAATATTTATACTACACTCTTTTTTTCCCTCTATTATTATCAATTGAGTTGTTTTAATTTTTTTTATTTAAATTTTGATCTAATCCCCATGTTTTCTGTTTTTGTTATTTAATAAATTTATGAAATATTACTCGATTGTTGAGGGTTAAAGTGTAAACCTAATTAGAATCTCTTTTTCTTATTAATATAGCATCTCATGAGGCATTTATAAAAAGGAAAACAAATTTTTATAAGGAGCGTTTTGGAGAATATTTTTTTTATAATTAAATTTTAAAAATTAAATAAGATTAGTTAACTATAGAAATTATTAATTAGCATACATTATTTTTTAACATTAACATTGGAGAGAATAGTTTATTTTAAAGTATGGCTGGCTATAATAGGAGGGAAAAGGATGGTATATTTTAAGTGATGATTAATTGGTTTAATTTTTTAAGAGGAGGTGAAAGCAAACGCCATCATTGATCATTTTTTGATTCTCTTCCATCTTAAAGGTATTTGAAGGAAATAGAAAGAGAGATAATTAATTTAATTTCTCCATCTTTTAACTCAATCATAAATTTAATTAAAATTTATCTCTTTTCTTCTTTCAAACCAACTCTCTCCCTGTCTCTATTGAACCTAAGAGACCCTTAATTCTAATCATGTGCACATTTTAATCCTTGTCGTGTGTGAAGAAATGTAGTTATATATAGTAGTACATATAGGCTAAAATCAAATTAATGATGAAAGAGACATAAAGATGAATGGAAGCCAAGGTTGACTTTGGTGGATGTCCCTGCGTTTCAAAAGATTATATTTCTATATTTTCCAATTTTTAGATGAAAGAGATCCTTTGATTGTTCTACTTTACACAATTAATGGACTATCAAACGTACCAATTCAATACAGGTCAATATCAATAACTTTTACTGCAACTTGATCATCATTCATATACTCCCATATATTCCCTTTATGAGTAAATTAAGAGAATAGATCCATTGTAAACTTCATTCATTGTATTCTAATTTAAAGAACTCAATTACATAAATGTGACTTTTTTTTTTATTAGGATGTCAGTTTTTAAGATGGTTTGCTCAATATAGATTATTGTGACTTAATAGACCAGTCAGATTCGTTTTTCTTTCAATATTTTTCTATTTTAATTTATAAAAATCAAAACAAATATAGAGGTTATTTTAATTTATAAAAATCAAAACAACTATAGAAGTTCTAAAATAAAATTTTAAGACAAATAATATATAAATGAAATATTAAATGTGCTGTCTAATTTAAAGTATTTCTTACAAAGTGTAACTTTAAAGATAACAAAATGAAGACTTACATAATCAAATATATAATTAAATATGACCTTACCTAATAAAATAGTCCATCTCTTTAAATATGACTTTATGTAATAAATTAATCTCTCTCCCAAATTTTAAATCAAATACATCAAAATTTTTGTTTATAAATCGAAACAAAGGGAGCATGTCACTTTAATAATTTTTCACAAATTAACAAATATAATTAGTGTTGTATGAAAGAAAAAAATTATAAGTTACTTTACACAAATACCCTTCTTTAACTGTATGAGAAACATAAATTAAAAACATTGGAAAAGTATAAAGTAATAAATAGTAAATGACATAATAAAAAAGTAAATATTTATAATTAATTGATATTATAAAATATCATACAATTTGGGGTAAACCTATTTTGTTATAATGACATATAATTTGGGATTGAAGAATGGAGTTCACAAAATAGATAACTGGTCTAACAGTTCAAAATAGATAATTATTTGGCCTAGGTCTCCTTGAGTAAAATAAATGGTTATGATCATCCATAATTTCTAAAACTAAATCAATACCCACCATTCGATTATTACATAATAAAATTAAGACTGTGAAATTTAAAGTTAGTAACTTCATATAAAAAATAGTAAGAAATTAAAAATTAAAAATTGTATCGCTTAATCTATCTCAAATTGTATGTCATTTTGACATTTTATACAAATTAAAAAAAAATTATAAACTATTTTACAAAAATATTATCGATTAATGGTATGAGAAATATAAATTAAAATAATTAAAAAAATAAAGTAATAAAAAATGAAAGGATATATTAAGAAAATAAATATTTATGATTTATTAACATTATAAAATAATATATAATTTAGAATAATTTTTTTTAGAATGATATATAATTTAGTGCGAAGGGGGTACGTTGTATTAAATTATTATTTTTCAATTATTATAGATTTAGACTACGAAATTTAGCTTTTTTTGGGTATGGAGTATAATCTAATCCAATGAGTAAAAAGGCGAAACAATTGTACCAAATAAATTCACATAATCTGGAACGGTTTCACGCTATTAAAAAAAAATCAATTACTACTATGATTTAAAGATTTTTATGGTTAATCTATAACTCTAACAAATTAAAGCTAACAAATTAAAGTCAACCGACTGAAAACAATTTGAATGTCGCCGATTGTTCTTTGAATCTTTTTATAAGAGAAAAAAAAAATAGAGAAAAAATAATAATTTACCTCTATTTGTTAGTTGTATGGATTAGTATGAAGTCCGCTGATCCAACTCTATTTTTAATGCAAGTTAGATAGATTAGATCAAATGATTTGTTTATCTTTTGAATTTATTTTTTAAGGTTTTATATTAAAATGTGGGTGAAAGGGATCTATACGGTTCCATTCATTTTGATAACTTTATAATTTCTAACGATTCATGCTAATAATAAATCTCTCTCACATATAAGCAAAATAAAATTAACTTATCAAAAGTATTTAACTTCATTTAATTTTCCAAACCAATAAAATAGTATTATTTTCTCTAACTTCTACAAAATAAAAGTTATTGAGAAATAAAACATAAATTAGTTAAGGAGTATTTGAGACATAATAACACTGTATATAATTAATTTTGTTACGAGTTATTATATTTAAGACAAAAAATGTTAATATTTTTGTTTTGTATATAATTAGACAGGTGAAAGTACATATTAATTATTGACCATATTGTTGACAACTAGTGGCATTAATTATGAAATTTGGCAAAAACAAAGTTGAAATTAATTATAATGTACTCGAATTTCAAGAGCCATGTTATATAGAATTGTAGCCGGTACACATCTTCAAGCGGTTATATAGAATTTTTCATGAGAGATAAAAGTAATTTTTCTTAAGCGAATTCGCATTCCTCAATAGGTATCTATCTACCCAACCCAATTATATTTAGTACTATGTTTTCAGTACACGATAAAGATAATATTGCAGTACTATGTTTGATAATCTCTAATATATTATTAACAAAAGTGACTCAAGGATGATTAAAAGTATAACCTTTCACGATCAAAATCACGGTTTATAAAGTGCAATCTTTTGAGTTAGAGAATTTTTTTAGAGATTCTGAAAAATCATTAGATATTTTAAAATCAAAAGCTATTCTATTTTAAGATCATATGTTCCATTAATAAATAACTTTAATCGTCTCAAATTTTAAAATCAACCTAAAATCAATAGCAACTAAGTTTAATAACACAAATTCAGCAACAACAAAATAAAAGATTAATAACACAGTTTTTTTTATAATTGTTTGATCAAACTAGTATTAATTGGTAGGTCTAATTTATTACAAGTAAATTAAAACCTCTCCTGATGATTTCCTTTCAAAGCACCTTGCATTTCAAGTAACAAAAAATAATACACAATAGGAGAAGAAAATACAAATCATTGATTTATTTTTCAATAATAACTTAATTTACATAAAAGAATTAGGCATTAATTTAACCAAGACCAATATTCAAAGACAATTGAGTGACATATACTAGTAGTATCTTTTTCGTATAAACAAGGTCACAACTGTAAAGACTAATATTTCGAGTTAGATATGATAAAATAGCTACAAAAGTCTTTCTTCAAGAGTTTTAACACTGGTACGTGGGAGCGACATTTGAACATTGTTTGTTCCTATTTAGGGCCTAGAGTTTCACTCAAAAACTCCAGAGATAGCAGATGATGAAGACTTTGAATAACGTTCAATCAATGATAGTACCTTAGCAGCTTTCCTTCTAAGATGACCATCTCCATATATATTCATGCCAGTAAGACATACTAAATGTGATCTAGCTGTCACTCCATAGTATTCCACCATTTCCTTTGACACAAACACCTTCTCCATAAGTCCTAAAGCTTCTGCCTTAAGGGACTCACTACCCCAATTCAAAATCTCCAATAAGGGTCTCATTGCATTTGACTCATGCAACAAACGAGCACCCCTTTGTGGAAATTCCTCCAAAACCAATGTAGAAAGTGTTTGTATTGCTTCATAAGCAGTTGCATGAACCTCACCATGTAACAACTTTATTAAACCAGGTAAAGCATTTGCTTCCAAGAGACAAAATGTGGAGGTAACACTGCATACACTGTCGTGTGCTGCGCATAATGGAACACGTGATGATTTGAAAAACCAGCAACCGTTTGGTTTGGATGCAACTGTTAGCTTTGGAGTGCTCATAGAAAGATCGCCAATGAAAGCTGCAGCTATTGCCTTTGCTGTGACTGAACCGGTATTGAGAAAATCAATAAGTAATGGATATATGCCTCGGTTAACCAAATCACGTTGTGACTCGATGTTTGTAGGATCTGTGAACCTGAAGAGAGCGCTGAGAGCATTTTCTTTTGCTTCCATTTTTCCGGTTTTTAAAATGCTTATGATTGCATCAAGTCCTCCCATTTCAATCAACATTGTAGTTAGTTTTCGTTCCGATTTCGGTAGGTTAGCTAGTAAGCCAGCTGCAGCCATTTGTACATTATCATTGTCATCATTCTCTAAAAATCCAATCAAAGCTTCCAACCTTCTAGGCTTGAAGAGGTATTCAACTACTCCTTCCGGTTCGTGCTGAGAGAAAAGATATAGCAGGTTTATCGCAGTCTCTCGAATTTCTGAGTCAGTGTCATCAAGAAGTGGAAGAATTAGAGACACACCATTGGCTGCAAGAATTGCTTTCTTCACCAAACTAGTCTCAAACTTGCAAATACCAAGAAGAGCGCGTAGTGCGGGCTTACGAAGGCTGTGACCTGAGTTGGATGTTTTCTGCAAAACTAACAATTTTGTGATGATGGAATCTAACTCAAGCTGTTGCCCTTCTCCGTCAACGAAGAAATCAATTCCATCATCATCAGAAGAAAGCTTCTCAAGAATTTCTGAGCATTTCATGGTAATGAATGATCTCGTCCGAGGAGAGAACATTAAATCTAGAATAAGAGGAACACCGCCGGAGGAAGCAATAATTCCCTTGTTAGCATGAGATCCGGCTAGTTTAACCAGCGCAGACAATGACAGATCTTTTGATTCAATACTTCCAGACAGCATATCTATCAAAGGAGTTATAACTCCTTCCTTACCAAGGAGCATCAAATTTGAATCATCCAAATCCAAATTAACTATAGCTTTTGCCATTGATATTCTCGAATCCGGTCCTGAGTACAGAAGAAGAAATATAGTTAATTATATCGGTCCTGTGAAGTGTGATGAACAGTTAAATTTAGTGCTTATAGCATTAACACTAATCATATTAATCTTTACGTATAAACTATTTCTATAGTAAAAGATAAGATAAACATAATATTTTCTGCCATTGCAGTGCCAACTATATTTTTGATGTCATGAAAATCATTCATCTCATAACAATAAACATGTTTCCACTAGAAAACATTCCACCATCTTACCTCGAATCATGCGATTGGCTAGTGGCTTATACCAGCCACAATTAGCAGCAGTGATAATGCTGCTTTCATTTATTTCAAAAAGCTCCATCAAAATCTTACATGCAACCTCAGCTGAATCGTTTTCTGGGTCCTTTGCAAGGGTTACAAGGTAAGGAACTGCAGTATGGTTTTCAGAAAGTTTTTTGCAAAAACATTGATTCCAACCAGATCGGTCTTGAAGTAACTCGTGTAGCAAATCAGTTGCTGCCTTTGAAATGTTAGAGTCACTCTTTAAGCACGAAATAATATGATCCCATCCTTGAGACTCGGCCACTTTCTCCTATTACATTTTATGCAAATGTTTAATTTAAATTGGTCTTCAAGATTTCATGTTTAATATGTATATATAGGATTATAATGAATCAGGTTATCTCAGTGGTAGTCCACTTTCCATTCAGGTATCTATAACATTTAGATATTGATAACATGAATGAAGTGAAACATAATTAGCAACATGAATTTTTGAAAAACATGAGACAAAACTGCACAAGAAGTAATTTATCTTAATTTTGAAGTTTCAAATAGGTACTTTATCTTCTCTTTTTCTCAAGTTTATTTTTCATTTCTAGTCCTTTATGTTTAAAAACGTCAGCAGTGGTAGACCAAACTTCAATTTTCATCTATGCATGTTGCCAAAAGTTTTGCTTGATCATTCAAAAAAAGTAAATTACATCTTCGATTCATCAAAGATAATATCTAAATTACATCATAATACTATTACAATATCTAATCGTCAAAATTTACATGATAATTTTTTGTTTTTATTTAAGATTATGGCCTCGTTGTTGTCAACGAGGTCTTAATTGTAGTGCAGAGTGGTGAAACAATCTTTATAGTATCATTCAATTATCATGTACACAAATTTGTAACATAAGTGGACAAAGTTTGTTCAACGATGTAAGCATTTTAAAAAATAAAGGACTAATTTGACACGAAAAAGATAAATAACATGTTTGAAACTTTAATTAAGTTAAAGGACTCTGGTATAGTTTTGTCAAAACATAACATTCAAAAGGATAAACCGATAGTATAATCAAGGTCATATTTTCAAATTGGTTGTGCCTAATTATGTCTCTCCCCTTCATCCCACTAAATTATAAATTGCCAATCCTCAAGAAGGAATTGTGTGGTTTAACTGAAACAAAAAAGAAAAATGACTTTCTTACCTTGTTTCTTGCATGCCCCTCAACAGCATCTTTCAAAGTGATCAAAATCTTCATCTTCACTTCTCTGTCATTAGACTTCCCAAGTTTAGAGATAACAATATCAGTAAGCTCTCCAATAGAGATCCAATCCTTGTTAATAGAATTCTCCTTTATTAGAGCCTGCATTTGGCTCATGGATTCTTGCAGGTCACAATTTAATAACAAATTTTCCCTAATAGACCTTATCAAGAGACAGTAATTAAGTTCTCTCCACTCTTCAATGGATTGTCTTAGTGGAATATTAGACCTTAAGCTAGTATCTTGAAGAACCTCTTTTGTTTCCGGGTCGGTTTGATTTCCATCGTAAAACCAAGCTTCAATAGCAGATCTCTCACATGTTGTACCTGTGCAAAGGCTAACAGGATCAACCATCACACCTCCAGTTATACAACAAAGGAAAGAATTAAGTGGCATGATATATTTCTCCCTTGAACCATATCTCTCTATCACTTGAAGCCTTTCAAAGTATTGATTCTTAACTTCTTCATAATCCCTTGCTGCATCAGCTCTTGAGAGTAACTTAATGATCTGCTCCAAGAAAACAAATTCAGCTTTTTCTTTCCGAATTGCAGCTTCTTCTTTTTCCTTCTTAATGCTGGCCAACTCTTTTCCTATCTCAGATGGTTCCACTGGCACTCCAACTGCCCTCGCGATCTCCTCAAGTATGTCGTTCGCAAAAGCCTGATCTTGTTTCTGTTCTCTTAGTCCTTGGTTCAACTTGTCAACAATTTCAAGCTGAGATTGTGAAGCCTCGAACTCAACCCTTTGCATCTTATCCTGTAGTCTATGAACCTGATCAGAGATTCTTGATTGGATTCCAGTATTTGCAATAGGAAGTGTAGCCAGAGACTTTCCGATATCCCTCGTGACTTGTTTAACTTCCTCGACTATGGACCGACACTTAACCAATAAGTAAAAACGACCGCGATTCTTGTACTTTTCAACCAAATTGTTTGCTTTCTTAACATCTTTTTCAAGGGACTCTAGAGCAACTCTTGTAGGTAGTGAATCATTCAATTTGTGAAGCTGTAATTCCTTTAGGACCGGCTCAATATCAAATAGATGTTTTGAAAGGGCCTTGAAACTTTCTTTACCAATAAGAACATCAGATGCTGCATGAGCTGTTCTCAAAACCTGGTTTGTTACCACAGTTAAAATTGTACCTATAGGTATGAGTTCCAAACCTACCATGGTAAAATCTTCTGCACTGGTTGATTTTTCTACTCAAACTAAACTCTGTAATCAAATTCCTATAGATCTGTCCTCTTGTAGTGCATAGAAAATATTCTGCACCGGTTCATTAATTCTTGAGTAAGCCACTAAACAGAGAACATATTTAATTGGTAATACATGTAAACACTTTTTTGCATAAATATTTTTACATAATAGTACACTAGTAATTATCTACTTAACCATGAGAACTCAATAACACTAAGTTTAAGAGTAGCTAAGAATCCCTGATAGAAACAAATTGAAAAATTGTATCTAAGCAGCAGCAACTAAAATTTATCATGCTGGGGCCAATGTTGTCTGTATTGCAAGCTAAAAGCAAACAATTGGAAATCAAGACATAATTCAATGACTAACAAATGAAGAGACATTATACATTATCTATGAAGCACGGACACCAATACCAACACCTGGACATCAGTAAAACATAGAAGTGTCCTATTGGTCCGATACCGACATGTGTCAGACACTCGGAAGACATCTTTAATTTGAAGTATCTGGACTAAAAAGATATTTATAGAACCTTACCAAATAAAAATTGAAGTATTTAAGGAATAATAATAACCAAGGAAAAGCAAGTGACATGTATTGTAGCAATAAGAAGGAAAGAAAGAGTGGTAGAGTTACCTCAGAAGTTCCAAATTAGGGAGAGAAGCAGAACTGATTGTGGATGTTGTTGTTATTTGGCAGTGAAGACATTATTTGGGAAGAGAAGAAGTATAAGGCTTTGAGGAAAATACGAGGAAAGTATGTATCATTTTTAATGGAAAAGCTTTAACACGGTTTGACAAAGGTTCAGAGTGCAGAGAGGGTTACAGACCAATCCGTGGCATACTTTCTCTCCCAAAGACTACATTTTCTTTTCCTCCAAAATTTAGTAATGGGTCCAGGGAACGCGGACACTTCGATATCTTTCTTCAAGTAACATATTCTAATCCTAAATACAAAATGAAATCATTATCAAAATAAAAATTGTCTCATAATTAATGTCATTATCAAATTTTAATATAACTTTAATTATTTTTTCATGCAATATCCTCCAATAATAACTATATGCACCACTTATAAAATATTATTATATAATATTTTATAAAAAAAATATTTTTTTTAATTATTATATTTTTTAACATACGTGTAAAAATCTTAAAATCTTTGAGAATGTTCCTTTGTATCATAAATTTAAATTTGATTTGGACACTTTCATTTATCAATTAATATTGACTTTTTTTTTTACTATAACCAAGTCTACTCAAACAGATTTATTAGTAATCAAAGATGATTAGAATAAATTATAGTCTAAAATGTTTGTTATCTTTAAAATCATTTAAAATTGAAATCTTGTCTCAATAATGTCTTTTTATGAAGACAAACTTTCTTGTATTAGATTTTGATACTTGCATTCTATCTTTACATTCTATCTTTTGAGTTTTGAAAAATAAAATTAAGTGACTATCATAATTTTTTTAAACCACGAAATGTTTCATTCATTTAAAAAGTGAGATTTTACATAATCACCAACACGGTTAAAAAAAAAAACTTAATCAACATAATTAACAAAATGACATACTGCATCAGCCAATCAAAACTAATTCATTCTCCATTTTTTTTGTCAACAACAAAAATTATAAGGAGAAGTAAGCTACTTGGATAGAGATGAATCATTTTATGACGATGATGAAATATATGGCTTTGGAAGGTCCTCGTGTGGAGGAGGAGAAGGACAAAAAGGTAGGAGGATTGATTTGATATGGAAGATTTGAAAGGAATTGAAACGTTCTTTACCGATAACATATGTTGCATGAGCTCTTCTCAATACCCGGTTTGTTAGTTGTTACCCACGTAAGTATTGTACCTATAGTTATGAATTTCAATCGAACCATCATTTTGCATTGATTGGTTTTTCTACTCAAAATGAACTCTAAAATAAAATAATATAAGTCATTTAACAGAGAAAATATGTAATTTTTAATAATTGTAAACAATTTTTTCATGATAGTGTACTAATAATAATTCTCTACTTCAATTTGAGAATTCAGCAACATACCATTAGTTTAAGAGTATCTAAAGAACCCTTATAAAAATATTGGGAAAAAATTAAGTCGATAGAACTTCAAATGAGTTTATAAAAAAGTACATCTTCTCATTAAAAATAAGTTATTTTTAATATAAAAAGCTTTTAAAAAATAATTAAAAAATTGTATCTAATTATTTATCAACATGAGGACACCACTATAACATGTTCGTCCCACACTATCACATGTCAAACAGGCAGGAGATAATGATAGACTTGCCTCGCGGAAGTAGTAAACTAGGGAGAGAATATAGAACAGAGAAGCAGAGCTGATTGTGAATGATGTTGTTGTTGTTTGGCACTTAAGACATTAATTTGGAAGAGAAGAGTAAGACTTGAGCTAAGACAATGGTTAAAATTGAAATGAAGCAAATAGTGACCCCTGTTATCAAATTGACTTCAGTGTTCCTTATTCAATTGACTTCATTGTTCCTTATTCGATTTTAATATTTGATTGAATTAAATTTTATATCATAATTTGTTTTTTAATTATATCAAATCCGATGAGACGTGGGGTCAATAAGGGTTGAACAAAATAACGATGAGATCGGATTAAATCTAAGATAAGACACTAAATAGTAATTTTTAAACTTTTTAAAAAAAAAAAACATAAAGAAATTCATAATAAATAATATCATTTCCCAATTCATTCAATAGTTTAATATTGTTAGAGTGAATCAATAATTAAAAAATAATTATTTGTCTTAAAGTAAGTTGGAACGAGACGAGTAATCCAAAATCGATCATTTTTTCTATTTTATCATTGTCTTATCTTTATTGTTTTGTCTTTATTTTTTTGAGATTGAATTAGATCCATCTCATTGTTTATGGATCAAGACGGATTCGAGGGACATATCAAATTTTGTAAATCCTTACTACTAGATATTTTACTTTTGGAGTGTGTGGACTAATTATATTTTTAAAACAATATTTTTTTATATTTTCTATTTTTATGTAAAAATTAAATTTAAGGTTCTAAAATTTGTTTAAAAGTACATAAAAAGTATAACCAAAAAGTATAAATAATTACTAATAATATATGAAAAAACTTAAAAATTATATTTTTAATGATTTTTCAATCATGTTTAGAATATTATAAATATCTCTATTACGAAAGTTTAGAATTTTTACTATGTGAACTTTTTGTAATAATTATACAATCTTCTAAAAAAGAAATGAGATCGAAGAAGACTCACACAACCAATTGTTGAATTGATAAAGGAATGTGTAAATGTTCCGAAAAATTAACTGAGCGCAAAATTGGCATGGGTGGTCAACAATGACTGCTTCTCCGATTTGCACCAATTAAGACGGTGTGATTGGCTTATGCGTCTAGGTGTGGGAAAATAATAATAATTGCCAGATTGTTCTTAAGTTGTCTCACCCATACACCTCTAGGGTATTAGATAAAAGAGAAGGAACGTCAAATACAAATCATATTTTTTGTGGAGTGGACGACTCAATGAACGGTCACAACATAGTGCGTCTGTCTTAATAACCTTTTTTCTTGAAAGAGAAGCATGTTAGATGATATTTTTGTTTAAGGTATTTTGTCATCTATTGGTCATTATCATTAATTATAATCATATGTGCGTAATATATTGTTAACTTGGCTCTGCTTTTCGACGAGCCTCACTCTTTTTTGTTGATTAGCCATCGCCCATCGATCAGCTTTTGGAGACCAACTTGCATGAAGCGTGTTTGATAATAATAAATTAATAATAGTACATGACGAGGCGTTGTGAAGAGTTATAGAATTTTAAATTTTCAATCATGTGTCCTTAATTTCAAACAAAAAAATATTCCTCTAAACACTTTCACTTCTAGGTTGGGCCGTGAAATAAAAGTTAGTATTAGAAAATTATAATTGTAGCACTATATTTGAAAATCCAAAGATACTACTATATTACTACTATATTTACTAAAATTATTCACAAACCAAATATGTCCATCCATGTCTTGGATCTTTTTAGTGATGTCTTAGATTATATTTGAGTATTATAAATGAAAAATGTGATTAGAAAGAAATATTTCATTAAAAAATGGTCATTAAATTTTTAAATAAAAATAATAATAAATACTTAATACCAATAATATTATTAAAAATTTAAAATTGTCGTTGAATAACTAAAATATCTATAATTTTATGTATTATAAAGTTTGCATGAATAAGGAATACTTGTTAACCAGACTCAAAAAATAGCGAGTCATTATATCATTCTTTGATCACATCTCCTCTAGGTTCAATATTGTAAATCAGTATATTATAAATAGTCGGCAATACCTTTTACGATTAAATATACCCAATACCCGACCCGAGTACAAAACTCAAATGTAATGACTTGGCAAGGTCTACTTAAATTCTGTAACTCATAAAATTTGGTTTACTATGTGTTTGGTGAGGCCTCAAAAGTTCTATAAGAACGGTATTCATTAAAAAAAAAATTAATAATAATAAGAAGTGGAACCCACTAATACTGATGATATTTATGACTTTGTTGAAGAAAAAAAATGTTGTGTATATAAACCCATTTCCACAGAAGCATATATTATGGTAAGCAAAGCAAACCATGGAACCAACATTGCAACGCTCTCACTCTCCCACCATTCTCGGAAAGTACCAACTTACTCGCCTCCTCGGCCGCGGCAGCTTCGCTAAGGTCTACCAAGCCCGTTCCCTCCTCGATGGCGTCACCGTTGCCGTCAAAATCATTGATAAATCCAAAACCGTCGATGCTGCCATGGAGCCTCGTATAATCCGCGAGATTGACGCCATGCGCCGCCTCCACCACCACCCTAACATCCTCCGAATCCACGAAGTCATGGCTACTAAAACCAAGATCCATCTCGTCGTTGAGTTCGCCGCTGGTGGTGAGCTCTTCTCCGCTCTCTCACGCCGAGGACGCTTATCCGAATCCACCGCTCGTCGCTACTTTCAACAGCTTGTCTCCGCACTTCGTTTCTGCCACCGCAACGGTGTCGCTCACCGTGATCTTAAACCACAGAATCTTCTCCTTGACGCCGACGGCAACCTCAAGGTCTCCGACTTTGGACTTTCTGCTCTCCCGGAACACCTCAAAAACGGCCTCCTTCATACTGCCTGTGGTACGCCGGCGTACACCGCTCCGGAGATTCTCCGCAGGAGTGGCGGTTACGACGGGTCCAAAGCCGACGCGTGGTCCTGTGGCCTAATACTCTACGTACTCCTCGCTGGTTACCTTCCGTTCGACGATGTAAATATTCCGGCGATGTATAAGAAGATTTCCCGGCGAGATTACCGGTTTCCAGATTGGATTTCGAAGCGGGTGCGTTTCGTGATATATCGGTTACTTGACCCGAATCCTGAAACCCGAATGAGTTTAGAGGCTCTGTTTGGGAACGAGTGGTTTAAAAAATCGCTTAAAGACGAAGCGGAAAAGAGCGTGTTTGGGTTCGATTACGGAAAGGAAGGGAAGGATTTAGGTTTAAACGCGTTTCATATAATATCTATGTCTTCGGGTTTGGATTTGAGTGGTTTGTTTGAAACGACGTCGTTGGAGGGTGGGAAGAATAATAGTGATAGGAGGGAAAAGAGGTTTATTTGTAGTACGAAGATGGAAGTGGTTGAGGAAAAAGTGAAAGAAGTGGGAAGGGTTTTGGGGTTTAAGATTGAGGTTGGGAAGAATAGTGCAATTGGTTTGGTGAAAGGGAAAGTGGTTTTGGTAGTTGAGGTGTTTGAGATTATGCCTTCTCAGCTTGTTTTGGTGGCTGTTAATGTGGTAGAAGGTGGGTTGGAGTTTGAGGATAATCATTGGGGGGATTGGAAAGCTGCTTTACAAGATCTTGTGCTTTCTTGGCACAATCAAGAATCTTCATGAATATATTATACATACATAGTGCAATGGTGATAGCCTGATAGGTCATATGATCCTTGTTGAAGGATCTACATGTTAGAGTGAATGGAGTGGTATACTGTAAATAGTTAGTTGCTAAACATGACTTATTCAGAAAGAGATGACTAAGAATTAAACATTAGTATATGATATAGAATGATGCTGGTTGTTAATAGATGTTTAGTGAGATATACCTCTTCAATTGATTTTTAGTTAAATTACAGGTGTGTGTTCATTTATGTTGGTTTCTTCCATTTCGTTTTTGAAGGAAAAAATATATAATAATTATTAATGTACATGAGGATTAATGATGCTAATGTTTTAATTTCTTTTTTATTCAATGTTTTAAATTTCTTCTGCCTTTAATTTGAGTCATATAGGAAAATTTATGGTTTTAGTTGTGATTAGGGATTATCATGTTATTAGATCCTATAGTTCTACTCATACCAGCAATTTATTTGTTCCTATTAATATATTATGGCTAATTAATATGCAAAGTACTCGTCACCTTTATTTTTGTCGTATATAATAAGACATTATATGAAATTATTTTGTCTTCGTGTAGGAAGGCATGCAATGCAAAAAGGGAACTAGTAATTAAGGCAACAAAAAAAAATGAATATGTATGTGTTAAATTCAAATATAATTATATATCAACTAACTTATATTATATTCAATGTTATTATTTTTTTCTTCATATTTAATGTTATTATTTACAAAATATTCTCACATTAATTCATGAGTTAAATAGGCTTGTCTTGTTGAAACAATTTTACACTATTTACACTAATAATTAAACAACGTGTGTATTGGATTATCAAATTATTTTATAATAGTAGTTACAATCAATTATTTTGTTTTCATTTTTATTTTTTTACTAATTTTTTATTTATTAATTGTCTATGTTTTCTTTTAATCATTAATTTGTGAGGAAAATGACCATATTAATTATAGGTCATTTAGTAAAGTATATTTCTTATTTACATAAAGTTAAGAAAATCAAACGTATTTTATTATCATCTTTAATAAATATAAAAGTACATATTTTTACTTACTATAATTG
>JBBPBS010000968.1:27559340-27637210 GCA_037974835.1 Cicer judaicum
ATTATTGCTTTATATTTTGTTTTATTATAAAATTTAAGTGTAAAATAAATTAAAATAAATTAACATATGTTAACTAACTATAAATGAAAATGGGTCATGCTAGAAAACCAAAATTAAATGTTTTGAATTGAAAACAATAAATTTGAAGTTTTAGAAAAAAGTTAAAAATACAATTTTCAATACATTTTTAAGTTTTCTTAAAGTGATCCATGGTTTAATTTTATGTTTTTATTTATCAGCACAAAAGCTAATCAATAAAAATTAATATATTTAAAGATTAATTTTCTTTTCTTTTAATTAATTATTCTTTGATCATAAATATAAATAAAAATAAAAATATCAAATTTTATATTAAAAATATATTGACTTTTATTTATATTTATGACAGAAAATATTAGCAACAACAAAGAAAATATCAAATATTAATAATCGAAAGATATCCAGACATCAAATTTTATAATTCACATATAAGACGTGCGCACACATGTTCATATGGATTTAAAGTATGAGTTATGTTAGCAAAGTATTTAAAAATAGAAATTCTGTATTAGATAGAAATTTTTAATATAAGATTTATATATTGAGATACTTAACAAGTGTTATTATTGAATTTTTTAGTATTTCCTTTGAAGTATACTCCCTTTAGTTATTATTATAAGCAAAAAAAAAAAAAATAACATCAGATGTTGGTAACTATTATAAATAAAAATGAATTATTTTTGACTCATTTAATGCTAATATTTTTAATCTACCCCTACTTTAATAAAAAAAAATGTTTAATATTGATAGTTAATTGTTTAACATTCAAATAACCATTTTTTGTAAAATTTAGATTATACCTTACATGAAATCTAGAAAATTAATAACACTAAATTAATTTTTTTAATAATCGTGAAAATAATTATTTTTGCTGATAATAATGACTAGAGGTTATATATCATTTTTCATAATAGCGATTTGGTAAAAAGAACTCATAATAGATTTATGATGCATAGTAAATGGCGTTTCAATCCAAATTAGAGAAGACTTAAGAGTCACTAAATACTTAAAAAAAAATTACATTTGACTTTTTCAAATAACACTAGCAGACATCAAACACACAATCTACAATTCAATGTTTATTTTTTACCATTACATAAAGTCACTGGAGTTTGAATTTTATTTATTTTTATTACTATAACTCATGTTTGAATATTGAATAGAATAGAATAGCATAATTGAGAATTATAAAGTAGTTTGGTGGTATTGGGTGATGGGTTTAGGAGTTGATAAGTATAAGGTGTTGGGTTTGATTATCATCCATTAACTTTTGTTTTTACTCAAGAAGCAAAATAACATATTTTTGTGGTGTGAATTAAATTGAATGTACATGTAATTATAAAGATTAATATTTTAAGTCAAATAAATTTATAGTGAGTAGTAAAGTTCTTCCAAAAAAATTTAAGGTTGGTTTACTCTTATAAGATTAATTTGTATTTCGTTATATATTTATTTATTTTTTCTCTTCTTTCATGAATCCAAAATACAAAGCAACACTGACGAGTTCTCTTACAGGAAAAAACAATCAATTAATCACATAGGCATAGAGATTCTTGTATGCATTTGAAAAAAAGAAAAAGATATAACAAGGACGTATAGTCGATCTATTTATTCAATCAAGAGGCTTTATTATTGGGACTGCAAAGTGACATGGTCCTACCATATTGAGCATGTCTTCCAACATTCAACGGCTTCAAATTAAGCATGCATATGATAATTTCTTAAATTATGGGATAAGTTACACAAGTTCTAACTAGTCAGAATTGTTTATTCAACCCACTATCCCATGTGAGTGTGGAACCATCAAGCAACCCCGTTAAAATAAATCCAAATACTTTTTTGATATGCTCAAAACATATCTACATTATTCGTCAATGTCAATGTTACTTTCTCTCTAATTAATTTCTTCTTTTTAAGTGTAAAGTTTAACATTTTGCTGAAAGTTCACCACATCAATCCTAATTGTAAAAAAAAAAAAACTATGTTTTAATATTTTCAAATTGAAAAAAGTATCAAAATAAAAAATGGTATTATAAAAATATATCAAATTTATATAAATAGATATAATATTTTTGAATTTTAATTTACTCTAATTTACGAGAAAGAAACGACTTATTGTCAAATGTTTAGTCTAAAAATAAATAAATAAAAGATTCTAATATACATAAATCAAAACCATCTCTCTTCGAATGATATTTATAATTATATTCTTTTGTTCAAGTACTTAATCAGTACTAATTTTTTTCTAAAAAAAATAATGAGTTGAATATATGAAAGTAAATGTGACTTGTGTGTATAAGGTCACATATAATGATAATTCTCAAGCATTGCACGCTTGCTTTTAATATAGAGTGTAAATCTTCAAATTCTAACTATTCACGGAAACTCCATCATATCAAATTGTAGTTATTAAATCAATGAAAAATATCTAATTATTTATTGTGGTGTTGAGTTAAGATAAAATAACAGTACAAATTTATTTTATATTGCAAATGGACGATATCTTAATTATTAATTATATGGTAACATCACATGCAAGCTTTTAAGCAATATAATTTTTTAAAGGCAAATATATATAGGAGTGCGTTTTGAGGATATTTTTTGTCCACCACATTTGGATTTATACATATCTATTGACTAAAGATATTTCTGGATTGCATATTTGTATCGGTGTATAAGCTTTCTAAATGCTTCGATTACACACTTCACTGCTTAATTACTACGGTGCCGACATTAATAGAAAAAATTAATCACCTTTTAAAAGCTTCTAAGAAAGGGACCAATTGATGATGTCCCTACTTCAAAGAGATAAACTTAGATATTTTTAAGAGATAAAAAGAAGGATGTGTAAGTTTCTATTAGTCATAACAAGAAAATATAATTAAATACTTACATACAAACAAGCAAGTTCAACTTTCCCTCACTCTTTCATTTTCAGTTCAATCTCTCTTCATAAAACTAGTTGATTCTAAAGTATGTGTGTTTTTTTCATAATATATTTTTCGTAAACGATAATTGAGGCTTTAATTCACTTAAAGACAGTTTTTTTAAAGAAATTTCAATAACGTAAAGTTAACTTTACCATAATCACTTTTAATTAGATGATTTTTATTAAACATAGTTAATGAATTAGTTAATTGAATAAATTTAGTTAATTGATCGGTTAGTTACTGGGTTGATTAAATTTGAAAGTGTTTTATGAATAGAGTTATTGTGTTTTATTATTTTGTAATTTTTCTAATCAATCACTATAAAATATTTAATAAAATACATCAAATTCTTAAATTTATTTTTAATAGTTGATTCATCTTCAATTATATAATTATTTGATTGCTAACGATTTTTTATACAAGTGCTAACAATTTTTTTAACAACTAATAGTGTGAACATGGCCATCAAATGTAACGATATTTTTATTTTTATTTTCGCTTAGTAATATCGGGGTACACAAAAATGTATCGACGGTACATTTAACAACTTATACTAATTTTGATTTTGAGCTGAAGTTTCTTTTTAGAGTTTTTTCTTTCTTTTATTCGTTAAAGCAAAAATAGTTCATTTGAATTTTTAAGAATTATTATTTGTTCATGGCTTCTTCTCTTATTCCAATATTTTTAGAAATGGTCAATCTTTATATTTTTTTTGCTAAATTAAATATCTGAACTACTCAATCTATACTTATTAATTAAGAATTTCTGAGTACACAGGAAGTGAGAGATAAAATCACTAAATACGATTGAGAGTTTCATTATTTTATTTAATTGTTAGTGTAGACTTGGGTCCAAAATTTGTCTATATCTATACCTAATAATAAAGGAATATGAATATGATGTTTTGGTATAGCCTACTTTGCTTCCAAATTTACCCTTCTCTTGATACAGTTTCCAAAAGTAACTTCTCATAACCTCTCAGTTTTATTATTCTTTAAACTATTTGCCAATCAAATAAAAAAACAATATTTAGTGGAAATAAATTTGTTCCTGGAAAATAGATTATTTACTTATTTTTGACTGGCGGGAGAATGAGGTTGCACATATAAAATAACTATATATAGACATGTTTTAATTTATATGAAAAATTTATCATATAAGAAGGTAATTATATCAAAAAATAATTAAAACATATAATAATATAATTCTAAAAAGAAAATAAGAAATCATATATATACAAATGGAAGAATCTCTCACAAACAATAAAGTCTTTTAACGGTTACACTAATAACTAATAACTAAATAACTGATAACATGCTTCCTATGCATACATTACAACTAAGTCATTACTTCATCTCTTTGTCATTCTATTTTCCCCCCACTATCCTAACAATAAGTTATTCATTCCTCTAATTTTTTCTTCTATTCTTCTAACATTATCTCTACTTTCGTGTTCATCAAAAATCTTGAATTTTCAAGTTTAGTTTTTATTGTGACATCTACATTAAATATTTATACTTAATTATCGATCTCTATTGTATGATTGTGTAATATATTTCAAGTATATAAATAATATTTGTTGAATACGTTTTTGTTTGTTTTTTCTTCCACCATTATTTCTTTTTATTTCCATTAATTTTCTTATATAAAATAAATCCATTCAATTATTAATTATATAGATTATGATCTAAAGTCATGTTCAGTTATTATATTAAAAAATACTAAATTTATTTGTTCAGAGAGGTTTGTCATTTACATTACTTCCATCCATATTCCTTCTTATTGTGTTCTTTAAATATTCACCACTAGGATAGAAGGGTCTCTCTCGATCTTATCTAATTTTGTTTTTTGTTTCGAAGAAAAAATATCCCTGGAGCTTTGATGGGTTGTTACTGAAAATTAACAAAGTATAATCAAGGAATTTTGTAAATAATTAAGAAAGTTCTGAATAATTTGGAGCAATGATCAAAAATAGAATTACATGATTTATTTTTATAAATACTCATTCTTATTTTGTCAATCCGTATAAATAGAAGTGCATCATATTCACCACGATGATGCATTTATTTTGTTTTCAATCATGCAATAAAAATAAATTTTATTATAATATGTTTTTCAAAATATAATCAACGAATATTATATATTACTACTTTTATAAATACTCTAAATATAATTGAAAATTATAAGGTTTTGTCTAAGATCTCATGTATAAGTTTATTAAGTATCTCAACTTAAATATTTTTATTTTCAAATATCCACTCTTGTAAAAAAATTAAAATAACCACCTTAAAATATATGGTTTACTAATTTATTTTTTTACTATCTTCACTAAAATCTAAAATTATAGTCAACGGTTACATATTCATACACTTAACTCATACCACTAACTCCATTTCATTAACTCCTATTTTTCATTAAAGAATCAATTGCACTTAACTCCTTCCACTAAGTCTTCTATTATTAACTTCCTAATATTGTCAACTTCCTAATTACACTAATATTTTTATTTTTTTTAAGAGCAGATCAATCGTTTAAAAGTATACTCAATTTATTGATGGAGTTCCACAGTAATGAAAAATAAAACTTAATTTAAAAAATTGTAAATAGAGAAATAATTGCTCAAAAGATAAATATATAATTTATATAATTTATATTATTCATCTACAAAAAATATAAGTTGTGTAGCATTTAACATTTTTATAAATAAATTAAAATTTTATTTATTTATTAGGAATCTTTAAGATGTTATATCAAGTTTAAACGATCATGGTAAGCAGATCTTATAAATTAAAGCAAAATATTTGCATTCTTCGTGCCCTTATATTTTATGGCATAATTTTTTAAATATTATTTAAAAACATATAGATAGAAGACAGTGTATCTTTATTTGTACATAATATTGTGTGAATTGATTTGTAGTTTTTCGAAAGTCAAGAATTCATTGATAAAGAAATATACGATATATTGACAAGAATCTTTATACGTTAATAAAAATTCTAAATTATTGACGTTTTAGTCTAAATATTTCATTTTTGTAACTACTTATATAAAATAAATTTTAATATCAAATAGAAAAATGAAACATGCTTCTAACTCAAAGTCTATGCTTGACTTACTAGTTAAGCCAAATCAATTATGACAAAGTAATAAAATTTGTACACAAAAAATATTCCATACTTTATTTTATATTTAATTTAATATCTATTTTCATATTTTATTTATGTTTTTTCTTTTTCATATTTTTACCGTGTCATTTCTTAACATCTTTCTTTGTATTTTTATATGAAGTTTTGTATATATTATCTCGACAACTTTATACACTAAACATAAACATGTATGTTTCATAGGTTTCTTAAACAATTGTACTTTTGTGTATGTAATTGTTTAATAGTTACAGCATTCAAAATAATTTGAATCAAATAGAAAAATATACCAAACTCACATTTTTATACTTTACTACACATGCTAAACATTTACTATATTTATAGGTACTAATATATAGATATAGACTAACGTCCAAATGGCCACAATAATATTAAACACCTTTTTTCATTCGACTACAAAATATTCATACCAAATAAGTTGACTATATAATACTTTTTTTTTGTCAAATAATTGCATTTTACTTTCTTGATAATATATATTATTGTAGTTGGTTGAAGGATACTTTATTATCTAAATTTTTATTTACATAATAAATTATTTTAAAAAGTAATATACTATAAATGTCATTTAAAAAAAATCTTAAATAAATAGGTCCATTATAAATAAAAGAAACTGGATGAAGAAAAGAGAGGAGGAATTTTGGACACGGTATACAACTCATAGTTGGATACCACATCTTTGGGATTCAAATTACTTAAAAAATATAGAGAAAGAAGGAATTTAGTAAGCAAGTAATATAAAGAAATTAGAGAAGAAATAATGCAAAATTCCACATCTTTGCAAAAATTAAGGAAGTTTTTAATAAAACAAATGAAATTTAATTTGTTGTTGCTACAAATAAATGAGTTAGACCTCAACATATAACTTAATTACTGCATTTAGGCATCGAGCACTATAGAATACACATTATTACATTACTTACAATTTATCTTACTATAATAGTATTATATTATATATGAGTAGTATGAAAAGTAAAATATCATAGTAGTATATAAAGTAAAGTAGTATGTTATGAAATTGACATACTTTTTTTAAAGGGGTGGAGTTTTATTGGTAATTATTTTATAAAAAAATTAAACTCAATTAAAAACATGTCACGTTATTTAAAAATATTTATTAAATAATGTTTAATCAAAGTTGTTAAATTTGCATATTTTTGAATTTAATAATCTCTATATTATTTTTTTAACTGTCAAAGTTAATAGTTAATTATTGTTATTTTTTTTTTCTTCATTTGAATTTAAAATTAAATCTTCTAATTTTTGAACCCTTACGTTAAACCAGCAAATGAACTATTCATCCCACCCCAATAATAATTATACTTATATGACATAATCAATAATTCAATTCACTTAAACTATTGACCCACCAAATGATTTTGTACTTGTTTGAGAAAAGACTTTCCACGGTGGAGGGCCTTAATGACCCACAAGGGCCACCCCCACAGGCCACAACCACACTATGTACTCACTCACCTCACTTAATGAACGATCCAACTTTTGATTTGTTGATATCTAATCATATGTGTTAAGGCTATGTTAATTATAAGGTCCAAATAAAGAAAGGGACCCGTGATGCTTTCAAGTGTGGGCATCTTTGAGTTGTACATGACATTTGGCAATTTGTTTAATCACGTTTTCAATGTTGAATACCGGCAATACCCCTTGACAGATAGTTAGATCTTTTATACGATTAGGATTGAATATCTGATCTGAAAAAGTACAGATTAAGTCAGTAATCAGTCTCTTAAACAAATCTTAATTCACGAGAATATACGGTCTGTAATAAAACAAACAAAATTCGTTTTTGTTTTCATCGTGGAAACTGGAATGGAACCACTTATGATGGTTTATTACCTTTTTACCCATCAACCGCAGCAATTTGCACAATCATCATATACTGATATTTGTATTGTTGTGACTCACTGTTTTTGCCACTTTCCACGCGGAGCGGAGCAGAGCAGCGATGCCTCTCACTCAGTTACACATGCACACCTTTCTGCCATGGATTCCAAGGCACAGCCATCTTTCATCATCAATCAACAAAAATTCCAGGTACTTTTTCATCTTCAACTTCACTCTTCTAATTTTTTTATTTTTTTCTTCTTTTATATGCCATTCCCTTAGGTTGAAATGAAATCATAATGATGATGATGAAGTTTTTTTTATGAATTTGACACGAATAAATAGTTTAAATGGTTCAGTTACTTGACAATTTATGTTGATTAACATAGTTTATTGTTGTCTTCAGTGGATTTTAATATCCTCATTGTTGAGATTTAACTTTTCATTCATTATTCCACTATTGTTGAGTGATGAAGGGATTGTTTAATCTTTGAAAATATTTTATGTTTTTATTTTTTTAAATTTATGTTAATTTTATTTGTCAATAAGAATGAATGAAACTTTTGAAGTGAACTATTGTTTACATTTTTAGAAATCATGAAAATGTTAGGAAAATGTTTTTATTACTTATGGAAATGCATATTCATTAACTAATATTTCATCTTCTCTTTATCTTCAATAGTCTCTATAAAATGAACACAAATTTTAGAAACTAAAAACAGGAAATGTTTTCACAAAGTAAATCGTCTCTTAAGGTTTTCTATATTTTGAATGAGTTTGTTATTTGAATCATTTTTGTGTTTGATTGCGTGATACTTCACAGGAGGTTTATGCCCTGCAACTTCAGCTGGCTTAGGTCTTCACCATTACATGGACATGGTATTAGACCACACACTGAAAGTGAGTTGCATGAATCAAGTGAAAACATTGATGGAGTTTCTTTGTTGAGTTTCTTATCAGTTGAATAAGTAATGCTGCTTTATTTAGACATACAGAATGTTTAACATGTCAACATTGAGTTTTTGTTGGATAATATATTATTGGCTTCTTGTTTATAATGAAGAGATTTATGTACCTATTTAAAGTAATATTTTTGGTTTCACTAGTCACGAGAGATAATCCCAATATTCACTCAACCAAACTTTTTGTTCAATTCTTAATACTGCCATCGTCCCTATTTATAAGTCCCTTTGTCACATTTCACATATATTAAGAAAAGTTGGTAATGTAATCAATGTGTACATTTTGTGTATGACTATTACTGAATTGTTCTTTGAGTATAGGTATTCAATATTGACTTTTCATCTTTCAAGAAGAATTAATAAAGACATATAAAAAATAATAAAGGTATCTAGTAATTTGCGATGAAATTTATATTTAGAGACAATTTTTTTTCTTCTGAAGGGAGCTTATAATTAGGGATAGAGGTAGTAGTTAAAATGGCTTGTCTTTGACTTTTATATTTAGAAACAAAAATTTACTTCCCTCGCGACTTGAGTTACTGGTTTGTCTCAATATGTATACTTGGAGTTCATATGTGACTTTGTAGTTTTATTGACTAGGTTAATTTTTCAAACTGCTCTTATATTGCTGATCTACTTATTTCCAATTTGTGATCACAATTTTAACCTTTCTATTGTGCCTTCAATCTATCGGTTGTTCTTGTAGTTGACATATGAAATTCTTTCTTTTACTTGCTTTATCATCTCTCAGCTTTTGAGTTCATTATACACTACATTAAGTTACTTGGAAACAGATGTGTAATTTTTGGTTTTCTTTGAGAAACTATTTCATTAAGGGGGATGACTTCAACTTCATAGATAATATGAGGTGCTACTTAAATTTCCCAGGTGTATGACCCAGGACAAAGCCAAATCAATAATCAAATCCCATAGGACGCCAGAGTTATAGTTATTTCTTACTTTCTGTCTACCTGTCTCTTATTTGTCTTCTAGAAGTTTATTTGGGCAGAGTCTATTGCATTTTATTTGATAAATTAATAATTGTTATGTGACTAGTAATAACGATTAAATAATATTTCCCCCTTATTCTTGTGTCTATGAAATTGTAAAATGAGTGATCTAACTGATGTCAGATTGTCAGTTTTCGAAATGCATGGATAGGGTAATAAATCTTAAATTAATTACATTTATTATTATTAGATATTGTATTTTCATTACCTTCTCCTGAATGAATGTAGACTGTTATCTGTCTCCTTCTTATTGTTCAAAATATTTTTTTGTTTTTTTGCATTTCCTTCTATCTGGAGGTTTGATCTATTATTAGCTCTGACTATTCTAAAATGCTCCTTTTCTATTGGAAAAAAATAATTCTGTTACCAATTTTTAATATTTCCTCTTTTGGCGGTGCTTATCATTTCCCATGATATAAGCTCTTCATTGTTTGATTCTAAATAATTTTTGTGAACGGACTTGATTGTTACCTCTTACCTAAAACTAAAAGCTTAATTGATGAAAACCCTGTAGGGAGATGGGAAGTTGATTTTCACAGGCCAGCTTTTGAGTCCAATTCAAAAACTAGTAAACATATTCCAGAAAATTTGAGCACCAAGTTCATTTGGACAGAGAAAACTAATAATAGTTCTCAGGTAAGAAATGTGTGGAAAATTTTGGATAAAACGTACAAATTTATTGATGGTATATATAGTAAATGTCCTATTTTCTTTGGATCCAGTGCACATTGTTTCTTCTGTTCATGCTGGCATGTTATATTTTGCAATTATTTTTATTCTTATCATTATACTACTACAGTCTACAACTATTGCAAACATGTAGTTCAAAGTTATATTTGATGATGGAAGTTATTAATGCTTCATAGTATTAGCACTAGGTCAGACTGACTTTGTGGAAGCATGGAACTTTGTATTTCATTTATGACTCATTCTATAACAGAGCATCTAGACTCAACTTGAATTATAGTATTTGCTGAGTCACATTGGATTATGGAGTGATGTGCTCATCAATTTGTAACATATGGAAGGTTTCTAAAACTGGCTCAAGTACAGGCTTGAAGGTAAGTTTATGTTGATTATGTTCTTTGAACGTATCATGACAATTCTACTCATAAAGTGACTCTTTCAACTATTATATAAAAGTGAAATAAATATGTTTGCTAATAGATATAATCTTGTCCTTGGAACTACGTTTTCTTCGGATTCTTTGTCTATGTCAATATCATGGCTGCTTTATTTTCACATATGTTGGATCAATGGATGTATTATTAGACTTTGTAGTGTTTATTGTTTGCTAAATTTCTTCAAATTCCACATGTGTTGCAGGGTCCACAGGCTAAAAACATGATACTGCAATACATGTTGTACTTTGTACTGAAACTGGCACATACAAAGTTTGTTGATCTGATGATAAATGCTGTCCAAGCAATAATTCGAGATGTGCCACAGACTCTTAGTGGAACAAGCTTGCCACTTGCTTGTATTTCTAATGCCTTGAATAAACCTACGCCTCTGAAATTAGACGTGTCCTTGCCTTCTTTTCATGATATTAGATGGAGCTTCGCTCGGTTGTTGTACTTATTTAACATACAACTTGAGAGAAATGTTGCCACGTAAGTTGATCACTTTATTTTTTATTTGAATATGAACTTTTCTATCTGTTGGTTATTTAGGTTAATAGATTTTAAGCTATTCACTTGACTAAAGCTTTTTTAAGTTTCATCTTTTTTTGGGTTAAATATGTTTTTGATCCCTATAAAAAAAATTGTCAAAGTTTTGTTTTGATCTCTAGAAAAACTTTCATATGCTTTTAGTCCCCATGTATAACAAAAATAGTGCGTTTTTTCATCCCTTTTTGTAGGGACCGGAATCAATTTTTTTTCCAACTTATAGGAACCAAATTTATATTTAACCCTTATGGGAATTTACGGATTTAGGAGATTTAGAGCATATGGTTGGAGAGAAATGCAAAATTGTTTAACAATCAATACTGTATTTGAGTCGTGAAATCAACCTATTGCAAGACTGACAATATTAGATTTGGGATGGGTCCAATCCTTCCTTGGAGCTTGCCATGACAGGAGCTTTATGGCACCAAGTTTCCCTTTCTACAATCTAAAGAGCTTCCTCTGTGTAGAAAAGTTTGCATTGCTCCCTTGGGTGCTATGCTTTTGGGACTCTTGGGTTACCTATTGTAGTTGTTTGTTCCAAGGGATGAGGAAGCTCACTTATTTGAGGTTAAAAAGGCTAACTAATAACTGCAAATTTATTTAAACACATCGGTAAAACAATGTGAAAATTAAATTGGCTTTATTCAATTGATGGAACCTATGGGTCTTGTTTATGTTACAAACTCTTTACTAGTATAAAAAATTGCTATATACATGCTTGTTGTCTGAAATATTTATATGGACTCTGTCAGGTTCTTTGTGGTGCTCCTTATAGCATGCATCTCGTTTGTTATCATTGGTGGTTTATTGTTCTTCAAGTTCAGGTAATCGTAGATAAATGCATTGTTAACCTATTCTTATTCTGTGGTTTTCTTATAGTAAATGGATTTCTCTTTGCTCCTTAGAAGCCATGACAAAAAGGAAAAGAATATTTAAAATTATTTTTTGTTGAGAAAGAGCACAAGAAAGTAGATGTGTGAATCTCTGTGTCTAAATTACACACTGAGAATATTGTGTATACTAAGAGACAAATACAAGGATATATAGTTACAGTACTTTCATTATTTTCAACACTACCTCTCGAGCTGGAGTATATAAGTCACCTGCACCAAGTTCGTTACACATGTAACAGATTTGAGAACCTCTCAATGACATTCTGAAGATACCTACCAATTGGTCATTTGAGTTGATGAAGCCATTGGCACTTATCCCCTTTATTTTTTTTTCTGCTTTAGTTTGTTATCACTGAGTTATGGGTTCACTTTTATGGCTCTCCTTTGCTACCAACCTAGTTAGATCTTGGCAGCTTAAAATTATGATGAACTAGTACTTGATTTCAGTGCTGCTGTGCATATATATGTTTGTTAATCTGGGCGAATATTACATTTTCTAGGCACAGTAAACAATCTCTGGAAGATTGTCTTTGGGAGGCCTGGGCATGTCTTTGCTCATCATCTACTCATTTAAAAGTATGTTCAGACGTATTTTGGGTTTCACAATCTGGTTTTTGTTATTAAGTCCTTTCTCATTGCTTATAAACATTTACTGTGAAACCAAATGACATACATTCTGTTGGCCTGCAGCAACCAACACGTATTGAGCGTGTTATTGGCTTTCTTCTTGCAATATGGGGTATATTGTTTTACTCTCGCCTTCTAAGTACCATGTCTGAACAATTTAGGGTAAGAACTGAAGCATTAAGTATTCCTTAAGCAATATTTTCTGTACATGTCAACAATTAAATCTTCTCAACAGAATAATATGCAAAGGCTCAGGGAGGGGGCACAGATGCAAGTTCTGGAGACTGATCATATCATTATTTGTGGGATGAATAGTCATCTTCCTTTCATATTAAAGCAGCTAAATAAGTATCATGAATTTTCTGTCCGCCTAGGAACTGCTACAGCTAGGTAAATGCTTCAAACGAAGTAGTTACCAATTGCCCCTATCTTGTGTTTTGATTGCTGGCTTCTGTAACACGCCTTTTCATTTCTATGCAGGAAGCAGCGAGTCCTTCTTATGTCTGATCTTCCAAGAAAACAGATTGATAGGATAGCTGACAGTATTGCTAAAGATTTATATCATATTGATGTTCTTAGCAAGAGGTATCAATGCTGGGTAATTTCCTTCTTTTATCATGGAAGCAACTTTTGTTATTAATTTTTATCACCAGTGCATGGTGGATTTTAGGGGTAGGTATTATTAGCATATATCATTAGGATATAACTAGGACAGTTATTCTGTTAGCTGGTTAGTCCATTAATTAGTTAGAAAGGATTAGAAGGGGATATGTTAAATAAATCAGGATTATAAAAAAAATCAGGGAAAATCAGATTAAGGGGATTCTTTGAGTGTATTTGATAGGTTTAGGATGGAAGGAGAGATCCTTCGAGAAGGAAATAAAAATACCCTTGGGGAGAATTCTATTTTATGTTTTCTGCTCAATTTTCAATAACACATTTTTATTATTTTGATTCTTCCTGTCTTTCTTTCATTTCAACTTCTCAGTGTTCGTAACACAGTTTTTTTCCGGTATCATTTGGTTGATTTTTGGTAAAGGTTGATTTTAGAGAATGTAAATAAGAATGGGCGAAAATATCACATTTACCAATAAATTGTCAATGAAGGATTGCTTATTTTCTAGCTTCATTTCCTATAAATTTATAATCGTTAGGTAAGGATAAATAAAATGCAAAACCATTATCCTCTTTTCTTTTATAAAAGTAACATCTTGCTGTATTTTCAGTACATTGTTTCTCTGTCAAGCTGGAAAATAGTAACTGAAAAAGGAATAAACTCCTAAACTTAGGCTATAGCCGGATCACAACCTAAAATAGAATACGAAACAAATGTTCTCCTAACAATTACACATTTACAGAAAATAACCCTATAATTTTAGTGTTAATCCAATCTCTCGATTCTTGGGTTCTATAGCATAGCAACATAGTCCTGCAATTTCTTTTATATTATTAAAGTAGAAACCAACAAAAACAGTTCACACCATCTTTACCCTTTCCCTTTTGGGCCCTTTCAAACCCTTTAAAGTTAATTAATATGAGCTGCTTTAAACAATTCAAAGGACACTTCACAAACCCAACATTTTCGAAAAGCTCCTAATTTGGACTATACATTGCTGCAGAGTTGTATAAAATTGCTGTGTTTATTTTTTAATTACATAAAAGAAAAAGTAATTAATTTAATTATTTTTCATGATTCATACTTGAAAGTTTTGGCTTCACAGTTGCAGCCTTACTTTAACAAAATCATTTGAAAGAGCAGCCGCCAACAAAGCTCGTGCAATAATAATACTGCCAACAAAAGGGGATCGGTAAGAGTTGATGTACTTAAGCTAATTGTACATGTGGTTATAATTCAGTTTGAATTGAAATCACTTGACTTATTTTCATGAATTTATTATTGAAAGTGCATGAGGGTATGAACTTATGATGTTAGAGAAAATTGTTATTAGTAATCATCATCATCTACGGCATAGTGGTTTCTATTTCCAAATTTAATCATCAGTGTCTGCTAAAATTGTTACCGAGATTATAGAAAAGGTGAGAAAGAAAGGAGAGAGGGAGAGAGAGATAGGTGAGCACAATTAATCATCAAGTTAGTGCATCCCATTATATGAAATCCTCTTTCTAACTCAGATTCTCTCTCCAAGTGACTTAACTGCGAAACATTTGTTGTTGTAGTCAAAAGATATTTTTTGCAGACTTTTTTATCTATCAACTAATTACTTGCCTCGTAATGTTCAGTTATTTCCATAAATAGCTCGAGTTGTTTTAACTTTTACTTTATGCTGAATTTACTTTTATCAGGTTTACTGATTTTAGATCCTTTATATGTTAGGTATGAAGTTGACACAGATGCATTTCTTTCTGTTTTAGCCCTTCAACCAATTCCGGAGATGGAATCTGTCCCCACCATAGTTGAGGTTTGTTACTCATGAGCAGCTTTATGTAAAACTAAAGACAAATTTAAAATGCAGAGAATAAAACTGCAAAATATTGAGGAAATTATTTTTTCATTCCTAGAATCAAAATAGATACAATGCTGGTGTCCCATAAGTACAGCTCGGATGGTAGATGCAGGTACATTTGATATGTTGGGGCGTGGGTTTGAACCCATGATACCCTTCTTTCTTCAATTAGTGTTTGAGGTTCGCCGCTAGGCCCTTTAGAACAAATATGAATATACACACACACACACAGTGCTTATTTAAATAGAGCAGATCCGAATCTAAAAAAGGAAACAAATCGGAATCACTATAATAGGAGGGGTTGACTATATGAGTTCCCTTTATTTTAGACAGCTGTCCTACATAATATAATATAATAAAGTAATTACATAACAATTAGTCAATAAATGACTGTTTCTCAGCCATGATTTGGTATCTGACGAAAACTTGATTTGAAATGTTCTTAATTAATGTATGTAGGTTTCAAGGACCCAAACATGTGAGTTATTGAAGTCAATCTCAGGATTAAAAGTAGAGCCAGTAGAAAATGTTGCATCCAAATTATTTGTTCAATGCTCTCGGCAGAAAGGGCTTATAAAGATCTACAGGCACTTGCTAAATTATCGAAGTACTATATTTAAATGTTCATGTCATGTTTGTAAGGGTTGCTCGTTTACCTCTTTCTTAGATTAATAGATTTTGTATAAGGGTATTTTATATATGTTTTGCTTTTTAATAAAATATAGATGGATTTCATATAACTTCTAAATGCTTCATTTGATAAATTATTCATTTTTCGCATTTCCTATATTTTAGTTAGTTGTTATTGATGTAAATGAACATCTTTACGTGTTTATAACTCTGGCCTTAAATTTTGGTAATGTTACCAATTTCCCATATTAGTTTGTGTTACACTATAGTAGACTGAGATTTTTTGTCTTACATGTGAAAACCAGTTAAAACCTATATTGATTTTTCTTTTGTAGCCCTACATGTATATATTCCTATATTTAATGTTTTTTACTTCTGCTGGCAGAAAATGTATTCCACCTTTGCAGCTTTCCTGATTTAGAAGGAATGACATATAGGCAAACAAGACATAGATTTCGAGAGGTAATTACTTTCATCAAATGTAATTTCTTGACTGAAAACCATTTATATACTTTTACATTAATGTTCTCTATATTGATATTATTTCAGGCTGTTGTATGTGGCCTTTACCGGAGTGGGAGAATATACTTCCACCCAAATGATGATGAAATTCTGCAGCAAACTGACAAAGTATATTGACTTACAGATAACTAACTCATTATTATTTATATCATATATGTCTGTTTCTACCTTTAATCTTGGATTTTGTGTGACTGTGTCGTATATTTTTTTTATATTAAGCTTGTTTGTACTATTGGACTATTTGTCTAGCCAGTTTAAAATACTTCTTTGTTTTCTATAGTTTCAGTTGTAACAATGTTGCACTGCGGGTACCATATTTATTCAATCAAGTCTTTCCATTATGTGTCACTAACATGGTTCTTTGGTACTCCCGAAGCCAGAGAAATGTCATGCTCTACCATTGAATGTATATCTCCCCAATTACGTGGGTCGTCACTATTTCTCACTATAACAATTTGGATCATGGACAAAACCGAATAGGAGTGTTTTTGGTCTTTCTAGTCCCATCAGAAAAGTACCCAGTGTAATTAATGTTCTCTAAAAGGTCAATATCTTTAGGTACTTAATATGAGAGTTACAGTGTTGTTTGCTTGATATCTATCAATTTAGTGTTGGTTGTGTTCCTGAAATACTGGGAATCAGGATAAGGAAAATAAGCTTTGTGTGGGGGAACTTTGCCTATGGCAGTATGGCTGGATCAAACCTGATCACTACCCACAGTCACCCACCTGACCAACAGGATAAAGGCCTGTTGGTTAGTTTCTATTTTACAAATTAGTCAATTTTCAAAGTGTACAAGCATTCTAATATCACTCAGCTTTTCTCTCTAGGTACTGTTCATTGGATCCCTAAAGGATAAAAAGCAACAAATTGTAACCCCAAATGGGAAAGAAGGAAAGCATGAAATTCATAATGAGGAAGTACATGAAAAGGATGTTGACTATGCCTTCGAATTGAGTAAATTTAGACTTTCTAATATTGTAAAACGTCGCAGATCAGGTTCCAAGGTATGATTTCCTGTACTATGCTGTGTAGATGTTTTCAGTGAGTGTTATTCTATGGGTACTATTTGAAATGCTAACCTCTATCATTTATCACCATTTAGGCATCAGACGGGAATCTAGGACCAAAAGAGTGCATTCTTTTACTTGGGTGGCGACCTGATGTAGTAGATATGATTCAAGAGTATGATAACTATCTTGGTCCTGGAAGTGTTTTGGTATGTTTGTATCTTGAGAATCTTTGTTCATCCACACATTTCTGTTAACGTATACTTGAACCAATAAAAACTTAATTATTCTTCCCCTAGTAGTAGTATTTTGTGAAACTTCATCGACCACACTTTTGTAAGTTTGGATTTGCAGCTATTCCTGTTTTTGAAAAGCTTCAAGGAGTTAATGGAAAAATGATTACTTACCCTACATATTGTGGGTGTGTAATAATGAAATTAAAATGGTGATCTGTAAAACATTGTGATCCTCTCTCATTTCCTGCATCTTTAAAAGTGTTATTGCCTGTCGATGTCGGGGAAAAGCAGAGTATACATATTCAAAGTGTCTATAATGCACATAGATGTTGTCAATCAAGTGAAACAGATTTTTTAATGAATCGTCGTGGTTTACTGTTTGCTGTAGTTGCATTAACCTAAAATGCATTATCCTATCATGGTTCTGGTATGGACAAATCTTAATTCTGAACCACCAGCAGATTCATTACCTTAGAGATTGTGTAGGGCTATCTTTCTAGGTTATCTATGCATTCACTTGAAGTTAAATACTTGTGGTTTCATTTTTGTGTAATAAAATACTTATGGTTTCTGGCCATAAATAATATGCAGGAAGTATTATCAGACACACCACTAAAGGATAGGATTATTAGAGAAAGCAACAGCATTGGTTATAGCAAACTCAAGAATGTCCGAGTTTCTCATAGGGTATTGTCTCATGCAATCAATTAATGTGCAAAAAATTTCTTTAATTTTTTTTTTCTTTTGATGATCTTTTGCTTCTTTTGGATACTATAGATTGGAAATCCCATGGACTATGACACTGTAAAGGAAGCCATTTTGAATATTCAGACTTCTTTGAAGAATGAAGACATTCCTTTGTCAATTGCTGTGATATCTGACAGAGAATGGCTTCTTGGAGGTAATTATGCACACACAAATTTGTAACTGAAAATGGCATGCCACTGACTATTCTCTTTGCAGATACATCTAAAACAGATAAGCTATCTTCTTATTCTATCCTACTTGCTGAAAATATCTGCAACAAACTTGGAATCAAGGTGATATATATAACTTTTCAATGATTATAGGAATTGTTCTTTTTCAAATATAAATTACTATTATGAGTAAAGAGGATTAAGCGTCGTTGGATTAAATTGGCTGTTTTGCAGGTACAAAATCTAGTTGCAGAAATTGTCGATTCAAAATTGGGGAAACAAGTAAGTATCTTGTTTTGGGTTTGATCTCCCAAATTTTAGACTGTGGTATGTTTTGTTGATGATAATTATTTATAAAATGCTGCAGATTACTAGAATCAAGCCATCAGTGATCTACGTTGCAGCAGAGGAAATAATGAGCCTTGTAACTGCTCAAGGTCATTAATCTTTGTCGTCTTCTTGGTTGAGCTTTATTTGATTGTTGTGGTATTTCTTCTATATCATTGTAAAGTTTTTTTTTTTTTGAACTTGATATCAGTTGCCGAGAACAGTGAACTAAATGAAGTTTGGAAAGACATACTAAATGCAGAGGGTGATGAAATATATGTAAAGGTAATAATATCTACTCATGTTGTGATTGTGATAGTTTATTTTTTTTATCAAATCATTCCGAGAATGTAATAGCACATGTGAAGGTCATTGTTATATTACAACTGAGCAACGTCAGTTATTTTATGCCATGCCTCGCTTTGAATTTTTCCTACCATAAAATTTCATTTCATGCATGAATTTGATAAAGCACCTTGTGGAATTAATAAATGATAAACGACATTGCTAGCAACACATACTCTGTAACACTCTTTTTAACAAACTCTCTTTTATTAGTTGATATAAACAAATTCTACCAAATTAATGAGGGACCGACTAAATTTCAACTAATAAGTGAATGTTTTTGGAACTAATTGCGGCAATCATAATTTTTGAGCAAAACACGTTCCAAGGCTTTAAATGTAGAAGGAACAATGGTGATCCTTTTGCTACAACCGAACATTGACTTGCTTCAAACGGTTTCCCAACCATAAACTAAGAAAGTGTGTTGGAAACGAAGTGTTAGAGCATATGTTGTTAGCTTTGCTTGTGATAAACTGATTTGGTAGGCAGGCTATACTTACAACATTTACTTATGTGCCAAACTTTTTATTTATACTTTGAATTATATAGTCTTTATATTAGAACATGACTTATTATCGAGCATTTCACTTACGCTTTAAAGTGCATATAGTCTTTAAATTAGAACATGGTGCATTGTTTTTCTTATACACAGGATATTGGCCTTTACATGAAAGAAGGAGAGAATCCATCATTTGCTGAGCTTTATGAGAGAGCACATTTAAGGAGAGAAGTAGCTATAGGTTATGTGAAAAACAACAAAAATGTATGACAATTGCAACTCAACTTTGATTTGAATAACAACAACAATTGGTTAGAACATGTTACTCATAACTTTTCCATTTTCAGGTAATCAACCCAATTCCAAAGTCTGAACCCCTCTCTCTTGAATTGACTGACTCATTGATAGTCATATCTGAGCTGGAAGGTGAACAGCCCATCGTTTTGTAATTATGAGGCTTAAATCATGTTGAGAATGATTTAGGACAATTCTTATTCCTAGTAGGATGATTGGTATTCATGAGTATATCTCTCCTTTTTCAAGCTGGGGATTTATTTAGAATAAATCATAAATAAATTTGTTACAAAACGATGCTTAAATGTAAAATATGGAAATGGAAATTTAATTTACTTTCTTGCACTACAAAATAAAAAATGCAATTAACCCGTGTCCCTAGTTCAATAATGTTAACATTTAGTTTTGCCCCATGATATCGACTTAATTTCTATATATAAAGTTCAATTATATTTTAGGTTTTAGTCCCTGTTAAATTGACTCTCAATTATATTTTAGGTTTTAGTCCCTATTAGATTGACTCTTAACAAAATTGGTCCATGCTATCAAAATAATAGCTAAACAAGGCAAAATAAATGATGACTGGATGAACAATTTTAATGACTCAGCATCCAAGTGGCATGTCTCCACATAAATAAATAAATTAATAATATAATCTAGAAACTATTTGTTTAATTTAAAAGAAATAAATCTGAAAACTTCATTAAACAGTTCGCCATAAACTCCATTATACAATAATGCACTATTAATTTCTTAAAAAAAAAAAAAACAATGCATTTGCAAAGACACCATAATTGGTACAGTCATTAACTTCAATATAGATCATAACAACAAATCTACATTAACTTATCCTAATACTTAAATTGAGTTTGGGTTGATAATTTCAATCATTTTTCATATAATTTCAATCATTTCTAAGATTTATACTTGCAAATAAATTATTTTCAAAACTATTTTATTAGATTTAAGACATTTCATATAAACTTTTTTGAAAGCCAAATCATATATATTAACAAAACTTATTCAGAACACACAAAGATTGCCATGAGTAAGAAATAACGATCGAAGTTGTTACAATCATATAGTTCTAAAATCTAAAGCTTATAAATAACCCTCAAACTACAACTAACATAAAACCAGCTATAACACGCAAACACCAAAATTTGCTAATTAAGACATTAACAAATACATTGATCAACAATACCAAAACGCTCAACAAGATTAATCTATTATTAATTTAGTTTAACATTGAAGTTTTTATCCTTTTATTTAAGTTGCCGCCACGAGATAAGATCCATTATTTTATCTTTCCTTCATTTACCATTTCGTTAGCAATCAATATATCATCTAATATCTGACACTCTAACAAAATCAGATTGTAAGTCATAATTCATAAATGTATAATTGGATCCTTTAATGAGCATACAATTGAAATGAAACTCATTGAAAAACTTAATAAAATCCATTACTACTATTTTACATTTAATTAAACTGTTGTTTCAGATTTTTTTCAAATAAAAAATTATTTCGTAGGATTTAAAAGGTGTTTGTTCATATTTAAAAACAAATATTTTTTGGCTAAAAATAATAGGTATTTGGTTATTGCCATATATGAGAGAGAAAAATAAATTACAATTAAAAAAGACCCCATTTCTTTTCTTGGCGGCCATTTTTCTCCTTCCACGTTGTTGTTATTTTTCTCATTCCATACAACCCTGATTTTGTCCAATAAATTTTGTTCTCTTTTTTTATTTTTCTTTTGATTTATTTATTAATTTTTGAGGAATACTCAATTACATTGATGAAAATGTGTCTACGAAATGGTAAGTTAAAAAAATTATCTTTACAAAATTGTATATAAATAGATTAAAAATTATTTTTAAAAAAAAATTTATAAAAATAAATAAAAGTAAAAAAATTTATTTTTAAAAAAATCTTAAGATTATTTATTTAAGCCGAAAGAAAGGCATATCATTTTTGTTTGAAACTTTAAGCGCAGTAAAAAGAAAAATGAGAGTGAGTATTTTTATTTTATTTTTTCAGTTATTCCCATTTTGAAAACGAGGCGATGAAAAAAACAAAGCAGTATAAAAGTTTATAAGATAAGAGGATTGGGAGGGAACGGTAACCGCAAAGGTTGAAACGGATAGAGAGCAGCCAGAAATACTATCTTCGGAGCCAACCAGGTTTGTTGTTTCCTCTCTTTTCGCTACACATCAGAGTGGTTGAATTGAACAATGAAGTTTGTATTTTCATAAAAAATTGGGTGTTATTATTATAGGTGAAAAAATGGTGGTGAGTATTCGATTAGCGAGACTTGGGTGCACACACAACCCTTTTTATCGGGTTGTTGTTACTGATAGCAAAGCTGCAAGAGATGGCAAGAACATTGAAGTTTTAGGTTACTACAATCCTATTGCAGGTTAACATCATTTCTTCTCTATCTGAAATTTGGTTTCCTTTTAAGTTTTTGCAGTTATGGACTAATATTTTACATACATTGTGATTGCGATTTTGTTAAATAAATTTATGTCTATGAAGTGTCAATTCAGTGGTAAATGGTAATTGGTAAGAGTTTGTGTTTGTAATCTCGAAGGACAGTTCAAATTCCCTTGGGAGGTCTACACAAGGAGAATTAAGGTAGGAAGTGTATGAGGAAGATTGGGCTGTGGATTAAAATAGGGAAGTCTGTAGAGAGAATTTTGTGTTGGGAAGGTTGGGAATGGAATTGGAGGTCTTTTGGGGTGAAAGAAGGGAAATTTTGACTCTGCATAGTACCCTTTTTTGGTTTCTTTCTTTTTCATTTTGTTTACTATCCAACCATTTTTTGGTTGGGTCACAGATAATTCTCTGTTTGTAAGGAACTTTACTTGTATGTCTTGTAAAGAAAGTTCAGTATTCCTTTTATCTTCCCGTTTTTCTGTTCTTAATTTGACCCTTATTTATTTGCATCTTAATGAACCCAGTTGTGACTTTAATTAATCTATATATAAATTGAGTAACATATTTAAATATAACAAACTGATGTATTTAAAGTCGCCAGTGGGTTCATTAAGATGTTTTACTTTGTAAAGTATCATGATGCATAAATTTTTATCTGCATCACTATTTTTTGCTAGAGAGTGGATGATACCTATAAAGACTGATGCAGGGACCTGATTTTATCATTTAAAAACATGGAGGGATTTTGGATTTTGTTGCTTCAAAATATTATTGAGAGACCAAAACTGTTGAGCATACTGCCATAGTAAAAAGATTACAAATGCAAGTTGCAAATGTCATGCCTAGTTGTTACTGTTATGTATACCAGTTAGGGATGAGGAAGATGGTTAAGTTGATACACATCAAATCCTTTTTTAACTTGATTTACTTTTTTGTACAGCTAAAGATGACGAGAAAAGAGTGAGTATCAAACTGGAACGAGTGAAGTAAGTAACTTTATTTAATTCTAGTTTAACTAGTTATTTTCTTACTGGTAATTTATCTACTTCTTCATTCACAATTTCAGGAAAATTAGTGATAATTTTGGGGATTGTCGACCTCAATCCATCTTTATGAATTTGATATGACAGAAATCTCCATCATTATTTTAATAGCATAGATTTTCCTCATCTTCTTTAGGTATTGGCTTTCTGTTGGTGCTCAACCTTCAGAACCTGTGGAGACTCTTTTATTTCGAGCAGGTTTACCAGTGAAACGTAAAGGTGGAGCGTTTGATAACTACCCTGACCAGCCAGTCAATGCCAATGACAAAGAAGTTGATGGTAAACTGACACTCCTTCCCTTTGAATCTCTTTTAGTATTGTTTTTGTGTTCTTTCTTTATCTCATTTCATTTACTATTTATTTTAGGTATATCTCCAGAAGCTGTATTGTCTATCGGCTTACAAGTTAACTGAAGAGAATAACAGCCATATGTTTGGAGAAGGTGGGTTGTGTTGTGAGTGTCATTCAGTGCAATGGCAACACTTTGATCAAAGTCTGTACTCTGTTAAATTCAAATGTCTTCTTGCTGTTGAAACATTAACTGTTTTTGTCTTCTGAAACTTACTTGGAAGATGTCAGTACAATATTTGAATGTAGCTTATTTGATTATTGCTTTATTCCTCTACCTGTCATGTATGCATGCCTGACATTGCTGTTTACTCTTTAAGTTGATTTTTATGTTTATGGACTTATGATCATGGGGATTCATTTTGAAAATTATTCTGTTGCCTTTTTATTTATCTTTTCTTATAAAATATATTATGCAAGTAATTATCATCTTATAAAATGTTCTTAAAAAATATAAATGCTTTTGTAGTTATAGTTTGATAAGTCACTACTGCGATTTTATGTTATCTTGTCTTCCGTCAAATCATAATGTTTGATGTAGATTATTATATCAAAGTATTTTAAGCATTAAAAACATTAAATTTTTTGTTTTTTAGGAATTATGTAAAAATCTTCATAAATGGTGATTCAAGAAAATTACCCTCATGCAATCCATCATTGTTAAATTCTTCCAAAATTTATTATATATTTTATAATTATACAAACTAAATAAAAGTTTTCAACAAATTTTTTGTGCAAAAAATATGTAAGATTAACATGTTAAAATAAAAGCTATAAAATGAATGAAAGAAATATCAAATATTGATATGAAATATAAAATATTGACATAAAAGAGAAGGAATAGAATTAGGAGAAAAAATGTAGTAATAATGATATAGTTAATATCCACTCTTCTAACATAAAATAGAAAAATGAAATAGTTAATATGCAATGAAAACATCCTTATTCAAATTATAATTATAACATTCTAACCGAAATAGAAAGCAAATTTAATTAATAATAAATCATCCTTCAAAATAAATTGTAAATCAATTAATGAGAAATCAATTTAAACTGAAATTTCTTTTTTAATTTAATTATAAATTTTACTTGGTGTCAATCATACCATTATTATTATATCAAACTCAAAGTAATAATTACTATCAAAATTCAAAAGCAAATAGAAATTTATTCTATAAAATAATTGCAAAGTGGTGAGCATATCCATTGTTAATTTATAAAACATAAATATTGCAAAGTTTTGAAAGCTTCAAAACAAAGTCGATAAGACAATTCTTCAGCAATGGATGAATGTTGAATTTCTGAAATTTATGGAGAATAAATATATATATTTTTTTTAAGTTCTTCAAGACCTATGTAATAGATCTAAGCAATATATAAAACATTTATTTGTGCAATCCTACGAGGATACATAAATATTGAATTCTTCTGAAATTTATAGAAAAAAAATATTGAATTATTTTGAAATTGATAGAGAATAATTTTTTTTAAGTTCTTTAAGAACTATATAATAGACCTAAACAATATCTTTTTGCAATCTTTAAAGGATGCATATATATTGAGTTATTCTGGAATTTATAAGAATAAATATTGAATTTTAAAGTTATTCAAGAACTATATAACATATTTAAATAATATATAAAACGATAAATAGTGTTGCAATCATTCAAAGATCCATAAATATTAAATTCTTGTGAAATTCATAGGGAGTAAATAAACATGATATATATTAAAAAATAATACATAGAATATTAACATGGATATTTATATATATTCACTGGACGTACTATTCTTATAGCTTCATGTTGATAACATGTGTGAATTAATTGAAACGAAGGCATGATATAAGAGACATGAATTACAAAAAATAGAGTGAATGATATTAATTTCTTATTTTCTTTTTTCTACTACAATGTGAGTCATATTTATATAGCACAAATAAATGAACATTCACGAATGGAAATAGTAAGTGTAATATTTATAAAAATATGATTTTATTGTGGTTTGAAAATTTCGATTTCACGTATTTAAGATTTGTGATCATTTGATCGAGATTATAGAGTTAAAAAAATTTCGATTAAATGACTACAAATATCTCAACAACATGAATGTCGAGATTTTCAACGACAGAAAATTTAATTTTCATTGAAATAATCTAAATTGGTATATTGAGTCTCATAATTTTTAGACTCACACGTAAATTCAGTTGTGATATTTTAAACAAACATAATTCGAGTATGTTGATGTAAACTTAGTTAAAGTATTTTTATATAAATTTAATTTATATACATTTATGTAAACTTACTTCATATAATATAATAATATAAATTATATATTTTAAAATTTCACATTAACACAATTCAAATATGATAACATAAACTCGTTTTATATATGTTTAAATAACTTTTAAAATTGATATATACTTCATATAATATAATAATATAAATTATATATTTTAAAATTTCACATTAACACAATTCAAATATGATAACATAAACTCGTTTTATATATGTTTAAATAACTTTTAAAATTGATATATAATTAAGAATAATTTGGTCAATTTGAGCCTTTTAAAACTCCACAAGAGGAGTAACTTGGAATTATAAGTGAAACCAAAAGTTTTCAAGGTATCGTGATGATGCAATTTTGGTATTGGTGATTTTTGAGCAATTTTTACCTCTAAATGAAATGATGTGGCAATGACGTGTTGCCTTTGAAAAATCAAGAATCTTTGATTGTTATTGAAAATTGAATGAATTGAATTCAAGTTGAGGTCGTGAAGAAGAATGATGAGAAGGTGTGCGACAAAAGCGAGCATGAACTAAGAAACAGTTAAATCTGTTATATAAGTATAAAGTAAAGATTATTCACCATATGGAGTTTGTTACATTTTTGTTGAAGAAGTAGGGGTTTGAGAAGAAAGGACACAACCATGTTTTTCAGACCAACAAAAGCAACTTATTGTAAGGCTATGTCTTCTTCCATTCTCATCTTTTTAATAATTGATTCATCTACCACCATACTTCACAGAGAAAGAAGAACAGTATTGTGAATCGATAAACTAATAATATAAAATAATTTTATAATGATATTTAATACAAATTCTCTATTTTATTATGTTAGAGAATTTATGACATAAAAAATTGGAATTCTTATTCTTTTATTAGACACGAGTAAAATTATTTTGTTTTAATTCTAATTTTAGTTTTTTTTGTTTTTATTTTGACTAATATATGAAATTGATCATTTTATTTTAAAAGTTAACAGATTTGATATTTTTTTGAATTTATTTAATTAAAAAATGATGACGTAAAATATTTTAAAAAACACGTCATATGATACGATAATATGAAATGATTAACACCAATAAAATTAAAATAAAATATAATAAAAAAAATTAGTTTTCAATTTTACTAATAATATATAAATAATTAATACATTTAAATAATTTTATACAATAAAATTATATATCACGTCAATAAAAATGTGTTATTTTATAATTTTTTAGTTTAAAAGTTTAAAACAGAGACTAAAACTGTCAATTTTTAAAATAAGAGACTATTTAGTGAATTGGTAATAATATAGAGATTAAAACTGTCGACTTTTAAAATAAAAGATTATTTCTGTAAATTAATAATAATATAAAAACTAAAATCGCAATTAAAACCAATTATTTTCGTAAATTGCCCATTAAATCAAAATTAGAAGTAATAAAACAAAACTTTAATCAGAAATAATCCCTCCGTCAGGTTCCGCGTTATGTAGACAATAAAAAAGCTAGACGAAGAAAACAATAGAGATTCAGAAAACCTAACCAAGGAACAAAAATACCCAAAACATAGACATGGCTCACGGCGGTGACAACAAGCGGCGCGTGAGGGTTAACCCCGCAAGCCGTCGATACAACTGTAAGAAATTCAAACCTCCCGTCTCCCTCAAAAACCAGATTCGATCCGCAGAACGCATGCTCAGAAAGGTAACCTCCTTCCCTCACTCACTCAACCCCTAATCCCAATCCTAACAAACCCTAATTCAATTTTTTTATTGTCAAAATTTGGAATTAGCAGAATTTACCATCGGAGGTTAGAGAAGCACAGGAGCAAAAGCTGGAATCACTGAAGAAGCAGCAGGAAGTTCACACTCGCCTCGCCGCCGAACGCAAGATATTCTTACGCGATAAAAAGATCAAGTTCTTCGAGAGAAGAAAAATCGAACGAAGAATCAGACGCTGCGAGAAGCTTCAACGTGCTTCGTCTTCATCATCTTCTGCTCAATCTGCTTCTCCTGATCAGCTTGCATCGCTCAAAAAAGATCTTCAATATGTTATGGTTTGTGTTTCAGTGGGGTTTTCAAGTGACAAAACAATATATATTTATATACTTGCTAATAGAGTTGTGTATGGCTCCATTTTAATTTCAATGTGCAGTACTTTCCCAAGAATGAGAAATATGTTCCTTTATTTAGTGGAAGTGATGATCCGGAGGTAGTTGATAGGCGAAATGGGCTGCGCAAACAGATTGAAGACAGGTTAACTGCTGCTGCTGCAACTGGCAAGGATTTAGAAGGTGGTTCATTATCTTTGCTTTCATTTTATTTTTTATGATAAGTGAATGTTAGTGTTAACCGATGTTGTCAAATAGTCGCTATAGCACTGCTATAGCATAGTAGAATTTGAACAAATCACTATTGCTCTAGGATTAGCTCTTCAATACAAAGTGTTGCGAAATAGTCGCGATTGCATAGTGGAATTTGAATAAGCCCCTATTTTCCACAATTTGCAACTGACAACACTGGTGTTACTATGTTATGTTAGTAGACTGAGTTTGAACACTCGACCTCTTTCTCAAACTCGTTTAGGTATCCCAGTCCCAGCTCAACCAATTAAACTATGCCTTGGGGACTATCACTAATTTCATTTTTATAGATTATAATTTCTATACAATTGTATTAGATTGATTTTAGAATCAAAATATTGCTATTGTTACTTACCCTTATTTTGAAGTGCTTGGTTTTAGTTGGTAGTATGAGCTAACTATGTTTCAAATTGGTGACCGTGTCCTTTGGCTATATTTATAAATGTGCCCTTTGTATTTATGCCTTTTCCTGTTTGATTTAATGTAAACGTGATTTTATGCTACTGTTGCAGAGACTGGCAGTGAAGATGATGGGCACTTGGATCTCACTGATGATGATTTTTTCCTTGCTGGAAGTTCTAGTGATGAGGCTGATGCAGATGATGAATGGACAGACAAAAGCAGGTTAGCTGAGATGTTTTAGTACTTGGGCAATTATATCACTGAAAACTCATATATCCATGGTGTGTAGTTTGGTAAAGGGAAATTAGGATGTAAAAAGTAGAGTATATTCTATTGGCTTTGTTTTTGGGAATGTATTAATGATTGAGACAATGTTAACATAGATTATGTTTTATTTTGTTGAACTGAACGCATAAAGTTATCTATTGGTTGCAGAGAGCAGGCTTCTAGTGCTTCTGGAAAAGCTGTGTCTGGCATGTCCAGTGATGAAAAAAATCAGGTTTGCCGCAAGAGTAACAATTAATAATTTGTTGTTTTAATTTTAGATTTACTCTAATACTGAATAGATAGTCACACATTATTTTGCAATTTTTAATATCTTCCCTCATTTTTGTAGAGGCAGATTTCTGCTAGAGCTTTGATGCCTCCTCCTCGCCCTTCGAACAAATTGTCAAGGTTTGGGTCATCTTCAGGCCAAAATTCATCTAAACAGAGATCTCAGGTTTCTACATCCAGCCACACATCAAACAGAAAAAGCAGCTCAGACTTCAGAGTAAGGAAACCCTCAGACTTCAGAGCAAGGGAACCCTCAGACTTCAGAGCAAGGGAACCCTCAGACTTCAGAGCAAGGGAATCCTCAGAATTCAGAGCAAGGGAACCCTCAAAATCAGGGACAGGTCATGGCAGTAGTCTAAGCTCCAACTCTGATGCTCACAAGCCTCGGAGAAAGCGAAGACCTAAGAAGAAAAATAAACAGGTTCATAAGCTGTGCTTATTCTTCGTGTCTATTCTATTATATGTTGCATTACATATTTTCAATTACCTTGCATTCTAACTCAAAACTTCATTATATAAGTTTAGAAGATAAGATTGTGACCTTTTTAAGTGGTCATATCATGTAACCGTGAAAAGCTTTTTATTGTGATAATAATTCACGTATGAATGTTTGCTAAGGATTTACTCTTATCACCCTTGCAAAAAACAACCCTCTCAGTAGATGCATTCCCTATGTATAACTATAGTCAGTCATTCACTTCTGCTTTTTGTCTTCAAGTCCCATAGCTTTCTCATATCTTTTAGTTTAATTACTTTTCCATTGTGCAATTAAGGTAATGGCTTTAATGTGTGTTTGTTTTAATGTCAACACATACCAAAATACACTTGACTTAAATTTCTAATTTGTTGTTATTGCGGTAACTATGTTCAGTTGAGTATATTTGATGCCGAATCGACAACAGTCAAAAACACACTTTACTGTTGAGTGCTCGAATAAATATGAAATAAAACAGGATGATACGATATGTTTCACCATAGAGTGTGGGCTTAAAGTCAATACTTACATGTATATATGTGCCATCTCTGGTAGACCACTTACCATTGGTTTCTTTGTTTATCAAATGCAATGATGCATCCAATATTTACTCTCCTCTCTACTATTGATGTCTCAATTGTAATACACATTTATTATTCTCCACCTGTAGGCATGATGGCTAAACTGAGCATTGCTATGGAATTTGGATTTAGCTTCTTCACATTCATTCAAGATTCTTACAGTTGTGTTTTATCTGGATGGGTCATGTTCTGCAGTGGACATCCCGGCGGGAGCCTCTTTTACCGGTCATTATTATTATGATCGTATATCGGTCATTATTATTATGATCGTAAATGTACTGACTTGTTAGGTTAGATTGAGAATTTGTTATTGACCACAGGTTTCTGTAAATTAAATTTCAAGTTATTTACGGGCAAACAAAAAAATTAGCATTATTATTGTATTGACAGATATGGGAAACATCGTTGTACTGGTTTTGCCGCAGTTAGCTGGATCTTTTACAATTATGGGAAACATCGTTGTACTCCCTTAAATACATCTAAACACATAAAGCCACATCAACCTTTTTTTATTTTTTATTTATTTATATTCTTTTACTTGGTTCCCGACTATACTAAATTGAAAAATTGAAACTTTTTATTTTTTTAATCTGCTCATCTTCTACACTCCTGTGCTGAAATCAATCTTTTCTAAATTTCTTTGGCACTTATCCATGCACCTTGTTCTCTAGTTAAAAGTTGTTGCTGCCATTGTATCGGCAAGTCAATAGTATGCAAAACAAAAAAACACCATTGGAAAGTTGTATTGCTCAAAGTAGAGAATACGAGCGATGCAAAACACCAAACAACAAAACCTCATTGCCACATAATTGTTTGGAATGATTTAGATCAATTTTGTTTTTGTCCTCAACACAAGATTTACCTTCAATAGATGGAAAAACTGAAATAGGGAAATACATTAAATAATTTTGCAACTTTAATGATTTGATATTGCACAATAATCAGTTTAAAAGTAAAATTGGAACCTTAAAATGAATACTTAAGGGTTGCAAAATGAATACCTATAAATTGGTATTGAACAACCATGGGAATTGTGGAGAAGATGTAACATTTAAATTACAAAAAATAGAAACTGTGTTGTTGTCTTTTGACATGTAGAATCGTTTACCAGGTAAAGGAATGGAAAAGAGGACATGATGTGGCTTTATGTGTATGAGTATTTCTAAATGAGTGTGTTAGAAAGTGTGACTTTAAAATTCCTCACTCTATAATTGTCATAATTAGCACATCTGTTTTTATTTTATTTTAGTCTTTGTGACTTTTTCTCTATAGAAGAATCTCTAACTTGGTTTTCTTTTCATTTTGATCCGATTATGTGCATGTATATTAAGTGTATATATAAAGTGTAACTTTTGTAAAATCACATTAATTGTTAGTAATTTGATCAATGTCAACTCAAAATTAAACATATCTTAAGTAGTGAGATTGTTGAGAGAAGTTTATATTATGATGATATATCTGGCACTACTTAATAGGTAATAAGGGTTACACAAGTTTACATGAAGTTATAGTTTGGAAGAAAAAAAAAACAGAAAATGAAGGACTATTTTTATAATAGATTGAGTCACTTTGTATCTGCAAAATTTCAACATTTACTTGGCCATTTATTTATTTGATCAAACAAAGAGGAGACATTTATTGAAAAGTGAGAAGCAAGGGGTACGGGAGAGATAGGAGATTAGCTTGGGGGAGAGAGGGAAAGAAGAAGAAGAAGAGGAGATGACAACTACTAGTACTTTTTAAATTTTGGCACGTGACAATAGTATGTGGCTGTATCATGTCACACAGGCACTTTTTTTACTAGACTAAGTCTAAACAAATGCCAACACCGGTCTTGCCTTAGTTGTCTGCAAAAAATGCGACATTCAAATTGCATTTAAGTACTTAATGACGATAATTTGATTGTGAAGTCCTCGTTAATTTACTCACTAAAATTAGTAGGAAAATGAGTCAAAGTACAAGAAATATATATGAGATTATAACTCCAAATTTCCGAAGTCACATGATTTTTCTTACGTTTCACATTTCTTAGTGGTATAAAGAAGAAATATTTTATAGAGGTTAAAAAATACTTTAGTCCTTAATTAATAAGAGATTAAGAGTTCATTTGTTAGAATTTATTTCATGAAAAACGTATGTTTTTTAAAAAATAACTCCTTTTGAAAGTTGTCATCAGTTTTTTACAATTTTTTTTTAAAATGACACTTTAAAAAATTAAAAATTATTTCAAGTAAAAAATTTATTTTAGTTGTTTCTCAAAACATCATTTTGTTTATAATTGATTTAATTACTCTTAAAAATAATCTCTAAATTAATAAAAATTAAAATCATTTTTTTTATAATCTATAACAAATGGATGTTAAATACTTTATAAATTAATATTACATTAGTATCTAATAAAAATTTATTATTTCTTCAAAGAAATAATTTTTTAGATTTGTATGATTTCATTAAATTTCCTTATAAAAAAAAAATCATTTTATTAATTTTAAAATTGATTTACGCTAAAAACCCTTTAAAATTGATTTGGTAACGGGAATAGCAGAGAAAGCGAAGCTAGAAGAAATGCGCGAAAGGATGAATAGATAGTTTGAGTGGTGTTATTGTTTATGAGATCACAGATTTGTGTTCCAATGGAAGGTGTTAGGAGGAAGACGTGCATTCAGATCCGTTCATTGTTAGCGTTTATTTGTTGTTGTTACTTCACTCTATCTCTCGCCGATAGCGTCTCTAGAGAAGAAGCTAAGCAACTAAGAGATGAAGTCGGTGAAATGTTCTATCACGCTTTCAATGGTTACATGGACAACGCTTTTCCACTCGATGAATTGAAACCTCTATCATGCGCAGGAGAGGATACTCTTGGTGGTTATGCCTTAACCTTGGTTCGTAATTAAATTCCACTTTCAATTACTATTTTATGATTCTTTGATTCATTGGAAATTCTAATTGAAATCAAATTTTCAAATTGAAATGCAGATTGACTCGTTGGATACTTTGGCTTTACTTGGTGATCGTGAACGTTTTGCTGCTTCTGTTGAATGGATTGGTAAAAATCTTCGCTTTGATATGATAGTGAGTAGAGCCAACTAACTTATTCAAATAAATTAATAATGAAATCTTGACTTGTTTCTTTGCTTATTGTTGCTTATTCTATGTCTGGTTGGATTGCAGAATAAAACCGTTTCTGTTTTTGAGACTACAATAAGGGTCCTTGGAGGATTGCTTTCAGCTCATCTAATTGCTTCTGATTATGCTACGGTATATCAGTTATTATTATTAATTGTTGAGCTTAGGTCTTGTTTCATGATGGATGATTGGAATGGAATGTCACCTTGGACTTATTTGGATTGACTTATTTGAGTTTATCTAGTGACATAAGCATTTGTAGTTGTATTTTGGAGAACTTATGAAAACAACTTATGATAGCTTATTCATATAAATCTCTGGATAGCATATGAAAACATCTTTTAGTTTATGTGAAAACAATTTGACTTTATACAAAAGGTGGGTTTTAAGTGCTTACTTTAGGTGGTAGGATAGTTATTTTTCAGGCCTTTACTTGTCCATCATTCCATTTCTTTTGGGGGCTTATATATGCATTCATTTTACTGATTGTCATATCTTTTATATAAGAACAACTTTGTATTCATGGACATTTAAGGTCTCAAGTGATTCTCGTCTTGTCTAATGTCTGTAGGGTATGAGAGTTCCATCGTATGATAATCAGTTACTGAACTTAGCTGAAGATCTTGCAAGGAGGTTGCTACCTGCATTTGATACTCCTACTGGTATTACTTGATTCATAGATAATTAGCTTATCTTTTAGTATGTTTTTGCTCATAATTATCTTTTTTAATTCCAGAAAGGATTATTTTATCTGCATTATTTTTTTTTTACACTAAATATATTATTTCTAATTTGCACTTTGATGACATTTGTACGCCACTGGCATTTGTACACTGACACATACAAGTGAAGAATGATAGCGTGTATTTATGGAAAAATTCTTAGCGCTTCATATAGAATGTTTAAATTTTGAGGGCTAAAATTTGGCATGAAAGGGAGGATAATGTATACTTAATAATTCAACATGGTGGAACAATAATATTATCCGAATCAACTCTAATACCCTTACAAGATCCTTATCAACAACTGTTGAAAATGTCAGACTTAAATGATCAAATTCAACCACCAAAGCAAACAGTGAAGAGGACAGAGGTTCACCTTGCTTAGCCTCTTGCTGTACAAGAAACCAAGACATATGTTCTCGATACCAAACTTATTTACTGAGTTTGGTGCAAAACTGATAATATTTTCAGCTTAGTTTGATAGAGAATGCTGTTTTACTATTTCTTCCATAGTGCATCATATGTTGGCTGTTATATGCCATTTCCTATTTTCAGGAATCCCATATGGGTCTGTAAATTTGTTACATGGAGTTGATAAACAGGAAAGCAAGGTAATGTCTCCACCTATGTTTTTTCCTTTATGTTAGAAGATGTAGGTTTATGTTTACTAGTCAATGATCTGGTAAAATAGCTAATAGTGTCAAATGATGTATAAGAAACAAGTGGGTGTAGCTGATTTTAATTTATCTCAGGAAATGGCATCTTTGCTCTACTATTTTGGTTTTTAAGAAATAGGAAATTCTTCCAAGATTCTTTCTCTTTTTTTGTATTATGTTAAACGTTAGTTCTTTTGTGCTTAGATTACTTCAACAGCTGGTGGTGGAACCTTGACTCTTGAATTTGGTGTTCTAAGCCGTTTGACAAATGATCCTAGTAAGTTTACCATTTTACCTTTTTATCTTTTGTATGCATGTCTCTTGTAAGGAGTCGAACTCTAATGGATTTTTGATCATTCAAACACAATTAAGTTTGGTGCCTAAGGACTGATAGATATGATTCGTCAAAAGTTTTGGTTTATATCTAGTCACAAGGTGGTCAAAATTGTGATCAAAATCTTTAGATCATACAATCTTAAGAACTTTAATGACCTGGGTCATCCCAATCACAAACATAATTGCAATCTGGTAGGAATGCAAGATAGCAAGGGATCGACAACATCACTCATCCTAGGGAAGATCATGATTTTAACTTGAATGATGTTCTAGATTAGATACCTAGAAGTTACTACTTAATTTTGATATTTTTGTTTTGCCACTTGTTAAACACTTGGTGTTTTGTATTTGTCTATTTGTTGAGTTTTAAGTTGTTCTTGTTAATACTCTAGCTTAAGATGTTATTTTATGACCTATGAATTGTGTAGGACTGTCTAATGGATTTTGAATTTAAGCTTAGTTAAGTATTTATAGTGATTTAAAATTTTCTTTTCATATATGCTATTTCTATATGCATTATGCATATAGATGAATTTATGTGTGTGTGCATGTATTTATATTTATAAATTTTGTAGGGTCTTATACTCTGTCTTATGATTTCACAATTTACAATCTTCTTGTTGTTGTTTCTGCATCTTAAATGTTACCAGTTTTCTTTATCCACAATTTTTTTGCTGCTTTTGCCATTTACTTTGGATTTTAGCTTTTTTTACCTCGTCAATTTTTCTGCTCATCAATTTACTTTTAGTCCTTTCTGTGTGAATTTTTGACATGCAGTTTTTGAACAAGTCACCAAGAATGCAGTGCTTGCACTTTGGGCACGACGTTCAAAGCTTAACTTGGTTGGTGCTCATATTAATGTTTTTACAGGTGAATGGACACAAAAGGTACATAACGCATTTTATTTTTTGAAAGTTCCACACTGAAGAGATTTAAGTAACCCACACATACATCCATAGATATATAATACATTAAACATTCTTTTTTTTTTTTTGGCATTTTGTCATCTATTATCTGTAGTGAACCAATATTTAAAATAATGGAGCCATGAAATATATAGAATTTTATGTCCTGCTTTCTTTAGCATTTATAGTGCTTTTATTCCTACTCTTGTTTTATGTACGGGTGTACCTTGCAAGCTATGTTAGTTAATAGCAGTAACTCTTTGCCTTTCTGCAGGATGCTGGGATAGGAACTAGCATTGACTCTTTTTATGAGTATTTGTTGAAGGTTAGTAGCAGGAATTTAGTCTGATGAAGCCTCGACAGAGCAATTTGTACTGAAAAGATAATCTGTATTAATCTGCAAAAGTACCACTGTTCCTTATTACTATCTAGATTTGGTTTAGTATACCAAAACATATCTATGATGTTGCATGTATTTTGCTTACATATTTCGTGTGATGTGTTTTCCTGTGTGTCTGTATTCAAGTGGACAAACATTTTTGTTTTATTTGCTTCTGCTTTACTGTATAATTTACTTCGTATTCTTCCTATCTTGTACATTTCTCTTCTTTTGCTTCATTGGTTTTATCTAATTTAGTAAAGAAAAAAAAAAACCTTATATATTTTTGATAATTAAAAACTACTTTTATCTGCCCCCCACCCAAAAAAAGAAAGAGTAGAGGTAATAGTGACTATAATTTTTATTACAAACTTTGAACCTAGTCTTGTTGTTGGTATCATCTTATTTATGCTTGTCATTTATCAGCCCTATCTATTTTGCTTACATGAAAAATACATGTAGTGGTTAAAGATCCTTATTGGGGAAAAATGATTTTTGTTTCATACATGATCTTTCAGGCTTATATATTATTTGGAGATGAGGAGTACTTGTATATATTCCAAGAAGCTTATTCTGCTGCCATGCATTATCTTTACCACGACCCTTGGTAAAAGCTTGTGGCAATGCGTGCCACCTTATAAATATACTTGACTAGCTGTCTTAAGTTATTTGAAACTCATAATTATGTTTATTTTTAATGTATTTCAAGTTTGAAACTTGGACTTGTATTAATGCTTCTAGGTATGTAGAAGTTAATATGGATTCCGCTGCTATTGTCTGGCCATTGTTTAACAGTCTACAGGCATTTTGGCCAGGCCTTCAGGTTTTTTTTCTTCTTCTTGTTTTGTGATATAATGTAGTCCTTTTAGTTGATCTGTATAAATAATTATTAAATGGTTAAGGCTAATCATAGCAAGTATTTTTGCAAGGTTTTAGCTGGAGATATCAATCCTGCAATTCGTACCCATGCTGCCTTCTTGAGTGTCTGGAGAAGATATGGTTTTACCCCCGAGGGCTTTAATCTTGCTAGTCTCAGTGTTCAGGTATATTTAGTTTTGACACTTGAGAACCAGTATGGCTGTTAAGAAATGCTTGTTTAGATATAGATAGAGTTTTCTTTCTATTTGTAGTATTTTAAAGTAATTGGTGATGCATTGCACCCAAATTTGAACAACATCCTCTTCAACTAAAGCTCAAAGTCTCTGTTCATATGATAAATAAATTATTTTATCGAAAAAAGAATCTCATTAGAAAGAAAATAGGGAGGTTCAACTACGGGGATTAGGGGTGGACAACCGGTCGGTTCCAGTTGGATATGGGTGAAAATTGTCAATCCACCGCTAACCGAATGCTATAGTGTAAGAACCATCTCCGGCCGTTTTTGTTGATGGGTTTGTTTCGGCGTCGGGTTTGTCATATGTCAGATGGGTTGTTACGGGTTTGAGGTTTTCAAAGCATAGAAATTCGTTCCAGATTTTAGAATGTTAAAGATGGGAAGAAGAAATAGAAAACTCGATGAATGACAGAAAGGAAGTGCATCCCGAGTGTCTGTCTAGTTTCTGTATGGGTAAACATCTTGTTTTGAATTCAAAGAGAAAAATCTCTCACAGATAAATTATATTTGTTGCATCATAACCATGAAAACATTTTTGGATCTTACATGCAAATATGAGGTGAACTGATGGTAGAAAACTGTACATTGAGAGAGGTGAAAAGGACCGAATGTGGAATTTTGAGATTCAAGTCTGTGTGAGTATTGTTTTGTTGGAAAGAAATTATTTAAAGATGTATTTTTCAAAGACAGATTAAATGACTAGAGTAAAAACAATTATAGATTTAATATTATTATTAATTAGAAAATGAGTCCCAAAAATCAAACCCATGCATCGTTTCCCATACTTCTGAAACAATGAATAGAGTGAAGTGACAAGTCTGTAAGAATACTCGATTACTCCAACTAATCTTGTACTATTTTGTCTCCTACACCTATGAAACTAATAACAAAGTAGAAAAGTTGTTTCTTTAGTTCATTCTTGGTCAGTATCGGGTACTATTGGATTGCAATTTGCAAACCGGACTCGACCGAGTGCATCTGTTTGTACTCAACTTTTTTGCTTTGGTTACCTGATTGCCCATGAAAACCCAACCGTTTGGCAAAAACTGAATTTGGTTTGCACGGTTTCAGGTGGGTCACGGGTTTTTGTCCACCCCTAACGGGGATGATGACATATCCTTCAAACAGAAATGTCAAAAAATTGAGAATGCAACAAGGCTGCATGACTATATCAGATATGGCTCCATTCATAAAATCACCTGAACCGAGATCTAAAGAGAATCAATTAACGAATTCTATCCCATATCAAGTTTAAAGGCAAAGATGCATCCTTGTTTAGAGCACCTGGCTCCAGTCAAACTGCAGCAAAATATGGCTAAGACAACAAGCTGGCAAAACTCAACTTGAACCATAAAAAACTTCATAGCAAGTCGGCACCAATGATTATATGAAGAGTCCCGAAAAATTCTTCCACAGGAATGAAGATTGCTTTTTATAATGCTAGAACAAGGGGCCTACTCTTTTGAAGTTAGATCTTAACATAATATCAGAGAAAGAGCAGCTTGAGTATATGACTTAGCAAGTGTTTATTCTAAAACTTTTTGCAAGATGAACATTATTGGTTTTATCACTTTATGTAAACAGTTTAACCTGTTTGTCTTGTCGGTGTGAGTCCTGGTGCAATTCACGCAGTTAATGACGGATTGACAAGGGAGATTTTAAAATATAAAACCAGCCATTCAGTTGACGGCCCTTCATTTTCATTTAGCCAAATCTAAACCTTTTAATTGCCAAAAGAAAAGTGTCTTACAATTTCTTTTAGGAAGAAGCTTTTGGTTGATTATCTCTAATATTTATGATCAGTGTATATTTTTTTTTCTCATTATATCAGCATGGGCAAAAGAGTTACCCGCTGCGGCCTGAGTTAATAGAGAGCACATATTGGCTATACAAAGCTACCAGAGATCCTAGGTCGGCATATATCTTTTATTTTGCAGTACCGTTAATAAAATTTTGCTTGATAATGTCTGCTTAATATAGTTCTTCAACTGTATATTGTACGTAGCCCTTATTACCAACATAAATAAGGCTATCTGTGTACTTACAAATTCAAAAGAAGCGTTCTCTCTAAAGGTTCTCTCACTCTCTCTTTACATGTTTGTTGCTACTTCACTTTTCATTGTAGCATGAAGGCTGAAGCCTTAAACCAGTCTTCACAAGTCTTGAGCCGGCACGTAGAGTTCCTAATAGCCATTATAGATAGATATATGGTTTTCATGTATTTTGGTGGATTTTTTTGTTGCTATTCTTCTTTTGCTTTTAGAGGATGCACTGTCATTCGTGATTTTTTTCTAGTGGTCTGCAATTATGATCTTTTTTTTCTTTCCTTTTTTCTTGCAAAATAGGAAATTGAGATAAGTTGTTCATGTTCAATGTTTATTAACAGTTTTTTTATAGCTGTGGTGTAAGTTTTGTTCTATTAATATGAATTTTAATTCTGTCATGTATTTCTTTGTAGATATCTTGATGCTGGGAGGGACATGGTTGCTAGTTTACAGTATGGGACTCGATGCACTTGTGGATATTGTCACATTTCAGATGTTGAACACCACAAACAGGAAGATCACATGGAAAGCTTCTTTTTAGCTGAGACAGTAAGAATTTATTTCTTATTCTAGATGATTTTGAGAACGTTACTCGTGTCCTCGTAAACTTTTCCAAACCCTGAAACTAAAAGTTTAGTACATAATATTTTCAGTTGTTTCACTGAAAATCACTGTCAAATAAGGCCAGTCGTCTTTATTTAGGGCTTCAACTGGTGTTTCTAGTAGTATTGCGAATTGCAGAGATTATGATTTTAGGGGTGGCTTTGTAAAACATCAATTACTAGCTCTTGTAAAAGCTTCAAGTTTTTGGGTGAAAATATAGATTTATTTTTTTCTTGCCTTTCATATTTTGTCTTCTATGATTTGTTTGAAAGAGGAGGAATTTTGCTAATGGCCTATGTTACTATTAGGTCAAGTATCTGTGGCTCCTTTTTGATTTAGCCGTGGGTCCTGATAACCTTGTGGAAAATGGACCATACAAGTGAGTAGGCTTATGCATTTACAATTTAGTGGCTGGTCCTTATTTTACTATGAAACTGAGTTGCTTCTCTTTTCTGTTTGTTGTGAAACAGGTACGTATTCAGCACTGAAGGTCATTTACTGCCTGCTACTCCTCAGATCTCTCTAGTGAGGGAACATTGTTTATACTATGGGGCTTATTGTAGAAGTGGTGATTTGAGACAAACTTATTTTGTGTCCGAGGTGGACAAAGATAAGCAAGAATCAAATGATAGTAGATTTTATGGGAGCCGTACTAAAGCTACATATTCATCAGAGTACACTACTTCTGAACCAAGTGCCTTTTCTGGTTTGATCAAGGTACTCTCTCCTCCCATCACTCTCACGGATTTATGTTGCACTTGGACCTTCTATTCACATTATTTATCTTATCTCAATCTAGGACTTTAAATGGATAAATTTATTTACACTTATTTCTTTTAAAAAAGTATAGAAATTTTGGTTTCCACCAAAAAATTTATATTTCTTATTCTTTATATATTTTAGAAGATAAAAGTGGTCCAATGATAGATAGTGGATCATAAACTAAGTGGAATGAGATTTTTATCAGAACCATGGTTCCCATCTACAGACGTGACAGCTACACATAGTTGACAAGTAATGGACTGATCGATAATGAATTGATACACATATGAAAGAATAAATAACAGATGGTTCTATAGAAATCTGATTTGGGTTCCTATGTGATTTGGAAAAAATTTAAATTTTATAATTCAAATTAGAAACAACTCTTTCATGTTTGAGTGTTTTGTTATGATTCTGCAGGGTTTCTGCCCAGGACTAAATCATGGACAGAAGTTTGGTTTTTCATACATGCATTCAAATGATGAACATAATGATTATGAAACCATTCAACAGAAAGAATCAACAACTGTACAAAGCCATTCAGTAATTGTTCTTCCTGCCCAAAGTTCTGACCATTTGGGGCCTCATTCCGGCAATGATCATAATGATAGTCAGACTAGTGAATCAGATGTTACTTCTTGAAGTGAGTGAGAGCTCTGATGCTAATAGTGACCAAGGTGCTGACCCAATTTATGGATGATTAGATCTCAGTTAAGCAAGAGTATTGGTGGGAAGGATAAACATTTTCAACTTTATAGTGCTGTACTTCTCCGGGTTCTCCACCTGAAATATAAATTGGAGTTTTGATAGTATGTTCATAATTGAGAAAGCATAATAAGTTTGATAATATGGCAACTGTTGATACGGTGAGCAATAACATGGAGCTGAAAGTGTTGAATGACGATTGAACTGACCTGTTAGATGTACTTCTTAGGTTGTGTTACCAAAGGTCTGAGACTGTATGCAGCCTCTTGGTCATCATTGGCCTCGTGTACAAGCGTGTAATATGATTTATTTTGTTGTATCATTGTCTCTTGTTGGTTCTTGTAACCTATTTTCCCAGAGGTAGTGTACGTGTGATAGGCATTGTCAACAACCACAATTTCAATTGCTGATAGACTAGCACATCTTAATCATCCATTTTGTTCATTTATATGATTCCTCCAAGGGGAATGGTGAAAATATCTGTGCAGAGCCATTTTAGCTGGATTATGTTCTCATGTTAGATCAAGGATTACATGATTCATGGTATATTTCACCCCTCAAGAAATTCTGTTATTTTCGAATGAAAATGAAAGGAAGGAAAATAAGGAAATTTATTTCACTCATTTGATTAGCTCGGGGGACATGATAGCATCTAGATAGTTATTTAATTTTCTCACCTAAAATGAAAAGGGAGGAAAATGGAAATAAAACAGTTATCTATTTGATCACTTGAAAATGGAGTATGGTGTGCATTGTAGATGAAACTAAGATTATATGTTGCTAACGCACTTTCTTAACATTTTTTTCAATACACTCTAATCCGTTTAAGTTGAAATTTAAATGTCGCACAAAATTTATCCGAAGCATACATGATTTAATATGACACTCATTTGAATTTCAAACAATTAAAGAATGTTTGTGTAAGAAAGTACGTTGATAAACTCCTCTTCAAGGCCATGAAAGAAGCAAGTGGTGGAAGTCTTGCTGAGCCATGTTAATTTGGGACTTTGCTAATGATTTTTATTATATTCTTTGAAAACCTAAAGGGAAAAAAGTTTTCATTCAACATAAAACCCACAGTGCGAATGATTTGATGAGGAGCAACTCAGGGTTAATACATTCTTACTCTTGCTCTCTATAATTGGAAAATATACAAATAATCAATTTCTTGTTGTAATTGCATATGTGATTATTGATGTCGTGAACAAAGACAATTGGAAGTGGTTTTAGAGTCTATTTTATGAGAGGGATGAGCTCAAATAAGTTAAAAATGCTCCATATCACTGTGTATAACTGTGGACATATCACTATCAAACTTATCTTAAGGATTTATATTATTTACATTTTTTTTAAATCACAAAATCACACTTGGTATAACAATTAATTTATACTTAACCAGCTTCTTTAGAAAAGGACAATTTGTATAATAGTATTTTAAGTTATTGAGATAGGATAAGTATTTTTTGACATTATCCTTAAGCTCTAGTCTAACTGATTAATACCGATATTATTAGGTTGAACATCTTATTTTAAATTTAAACTTGTAATTTTATAATTGAGTAAATTAAATATAATATAATTTAACATTTATTTTAAAAGATATCAAAAATATTTTCCAAACGTTAATATATCGGGTGTCTTTCCAATGTGTTGTTTTATAGCACATGAGAGTGGGAGTATATGTTCCCTTTCTTATGTAAGCAGTATTTTTTAGGTCAAACAGTATTTTGAAACATTTAATGTTTACAACACTGATTTTTCTTTACTTGTGCACTAAATCTTGTTTCCTGCTACATTGTGCAACAGTGAGGACAATTTCTGCTCCCATGTCAGTAAAATATTACTAAGAGTGTGTCTTTCCCTTAAACTTTGCCGGGAAGAGGGATCTTAATTAGCTAGATTCATTCATTAGCATTATTTTATATTGTTTATGTAGTTTCTTTCGATACCAAATAATAAATTTACTATGTTCATATAATTTATTTCATTACGACTAGTGCTCTGTTGCAAAGCAGAGAATATTGCCACAAAACTGAAGTTATGTCTAGTGAATATTATTATTTAACAACCCTCTTGTATGTTAATTTAATCAAGTTAGTTATTACCCAAAAATTTCCTCAAAAGAAGTTATATATGCTTAACACCAATATAGATAACAATACGCATCTTATGAAGTTGTTAAGTGGGGACAAAACAAAAGCAAGCACGAACACAATCTGAAAGTGATGCGCTTTCATGTCATGCTGAGGATTGTTTAGTAACTTTAATAGATTTTCTCATTGGTCGAGAAGATTTTCTCAGAAAATAAATAGTTCATATTTTGTAGCAACTCATGTCTGAATTTTATATAAGACATATTCTAAAAGGCATCTGATTAAAATAATTATCAAAGGGGGAAAAGTAAGTTTTACCAATATATCACAAAAGAAAATCACATTTTATCCTTTTTTTTTTTTCTCAAACAATTATATTGTATCCTGAAAAGAATTTCTATATAAATATTTTTTTTTTCTGACATCACAAATATTACATTGGATCGAATCCAAGGCAATTGAATGTTACAAACAAATAGTATTAAATTTATGTAACAATAATTTCATAAGTTTTTAAGTAAACAATTAAATATTTTGAGAAGAAAAAAAAAATTATATGTATACAACAGGACGAGTTCTCAAATTAACTATAAATTATTGCTTAAAAGACATCTAGAACTCCAATAAAATTAGAAATATAAATTAATTATTTTTATCTTTTTTTATGAATGAGTTAGTAATTTTTATATTAAGTGAACGGGTTGAATTTTGAAAGATGCACATATTTTTTTTTTTATCCTATCGTAGATTAAATTATTGTCTCAACTCTAAAAATCACAATCAACGTTTATCAATTCTTTAAAAAAGTAGTATTAATTGTCGTTGGGTTTTTTTACCACATTTAAACGTACGGTAGGTAGTTGAAAATATCCACCCAGCACAACTATGGAAATAGAGGAAGTCTTGCATAATCACAAATATTTGGACTACACAAACTTAGACACACGTTTAAACAATTTAGAATAATAAAAAAGATTAAATAATATGTATTTTGTAAATGTGTATGCCTAAATAAATGTTTCCAACCAAGTATTTTTCAAGAAAATAATGATCTTTATGTTTAAAAGAAAATCCTATTTATAGTTAAGAAAACATCTTTAAAACGAAACTCTGGAAAGAAAAAGCTTTTCAAGCGTGTGTGGACAGCAGAGATAAAAAAGTGAATAATCTTTTTGTTATGTTACTCTTCTTTTCTTTTTGACGGTTTGTTACACTTTCTTTCTTGCTTTCTCTTTTCCTTTCTTTTTTTAGACATTCTTGCTTTCTCTTTTCTTTGGACTAATTATGATCAGAAATAATATTAGGATACACGGCTAAGGAACATTTTATTATGTCGAAAGTCACTGAGTTAAAAAAGAAAAAGGGGTCAATAGGTTTGATTACACAAGCATGATAATTGGTATACGTGTTACAACTTTAACGTGGTCATTTAAATTTAGTTTCCTTTTGTTTTTTCTATATAAAAAAAAAAACATCATCCGTCTTTTAAATTAGATTATTATTTATCAAGTTATTAGATTTATTTGATCATTTAATATTTATAAAGTTAATTTGTAAGTTACGACTCGATTGCACCTTCATCATTTTAAGATTTACCGTTAAAAATATATTTAATTATTACAATATGTATATAAAAGTGTTAATATAATAATTTATAAAAATAAAAAGTTATTTTGTAATTAATTTTATTAAAAATAAAAATTCTAGAAATAAAAGTTTGTAAGGTTCTTATATTGATTTTTTTAAAAAAACTCATTTTTTAAATTAATATTCTATGTTGTATTTCGTGTTGAACTGTCAAACTTTAAATTATACTTAACTAACTTTAGTTTCTTTAAAATGGATGCAATCTCTTCATCACGTTCCTCCTCAATATTATATCAAGTTCCTCTTCAATATTATTCTTCATGTCATCTCTCTCTTAATTTTCTAGAACTACCAAATTCACATTAATATCATTTAAGGGAGGAAAGTAACTCTTGTTAGGTAGGAATTCTGCACACTTGTTGACTGGACAATTGATGATCTTATAGTTTCAAAATATTTATAAAAGAAAACTTATTTAAATTTTGGTTTTAATATTTATGTTGCTTTTTTTTTTACGAAGAGCGTTCAAGAAAAGTGGACACGTGTTAGATGTTTGAAAGAATTGAAACATAAACTTTCCACTTTTCACGGAAAACATGGGAGATATGGATTCAAATCAACGGCCAAAAAGGTCCGTATGGTTCGTAGGATTAAACATTTTCCTTATGAATTTAAATATAATTTTCAGAAAAATAATTGTTTTATATATTAACACTATATTAAAACTGATGGTTACAAACATTTATTTACGAAAAGCAAACGTCGGGATTATGTTAAATTGTGATTAGTTATATTAAAACTTTTCATTACCATGTCATCATGTATGGTCACATTTTTTTAAAACTTTGTTAAACTAATAGACTCTTTAATAAGTTTTGATTGCATAACTTGCATGATGTGAATATCTAATGAGTTTTTAGCTGAATCACTACACTTTGTCTCATATTTTCGTGAAACTAGCCCAATGACGTATACTTTTGTTAAATATGGTTTAGAACATTTGATGTTATTCCTAATTTTTCTCCACCCCCTATTAGTTTTTTCTTTGGTTTCCTTTTTTTCAGTCTCCTTTGTTTCATTAAAAAAAAAAAATAATAAAAATATGAGCATAGGATACTTTGTAACCCCCAAAGAAGGCCCACAGAAAATATGGAGGAAAAAAGGCACCATGACATGTTATTAAAATGAAGCTTCCTCTTCTTTAATAAAAGTCCATTCCATTATAGTGAATGCATGAACCAGCTCCCTGAAACAGCGTCCCTATATAAAATTGGCGCCACCATTAATTAGTAATTAGGTGAGGTGCATATAGTCCATATTCTCTAATCTATACGCGCTTTCTCAACTCTCTAATTAACTCACCTTTGACTCCATTTATTCAAATCATAATTACAATTACAAAATAATTAATATAATATGGTATAATTGGTTGCTATGTAATCAAATTTTAGATATGTTCGTTATGAAACTGATTTTTTTTTACTAAATAAACTGATTTGTTGAACTATGAACTTTATGTAAGATTCCAATATGTATATCTACAAACAAAACACAAATGGTTGTTTTGGTGTCCCTAAATTTTATTTTTATTTTAAGTAATTATTCAATTTTTAATTTATTTTTTATTTGATATTTTTATCTTATTTTAACTAATAATTTAATCATTTATATTTTAAAATATTAATTTTTATTTATAGAAACCTAAAAAAATCGATCTTCATCTTAAAAAAATCACACAAAAATTCAATATCATCATTAGAAAAACTTCTCTTGCTATTAATATTCTAAAATGATTTAGAGAATTGCAAAATATTATTCTATCCATTCTACAATAATTGACATATTTAATCATTTCACATAAATTTAGATAAATATATAAATAAAAATCAAGAAAAAAAATTATAAAATTATTTTTATCAGATATTGAAGTATATTGCCATAAAGTGAGTCAGAAGATGGCGTATGAAATATTAATTAAAAGTATAAATGTAAAAATAAAAGAGAAAAATTATATAGAGATAAACTCTATTTTTTCTCTAAATTTTATTTTCTTTATTCAACAGAAATAAGTGATTTTGGATTATCTTTTGACCTAGAATTTCTCATGTGCATCTTTTTCTCTTGTTTTAATCTAAATAAATGATTCTACATAGATAAAATTTTATTTCATATTTTCGCTATTTCATGGCCAGCTCAACACATTTGGAGGCCAAAAGTGAATTTTAATATAATGCTTAAAATGGATTTTCTAAATTTTAATATGACATCACTAAATTAATATAATTGATATAAGATTTACATGTTTTAATTTTAAAAATATTAAAATTTGAGACATTTTTATTAAGTAATTTTTTTTTTAGACCTTTTGATATTAAAGTAAAAAACTTGGTCCTATTACAATGCATTATTGTTTGATTTTTCTGTCTTAATACATTGTTCGTTTAATTTTTTTGTTGTTGCGATATTTGTTTAATTTAGATTGATAAATCAATTAGTAATTCAACCAATGACTATGTCATAGATTCAAAGACATGGATATTCGATTACTTTGATTTTGTCACATTATTTCTAAACATATATCGTTTTATGCTATTAACTTATGTTTGGAGTTTGTTTACAAATTCGCGTTGTATTTTTAACTATGTTTGAATTTTTGTTTTTATACAATATACTCTACCAATTGAAATACATAAATATCAATTTTATTTTGTTTTTGTCAAAAAAAGATATATAAATTTTATCGATTAGCAAGTCTTCTTACTTGATCATTACTCATCAAGCTTGAGGATACTCTTGGCAGAAACAAACTTGTTCATGACTCAAGATTTATCTTATTTGTTCATCATAGAACTAGCAGTCATTAACATCACTTTAAGAGATTATAAATTTTATAATTGATTTTCGCAAACTTAAGAAAAGAACATAAGATAGCAGGGAAGAATACTCATTTCAATTTCAAAAGCAGGTTCACAAACCAAAACTCAATTTTATCTTGTTATAAATTTTAATAAGTTAATGTATATATGATGTGTGATGTGATCCAAAGAAAACACCAACCTAATATTAGGAATAATCTATCTTGATTTTATTACAAATTACAGAGAAAGGCGTTTATGATTATGAATGAGACATGAAACTTACATCCAATAACAAAGAATATTAAAGTTACCAACAAATAAAAAGAAAGATCAAAGTTAAAGGCTTGCACATGCTTAATTTGAAGTCCATTCAATATCACAAATTTATACAACACTTAAGTAGTAGTATATTACACTGTATTCTTGCATCAATACAAGAAAAAAACTTGGTTAATTAAACAATACCATAGTCTATAACATCACCCTTTTCTATCCCTTTCACATGAAGCAAATCTCTATGAGATTTCTCATTTGAAACATGTAGAAAAAAAAAATCAGTGGAAATAACATGATTGAATAGCATCCAACCCTGAATGCTAAAAGTAACCAGAATGAAATTAATGTTTGAGGAAACTAAGAAACTGCACTGTATCTTCCATTTCCCTTCCTTAGAGCAGAACTTCAGATAGGTATGCTTATAGCATAGCATACACTACAGTGATTCAAAAACTCATTAGTTCTTTCCGAGAACACAAGCTGTTAGGTTCTTTCTTTTTTCTTCCCTTCACACCAAAGCACTTCTTCTCTTTTGCATAGTAACTTTTTGGTTTCTTAAACACCACATCCTATACCTCTAGCTTCTGATCCTTTCATGATTCGTAGTCTTTTGCAAGAAGTCACAAACATGCTGCACAAAACAAAAAGAAGTATAGTTCTATCAGCTTTCATTCAAGCACAAAATGAAACAAATTTGGGACTATTTATCCAAAAGAATAGATAGAGAAAAAGAGAAAGAGAACTTACTCCCATGGAACATCTCCAACTAACATCCAATCACCATCCTTGTCTTCATAAGTAGGTTCATAATCAGATCCTTTATAACCTTCTTTTTCAGAGTAGTCACCTATGGTTAACTTGAACATATTTTCCAAAGCTTTGAGGAGTTGTGAGTAACCTCCATAGATCCTCAAATCAATCTTTCTAAGGTAAGGAGCTCCATCCAAGCTCACTTTCACATAGATCCCAGAAGCCTCAGCCTCTTGCAAGCTGTTCTTCCTATAAGATCTTATTGGTGGCCACCCCACTATTTTAGCCCTGTCATATTCATAAAAAAAAGATAAATCAATATTTAACTCAAAATTTTGATATTCCAATATAGAAATGAAAGAAAAAAGAAGTCTTGATATTAATTTTTGTTAAACTTACTTTGAAGGAGGTGGTGCATCAGTGTTAGAACTTTTGGAATCACACTCTTTGGAAGTTTCAATCAATGGTCTTTTGTTGTTTTTAACAGAAACAGAAAGAATTGATTTTTGTTCATTCTGATTTTCCTCTGTCCCTGGAAGACCCAATCTAAGCTCAGTAGCCTTCAAGTTAAGATCATTCTCATATGCCACACTGTTTTCCATCTTCTCACTAATTCAGATGATAATCCAAAAACAAAGTAGTTTATTGTGAGATGTTGAAGAGTTTAGAGATGAGATGTATAAGATGGAAAATACAAGTATGCAAGGTTTTATTTTATATATGATGATGAAGGATAGGGTGGATTTGTTTATTTAGTGAATAATAAACATAAAAAGAAATAATGGAGAAAGACAAGGAAAAGTGTCGGTAGAAGGAGGAGCAAGATGTCCCTACAAATAGAGGACAAAGGTGGGGTCTCCAATAGGCAATAGGCAATAGCATAAGAGAAAAGAAAGGAGTTTTGGGAATGGTCAAGATGCGGTTTTGGGAGAGAAATGAGGAGCGTTGGCTTAAAGGAAGAGGAAAGGGAACATGGCCATGTGAAGTGTAGGGTCCTCATTCCATGTGGCTCTTCATTTTTTAATTCTATAACTCCTTACATATCTCCTTCTATAACTCTCTTCTCTTTCAACTAAATATTAACTCACAAGTGTTGGTAGACCCGCCAATAATATTTCAACACTTGTTACAATTTTTAATTTACAATAAATATATAATAACATTTGTTGGCCATTTTTACCATGTACTAAGTAATTCATGCTACATTCGTCTCTATGTATAAGATCTCTTCGATTAGTGTACAAAACTTTAAAATGAAAATTTCATATTAAATTTATCAACAATGTATACTTTCTTTTAAAAATTATTTTTTAATTATCAAGATAGAGATAATTGATTTTTTTATCATATCTTCAATGTTGAACTAAGAGGCATCGTAATTATTCAATAATTTATATTTGATCAGTTAAAAATTTGTAAGAATCATAATGGGTCTTATGATTTAAATTCAGTTGATTTTGAAAAATTAGAAATCATTCTATAAATATTTTAGGACTTAGAGATCCAAACTACACAATTTCTTAAAAATGTAATTCATGAGGTATTTGGTTTCAGTATATCTTATTCAACTAACATTAATCATTTATAAGAGGATCTTCAATATCCAAATATATGTTATTGGTTCTTGGAGTGATGTAGCGTTAGAGGAAGACAATGTTTAGGACTATTAAATCTCTTCTCTTTATATATATATATACACACACTAGTGAAACATAATGCAGAAAAGATTCTAATGATTCAAAGAATATAAAACTCTTGCATAATCGTTATACTCTTAGTGAAGAGTCTTTTACATATGTGATTTGAAAGGCAAGAAAAAAATATCCAAAAGGAACTTATGTTATATATATCATTTTCGTCTAAGCGCTAAAAAGTTTGCATTATTTGATGTACTTTTTAGAACTTTTTATTTTATTTTTACTAGGTTAGGTTTATGTCATCCCAATTTTTGTTTTTTTAAAAGTAATCTAAAATTTTAGTCATTAAAAGTGTAGGACGTTGTCACTTTGGTTCCTAACTCAATCATAAAGTCAAATTAATTATTGAATCATCAAAATAGTGCTCAAAAGATACATCTTATTATCATAATAATCTTTGAAGGATATAACTTACTGTCAAAATAGTGTATTGTCGTTATAAGGTCAAGAACTAAACTAGCTAGCATTTTGATGATTCGTGAAATAATTAGGTTTTTGATTGAGTCAGGAATCAAATGGCATCATCCTACACTCACATTGACTATAATAACCATTTACCATTTTTTTAAATAAACTCTTAGCTTCAAAAAGTATTTAGTCTTCTAAATCTTTATATTTAATTAAGGGTATATTTGTGAAAAACTAATTAATGTTTATTTGTAACTTGAAGAGTGTCTTACATAAAGGAACAACTTTTTTTACAAGAGAGTCTTGTATATAGAGACAAATATAATATTATACTTAGTCCATGGCAAATGTACACATATGACATTGGGGGTTTAAAACTCCCCACAAAACAATATAAATTTACTTTGATATAATACTATTATAATTTTTTTTCTTCACTAAGTCTACTAACTTACACTTATCCATTCACCACAAGTTGACCTTTTCACTTTGTAACTTTTCACCCACTAAATCTACTAACTTTTATGTATTTGAGTTTATTTTGTTATTATAGTAATCCATTTAGTAAAGGTTCAGTATTTTTCTTCACTCAAAATATATAGACTATTTTCTAGTCCCACCAAAAGAAATTTCTAAATCCATCATTGTACATAGTCATATTTAATTAGTATAATTAATAAATATAATCATTACATGTAAATAATGTTTAGCATCTTAATTTATTTAGAAAGCTCAACATGGGTTATTCTTAAGAGTGTTTTGGAAAACTTCTAAGAGTTTTCCACAATTTAGCTCTTTGAAATTAATTTTCATATAGTATTGTTTCTATGTAACTAATGATGTTGAAACTTTACCTCTTCCGGGTCATTAATAGTTTATCTAAGATAATAATAATATGGTTGCACATGGTATTCATGCATGTTCTTTATTTTGTCTTCATTTGAGTAGTGAAAATACAATTCATATATATTTGTAGAACATAGTTGTGCGATTTCTATCAATGTCCTTTTTGGAAATTGAAATTTTCATTTCTTTTTGGAGCGTTTGACATATATTTTAATTTTGCTTGTTGGCTCAATTTTTAAACTGTGATTTCTTTTATTCTTCGTGTGTGTATTTTTTTTAAGTTTCTTTCATTCAACGTGACGGTCTTCACGTAGAGGTGATCAGATGATGGTTCTTGAAATATAACAAATGTACTTATGTGTATTTCTATCAATGTATGCTTATGTTCTTTCGACTTAGATATAAACTTTCACCTTCTTAATCAAATGAAGATTGTGTATTAATAGATGTAAAACGGTTAATTTTTTTCGTCTTTGCTTGTCTTAAACTCAGTAATCTTCATAATTTATTTAGTTTTTCTCAATGATATAATACAATTGGTCTAACACATATTAAAGTCTAACGCAAATTTTAATATGACACAATTCTGAAACTCTTAATAGTATTTTAGTAAAATTATAAAATAAAAAATTGTTCAAAATTTGTTTCAAATTTGTTTCATATATATATATAATGGTTTATTAAATTAATTTAATTGATTTTGTAGCACGCCATTTTCTTGTTACTTGTGTGTTATTTGTGTATGTGACTATTGTGTCAGTCAAATTATGTGAACAGAATAATTTTAAATTATAAAGTTAAGTTATTACGTAGAAGAACTTTATTTCAGTAAATTTACAAGGGAATGCTAAATTTTAATTTTGTTTAGGGTTTAACGAACTTTATTTCCGTGAACGCTATTTTATTAAATATGCTAAATGCTAAATGTTGTGTATCAACGTATGATTCTTTTACAATTGTTCCATAATTTATTTTAACTTTGTGTATTCATCAAATTCTTAATAATAAAACTAATGACAATTTGTAATTTATAAATAAATAAATTATAAATTTTTATGCTATGTTCAATTATATGTTTTAATTTGTAATTATACCATATTTTAAAATTTATATTTTTCATATTCTTATTTAATGTGTGTACTCAATTACACTAATTATATTTATTTATACACAATAGACAATTTAATACTCCCTCTAATCTTTATTATAAGAAAATTTTAATCAATTGCACATTTATTAAAGAAATCAATAAAGTTAAAAAAAAATTATTTAATAAAATAATATATACATAAATATCCTTAATCATTTTTTTGTAATTTTTCTACTTATCACTCTCTATCTAGAATTAGTCGATCTAAAAGTTTTTTTTGAATTATTCAATCAATTTATAGAAAATAGTTAAGAAAATTAATAAAGAGTATTATAGAAATGATAAAATTAAAAATTGAAAAATTAGTTTAAATTGGTTACAATAAAAATTAGATTTTGTTTGTTTATAATAAGGAACGGAGTAATAACTACACATAGATGGTACAAACCGTTTGACTTAATATACCTAAAACACTCCGTGTTTATAAATGGATGGAGGAAGTATATGAAATAAAGTTATTTGGTTAAATTATATCAGTGATATTTGAATTTAATTTTAGTTAATGTTTTAATTATTTTTTTAATTGGTTTTTTATTTTAATTTTTTAAGTGATAATTTGATATTTAATATTTATTTTATATTTTAAAATATCAATAATATTGTCATTTTTTTGACAAAAATTCAAAAAAATCATCAAAATTTTCAAACAAAACTCATAAAATTCATTATCATCTTCAATAAAATGCAAATTTAATCAAATTCATAACTTAAATGTTTAAATAAACTCATATTTTCATTCTTTATTTGATGTTGTTGGAGATGAAAATATGAATTTATTTGAATATTTAAGTTATTAATTTGATTAAATTTACAATATATTGAAGATGATTATTAATTTTATGAGTTTTGTTTGAAATTTTTTTAAAATTTTTGAAAACAAAAGGATAATATTGTTGACACTTTAAAACATAAAATATCAAATTGTCACTTAAAATTAAAACAAATGACTAATTCGAAATAAAAAATATAAATGACTAAAATGTTAACTGAAATTAAGTTAAAGAAATTAAGTTAAAGAACAGTGAATGTAATTTAGCTAAATTATTTCACTCCAACTACATACTCAGATTATAGTCACAATCAGTAATTTATTAATTAATCTTATAAATGAAGGTTAACTCTAAAATAAATATATGAAAAATTATTGGCTTACATTCATAAACACTATAAAACAAAAAGGAAAAACAACGATGTGATATCAATAATGTGATATAAAAGAGATAAAAAAAAAAGTTGTTAAATAAATATAAAAATTATAAATATTTATGTATCATTGCTGTAAATATAAAGATAGATCATAGCTAGAATTTGTAGTATGAAATGAATCCAACAACATGGGTGTATGTATAGTTAGTTAGGCTGGGATATACTCGTCCAGGATTTGTTGACAGCGTGATGATTGTGAAGGTTTTATTTTCATTTGAGCATATCAGTGAGATAGATTAGTGATGATCAACTCATTAATTATTCCAAATTGGATATCCATCCATCGATTCATATCTCAATTTTTTGTTTAATAGTAGTAGCTAGTTAGACTCTCCTTTGAAAATTAATAATTAATGCTTTCATTTGCATAATTAAGGTTTCAGAAAACATAAATATATATGTCATTATATTATATGTTAATAAATCAAAAATAAAAATTTTATTTTGAAATTTATGACATGTTATTTATTACGAGAAAGGTTAAGAAAACGATTATAAATTTACAACCGTGGAAATTGGAAGGGAATGCCTTGGTGGAATAATAAAATACTAGTAGTTGTAGAACTATTCCTAATTTGACACCTTAAAATTTGTGGTGATTAATGGTAGCTGGTTGGTATCGGAGAATTTTACTCCGAAATAATTAGGCAAAACATTAATTCTCCACAAAGTAGCAGCTAGAATAAAACCCTTAATTAATCAATGTTGATCTTGTAATAGGGTTGAGAAGGAGGAGACCTATTAGAGGGAGAGGTTACCAAGAGATTGGAGTGGAATACCACATCAGTATCAATCATAGCCCATGTTTTACTATTATTCTCACCAACGTGAATTAATTTAATTACCTTCAAAACAAAATTTGTTTCTAACATGCCAAATGTCACAACTAATTGACAATATAGGATATATAAGGTTTGTTTGGTGGTTAGAGCAAAATAATTGAGAGATGAAATGATAAGAATGTCACATATTCGATTTTTTACTTTTAATAAATAATAACAATATTTAATACTATTGATTAGTCATAACTAATTAAATAAATAATGTAACAATATACAAATTTTTAAAGACAGAAGACTCAAATTCCTAAAATTACAAATAAAATTGTTTGTGTAGTGATACATTAAGTATATTTATATTTACATATTGAGAAATGCTAACATATATATTTTTAAGACATCTTAAAAATAAAAAAATTTGATTAAAAATTATGTATTCTATTTCTCGAAAAGTTAAAAATTATTATTTCTAAGATATAATTATTATTTGACTATTTGTAGTATCATTAACATGTATCCTAACTCAAATTTAATGTTTATATTAAACTTGGAGGGATATATGCTAAAAGACTCTTAAATCCCTACACATTAATTATGATATTCAAGTTGTATTTATATGGTGTCAACTACTTTTGTCTACTTTTTGTGTTTAAATAGAATTGTTGAATATAAAACATAATTGAAATTCAACTTAAGAATATGTTTTGCAGTTGGATATTTGAGGATTTTAGAAGAGAGAACTTTAGAGCGATAATTAATTATATAAAATTTCAATCAAACTTAATTAATTTTTAAAAATATTTTATGAGTGTTTATAATTTAAAAAGAAAAATAAATTATTTTCTCCTTTTTAAGATGAACAGGAGTTGCAATCTTCATCAATTTTAAGATATATCGGCAAATTAACAAACAAATTGATTCCAATATAAAATGAGAGAATCGTCTTAAAGGAAAAAAAATAGTCCTTGAATGATGAGTATTTTTGGTCTTGGAACAAAAAAACATGACAGATATATAGGTACGTGGTGCTGCTTAATGTAACGAAAAGAATACACAATGCAAGATATTGAAACTCATGTACAGGATGTCAAAAGCTGTAAATGTTGGGCATAAAGCTAATAAATATCACACAAGTCGGTGCTATATGCATATCAGCATATGCTTCTTCCATATAAACGGTCGCTACTTTCTAATTACTTTCAGGGTTTCTTACTATTGTCATGCTAAATAATATTCATCAAAAAGTGTCACTCAAATAACATTTAATTTTTTTTTAATTTATTGCTAACATGTCTTAAATGCACTTTTAATAATTTTATTTTAAAATTTGAGTTTTTGTCTCTAATTTAACTTTTTTTTATGGTTTCCACTTCACTTCACTCCACTTTATTTTTGTTTTTGTGTTTTTTTTTATTTTTATTATCGCTTCATAATTCTTATTGATTCAATTTTATTTCTTCTAAATTTAATAGTAATTTGAATATTGTGTTAAATACAATTATTGAGAGAAAATTTAAATAGTTTTGAAAACGGTAGATACAGTTCAAATCATCTCTTCTTTATTATGTTTTCTAGCACCTTACATTAAAAACTCCCTCAAACATTTGTTAGAATGCACTTTTAGAGTTTGTTTAGGATTTAAATTTTGGAACGTTAAATTTATATTTTAATATATATTTGATATTTTAATTTTTTTTAAAAGAAACACATTATAAATAAATTTATAATATAATGTTGTTCTTTAAAAAATATATCAAAATATAGATTTCATTATCCAAATTTTTTTACTCCAGAAGCCAACTCAGAAATACACCCTTAAAAGAAGTATATTATTATCAAGTTATAACTGAATATTTGTTAAATGCACCATACATTGAATATTACTAAAATATTTCTTCTTAAATTTTTTTGGGGTGTATTCTAAGTTCTCCGTATATAAATTAGAGAAATTGTGATTTACATGTGTTATTGGAAAGTTTTGCAATTATTTCCGCTTGATCATTCCTATCTGAGCTATCTCTTCCTCTCCATGTTTCATCATCCTTCTCGTTGGCATGGTATTGGAAATGACCAAAACAAAAAATTGATAGTCTGAATGAATGAACAAAATACCATAATAAAGCACATATGTAAAAAGTATAAGAGGTTAAATATAAATCACTAATGTTAACAAGTATTATTAATACAGTTGTTAAGAATCTAAATTAAAAATGATATATTAAAAAATATATTAAAGATTGTATATTCAATTTTTGAAAGTTTTTCTTTTAAATATTATACTTGTGATCCATAAAAAATATCAAAGAGATTTGTCAAAAAAAAAAAATATAGATAAATTATTATTTTAATCTATGAATTTTCAGAATATATCTTTGTCATTTTAATCCCGACTCACGAAAAACTTAAATTAATTATAAAATAATTAAAATGTCAATCAATTTAGCCCTAAACGTTATACTAGTTATTTTAACACTAAAATTTATTTTTGAAATTTTTTTATAATAATAAATTATATCTTTTAAATATTATTTTAATAATTTAAATACTAACATGAGTTTTTTTTCTGAGTTAAACAACATCCTATATTTGTAGGAACTAAAATGATAATTACCCTTAAAAAAATATATTATTATCGTATTTTCCAAGTTTGATGGGATCCAAATGATTAGACTAAACTAGATGTCTCTAAAAACTTTAGCGTTACATGTATGCTCAACTCGATCGAATGCAATATTTTAGTTAAGCTAAAAGATATACTTGTCATCTTATCTATATGCTCTTCAGGATATATTGTGCTACATTAGAAAATAAATTATTTCCTCTTGTAAAAATAGATATATACTTATGTATATTGATATATATTTGGAGTGATGAGTTTACAAAAAATAGATTGAAAGTGAAGATTACATTATATATCCGACAAGAAGATACATATGACAATGAAGGTGAAGAACAGATGAAACACGTGTGGTGTCTCTTTGATGGGTCCCTACCCTACTCAATCCACACGAGAGGACTAGTAAGATCAATGGACCCACAATGATGCAACCATCCATACAAACAAACAAACACACTTTACCCATTTCAAACTTGAAGTCCAATCCAAACCACTTTTATTGTCTTGTGTCCTTTTGGTCTATATCCATGCACGTCTATGCATCCAAGCCCATTCGTGCGCAACCTTTTAGCTTCAACTTCATCCTTATTTCACATCTTTCTCATTCACTTCGGAGTTGGGACCCGCCACTTAATATTATATCAATTATAACAAATATGTGTTTGTTTGTTTTTTTTTATTTTTAAATATATCATTATTATCCTTATCTTAATAAAATGTATTAAATTTGTATTTTAATTCTTTAAAAGTTTAAACATTGTTTTTTCAATAATTTTATTTTTTAATTTTAATGTTTTTAAGAGCACGTGTTAGTTTAACCTTTTGTTGTTATAAGTGAAATTCAAAAATAATCATCGACTTTGTTGATAGTTATTTTTGTCCGAAGATTAATTAACTTTTTAAATTCAATCACCCATTTCATATATTTTTTAAGTCTCATAACGAACATAATTACGTAAAAAAAATGTATTTTGCATGATTTTCATGAATAAATTTTGAAAGAAAATATGAAATATATATGAATTTGTTCATTTATCTTTAAAATTTGTTTATACATCTTCCTAAAAATAGAATTAATCATAAATATTTCTTAAATTAGATTAGAGTACGATCTTTCACTTTAAATTTAAAAAGAAAAAAAAAAAAAGGATGAACGAACGTAACCATAACATTCACGAATTTTGGTGAACTTTCATTGTTGGTGAAATTGATAAATGGTCTACTAGTTATTCCTTATTGTCGGACCGGGCTCCCCTATATGAAATGGGCTATACATCCTTAAAAACTTTTCAATAAATGGGCGACAAGAAAGGAGTTTGTGAAGAAAATTATACTTCCTACCCTTTTAATTGGTCTGCATACCCTTATACATTTAATACAAATTTATTTTACCTTTTTGAGTTTTAGTTACATTTTTTATTTATAATATTTTTTAGTTTTCGCTGCATATAATTTTTTTTATGAAATATAGAATTACCAATATATCATAAGAGTGCACACAAGAGAAAAAACATCATACATCATAGCGTAAGTTAATTTTATATTAATGGTAAGTAGAAATATTTGGTTTTACCATTTTACTAGATAATTATAATTATCGTCATCAAATAATCATTCAATCACAAAAATTTGAATTGACTACTAATGTAAAATATTTTACATCAGCTTAACTTGATCGTTAAATTCGTACAACTTATGTGATCAAATTGAAGGAAAAATAGGCTACAAATCTTTTACTCCTCTCATTTTTAAATAAGTGCTACTCCCTTCCTATCACACTAATTCATATATTTATTTATTTTTTCGTATATTAAGAAAAAAAATATAAATAAAAGAGAAAAATATATACTAATTTTTTTATAAACATATTTTTACTAAATAATTTTAATCAAATATTAATGTATTTATTATTAATATAAATATAAAGTGAAATATATTTATATATGTGATATTAATTAAACAATATAATTGAAAAAATATGAGTATATTATCTTAAAAAATAAACTTATCAATTAATTTGGAACAACTTTATTAGTAAATTCATCAATTATTATGGGATAGAGAAAATGTTTTAGAACATAAATCAATTTGACCAGTTGTTTTATGTTTTAAGACATATATTAATTAAATTTTTTTCAATTTTATCTCTATCATTAATAATTTTGTACACGGCATAATTTATCTTAGTCAACTAAGTATTTTTGTTTGTTTGAAAATCCATTATATATTTATTACAATAATTAATACTTTCTTTATTTTAGGATGATTGTAGGTGTGTAACGACTTACTTACGAGATCTTTGTAATTATAATAATAATTTTACAACGACAAAATTATACATCAATTATCAAGAGAAATAATTTAATAAAAATTTAAGAGGATTAAAATAAAAAAATAAAAAATATTATATGTGAATTGATGAAATGCAACTGTTATTTCTATCTAATATCATTGAAGATAATTATAGAAAATTATTACTACGGTTGTTCCTTCATTTATGGTTTTATTCTTTTTTTTTTTTTAATTTCAAATGGCCTAATGGAGGACACAGAACATGTTAATCATAGACACCAGCCTATACTTTTCTTATGTGGGAAAAGGCTGAAAGAAGGAGGCAATAATATTCCCAGGAAAATTAAAGGTCAAGATGTGTTATATAAATACACAACCAACTATCAATGGAAGATCGCAATCACTTGCACATCTTGGGTCCTTACTCCAAAACAGCTTCCATGTGCCATAGATCTCTAATATCTCATGCAATTTTTCAGAATCTCTTTAAATCAACATACTTTGTCCATTCCCACTTCATATAGGCTAATATAGCTTAGGTAGGGCAATATATAACCTTGCTAGTATGAAATATGAATCTTTCAAATTGAGAAGTTTTGTTTTTTTAATTTTTTTTTGTCTTCCAAAAACATATATATAGAAGAAGGAGAACAACTACTCTTTTTGGACATATATACTAACCGATAAAATGATTCATATCTTCTTTTCTAAAAGCATAGGGATTCCTTTGTCAGCCACTACTTGATTCGGCATCCACTTTGGTTTTAGCATAGATTATAAAATATTCATGCTTAAATATCTTTTTAGTCTTATAAAATCTTCATTTTTAATTATTAATTTATATTAAAAATATATAATTTTTAATTTTTATATATTTAATTTTAATTTATACTATTAAATGAACATATATTTTTGAATAATATTTTTTTCAAGTATATTTACAACAATATAAAAAATATTCTAAAAAAATGAATTTAAATTTCGATTTCAAAGTATATATTTTCATTATTTTTATCTTGAACTTTTTATATTTAAAAATTTATATTTAATTCATTCAAATTTTAAAAAAAAATTAAATTTTGTGTAATTTTTTTTATAATGTTATAAACGTACTTAAAAAAATATTTATTTTTTAAAATTTTTTAAAGATAATTAAATATGGCTCATTTTAAAGGAACCAAAACTATTTGACTGATTATTTTACATGGGTTAAAAATTGTATTTTTATTTTATAAGAGTTAAAATTAAAATGTTTAAATTTAATAAAAATTAAAGACATTTTTACCTTAAATATAAAAATATGAAACGGGTCTTATTCACTTTTCCTAAACCCTAACCTATAAAATTAAAATTTAAAATTATTTGATACACACCCTAGATTAACAAAAATATCAGCATAACGATTAACTTCCCAATATACGTGGATAATTTGAACCTTCCGATTAAGACTAACAATTATTGATTTTGGCGGTAATACTCCACCCTTGTACACTCTATATTTTGGTCTTTCCAATAGGTTAATCTCGTCAACCTAGGATGTGGAGGAGACAAACAAATATGGACAATATCTTGATTCCTTTCATACATTACATCATCAACATCCATTGTGTTTTGATACCAGCGCACTTCCACTTCCACACCCAAAAACAAGTTGTTGCTCACACAATACATTGGCCAAAGGACTTTCCCTCGGCACTTGCAATGTAGTTTCTTCTAATTGGTAATCAATCTATCATCTAAGACTTGCCACTTGAAGACTCTCACGTTTTCAACAATGCAATGCCAAATTTGGCTCCACATTTCAACACATGTATGTTCATGGTTACTACAAAGTAACTCATATGCTTCAGCTACATTCAACACGGCCACAAAACTGTTAATACGGGGAAGTACCTACACTACAAGAAAATACTTCAGACGGTCAAAAGTTCCAACAAAAGATAGAAAAACAACTACAACAAATATATTTGTTGCAACTTATCACAATCTTAAATAATTCAATCACAAAATTTTGTAGTGGTCTAATATTGTCACGATAACGATGATTAAATTTATATAGAAACTAAGGCTGTCATCCCTTTTGAGAGTATAGTTACCACAAATGATATAAACTATTTTAAGTTTATTAAAAAAATAATTTATAAAATTCGAAATTAATATTAAAAAAAATATGTTATATAGAAAAAATTAATATTATTTAAAAATTGATAATATAAATTTAAATAAAATGTTATATATATAAAATAATTTTAATATTAAATTATTACTGTCAAACAAAAAAATATTTCAAAATTAATAAATTATATCTCGAAATAAAAATAGAAAATATTATTTGAATACATCAATCATCATAATAATTTACCTGATCATTAGCTCTACTCTTTTACATCATTATTTGATAAAATATTATCCGACGATAAAAGTTCTTCAAAAGTATTACTAATTAGTGTTGGAGACAACATGGTTTGAAACTGCATTTCATATTCAAGTACACCACCACTAATCGACGGAGTCAAAACTAAAATTAATAAAAATAACATTTCATCAGCATTCTAAAAAATAACTATGTTTTAATTTGAGTATAAATTTTACAATTTTAATATTTTACTAGCACTTTTTTTTAACAAATCTTACTAACAATAAATTAAATTTAAAAGTAATATTATAATCAATTTTAAAAATAATATATTCTACATTCTAAAATAAAATATTAACGCTCTAATAATAACTTATAACTATATACCTTTTTTTTTTAATAATAATTACATAAATGACTAATATATATTTAAAATATAGATTAAATTACATTTGTGGTCCTTTAACTTAATTTCAGGTAACGTTTTAGTTTTTTATCTTTTTTTTTCCTGAGTTGATCATTTATTTTAATTTTAAGTGACAATTTGATATTTTATGTTTTAAAAAGTCAACAATGTTGTCCTTTTTTTTTACAAAAATTCAAAAAAATCATCAAAAATTTTAAACAAAACTCATAAAATTCATTATCATCTTCAATAAAATATAAATTTAATCAAATTCATAACTTAAATCTTGAAATAAACTCATATTTTCATTCTTTATTTGATGTTGTTGGAGATGAAAATATTAGTGTATTTGAATATTTGAGTTATGAATTTGATAACATTTGCATTAGATTGAAGATGATTATCAATTTTATGGGTTTTGACTGAAAAGTTTGATGATTTTTTTGAATTTTTGTATAAAAAAGGATAACATTGTTGAAATTTTAAAACATCAAATATCAAATTGTCACTTAAAGCTAAAATAAAGGACCAACTCGAGAAAAAAAAAAGATAAAGGACTAAAACGTTACCTGAAATTAAGTTAAAGGATCACTAATGTAATTTAGCCTAAAATATATTATATACTAATTTGATGCATGGTAGTGTCTGAGTTGAAGTTTACAAACAAATAACAACTTTTCACAATCATCACAATAACAACACTTTCAAAATAAAAATTAAATAATATTCAATAAATAAATAATTTCAAATAAAAAAAATAACATTAAAAAACAAAACATAAAATAAAGACATACCAAAACTCAAAGATAATATAGAGAGAAAAGTTTGAGAAAAATATTTGTAGAGAGAAAATTTAGGGAGAATGAAGAAATAAGAAACGAGAGAGAAGAATAATATATATATATATATATAGGGATAAAAGATGATATTTGTGGAGGTCAAAGTAACCATAAAATATCAACAATATTATTACTTTTGTGGGGGCCTAGGCGGTATCAAATGATGCCTTCCTGGCAACCAATACATTTACAAAACTTCAACGGCGGTTATACTTTGTGGTTGTCTAAACTCTCACAATACTCCAACGTTCTAAATTTGTAAGTGTATATGTCGTCGCCAAATTTTATTGATAGTTTTAATCAATCAAGTTCGTTGTGAAGGTATTGACCGTTATAAATTCAAATAATTTTTTTCTTCGGCAATTTTGTGATCGTTTTTTTGCTACTACAATTGTTACAATCAAACAAAAAAAATATTTTTGATATGTGAGACCTTTTTCAACCACATATAACAACTAATGTAAATTTTAGTATTTGTGAGAATTTTTTAGTAAATAATTTATGAGAATTTGTTTTGACCACAAAATCTTTTTAAATTGATCATAATTTAAGTGTTTTCTTGTACTAAAATCAGAAAACTCTAATCTCAAATCATTCACGTCCCCTGTACTACAAACTGCTCCTAAATCCATTAGTGTTGCAAGAGTATATGTTATCTAAAAAGAGTTCACACTTGTGCACTAATACATCTGCCCCTCAATTTCTTCTCTTCCTTAGAAACAATGCCATTGATGTCTCCTACCAATGACCATCGCCCTTGTATCGTCTGGCTCATTTTTCTCAACTTTAATTAGCTATAACTCGCTTCGTAGAGCTTCCATACACAGATGTGAAACTCCACTTCAAACCCCCTCCCAAAGTAACTTTAGTATGGATGAATTGAAAACCATTTATCTCTACCTATGGTATCAATTCTTTATGCCATAAGTTATTTACTTTTTGGACGTTATAAATTCGGTACAAGAGATAATACTCCGGTTCAAAGTAAATAAGTTTTTAAAATTCTACCTTTTAATTCAATTTGAATGGTCATTCTTATTGTAGACTTAAATATGTTATTTCAATGTATTTTTGGTTCCTTAAATATGTTATAATCTTTACGCACTTGATGATACACAAATTGATTATAGATTAATTACAAAATATATAAATATGACTATATGATAATAACTTTTAATCCAATCATTAATTTTAAAAATTATTTAAATGATATGTATAATATTATTGAAAGAATATGACTCTTATCGATTCAAAGGTATAATAGTAAATTTTATAAACTTTACTTTTTCTTATAAAGCAAAAATTCACACATATTCCTCATCTTCCTCTTGGCCCCATGCCCTTGATCCTACACTGATCTCCAGGTATTAAGTTATTGACCAAGGACCACTTAGTTTGACTTGGTTGTTATTGACACTAAATCAAGATATAGGTATATTAATTAGGACCACTCTTAAAAATCCTTCTATGTTACAGCTAGTATCACAAAAAAATTAGCTAAAATTGTATTAATTAAATTTAAAAATAGATAAGGATATGCATGGGATTTCCCTACACTGAAAATTGGGTTGTTGTATTCTTATGTGATTAAGACTAGATGAAGTCTAAAAGACGAAAAGGGTATGTTTTTATTTGGACAAGTCCATCTGGTAATTGTTCTAAGAATATGTGGCCAAGAGGACATGAATCCAATTGGATACTTATTATTGAGGTAGGTTAGAAAGAAACAATCCAAGATGGGGTTAAGTTAGGATGTTGACAGGGCAAGGGCACAGCTAGGGTTTGAGATGTTTCCTTCTCTTAAGGATGTGACTTGTCTCTAAGTCATTGCCATACCCTAAAAGTTCAATAGTTATTATATAGTGATTTATCATCATCATGTGCCTTGCTGGACTCTTGGAGATTTGCAATTGCTATCCAATTTTATTTGCTTATGTTCACATTATTTCAATACCGTCATTAGGACACCATTTTCTATATTTATCCCCTAAAACTACCTTGCTAGCTTTTCTACTATTTTTCTTCAAGTACATTTTTAAGTAGCTGTAAATTTTTTCCTTTTCAAATTCCCTAAGATGGAAAATGATTTCATGTCCTTGATTATTAGTTTAAGATCTGAGAGCAATAATTGTCTTTTTTTTTTTTTATATGTACGAATTGTTTATAGAAATGCATGTGCTAAAGGCTTTAATGGAAGCGTCTTGGAAGAATCTCATCTATATAAATGTGAACAATTTTTTTTTAAACAAAATAAAAATGTATTATATACGCGTGTAATGCGTTAGTCGTGCTTTTAATTTGGTGATGATTAGCTACCAAAAAACAATTTGGTGATCATCATTGAATGTTATATTATTTTTTCACAATAATTATTTATTTGTTCATTTCATATAAATTAAAAAAATTGATAAACCAACTAAGAAACATATATAAATAAAATACATATTAATACATTTATTAAATTACTTTTAGCAAATAATTTATTCAAAATAAAATATAAACAAAAATATCTATTCTTCAAAAATTGATGTGTCATATTTGATTTAATTATATATAGAATAAATATATTATTTTTCCAAAAACCCTTTTGTTTACATTTATAAAAATATCATAGAAGATTTTAAATTAAAAGTAGTGAATATAATATTAATTAGAAGGCCTACAATTGAAAAAGAATAATTAATATTACTTCATGCTAATTATTGTAAGTCACATTTTTAAGAATAGATCAATTATTACTTTATATTTTTTTTTGCTGAAAAAGAAATATATCAATTATTGTGAATCAGAGATAGTATTATCTTTATTACACCCAACGAATTTAATGAAACGGAAGGAGACTGAAAAGACATGGAATATTTCAAATTGACTAAAACTTATTTCATTTGCGTGTTTATTGCTACGTCTCAGAAGAATTTTATAAATGAAACAAGGACTTGTGAGATTTATAGATGGATAATATACTTACTACGTTTAGTCAAACAAAAAAATATATGTTTACTACATTTATTAGTGCAGAAATTCATAAATTTACCAAAAGAAGGATCCGATATATAATAAGCATATGTTGATTTCTTGATAATATGAATAATGAGTTATTTTATTTAATAATTTAATATAAACGATAAATTTTATTAATTTATATTGATTAATAATATAATATAATAATATTTAAATATATAAAATTTAATAAATATTTGAAATTTATAGAAATGTAATGTAATTATTGATATTTATATATATTTTTTAAAAGTTTATTATATATTTATTTAGAATAATTTAATGAAATATAAAATAATTTTGAAAAATTTTATATTGAATTATTTTACAGTTATATTAATAAAATTTATCATTTATATTGAATTATTAAACGTATTTACTCATCACAAAATTATTCATAATATATATATATATATATAAAATACTTTCTAATGACCCATTAAATTTAACGCAACGTTAAGCTTTTTAACTTTGAACACAACTTCATGAAGCTCATGAAACTTTATTTCTCCAAGCAACAAAATCCATTTCTAAGAAATATAGGATTCATTTCACGATCGAGATAATAAAATTAAATAATAGAATAATAAGAAATTGTTAATTAATTCCTACTTAATAATATATTAAAGTATTAATAATACTAATTACTAGTGTTACATGTATAGACGAGGAAAAGGAAGAGAAAAAGGCACACTCCATTGCTCAGCTAACTATTGGTGCACTGAAGGCTGGAATTCTTTAGGGATACAAAATCTTTTGTTGTGATCGATAAAAATAATTATTATATTTTTGCTTCAAAAAGTTATTTTGAATTGAGGGCATATCTAGCTGATGATGACTTCTATCGACCACCTTGTATTATCTAAATCATTGACCAACCTTGCTTCCTAATAATTCCCAAAATGACTTTGTATTACATATATCTTTTCACCAAAATAGTTTAAGTGGGTCTTTGAATGAAGTAATTTGAACTTTTATGTCACTTAAATAATATAATTTATTTTATTTATGATTTTTTGTTTGGGGTATAATAAGTAAAATTTAAAAATATAGAGATCAATTAAACATTATTTTTTTTACTAAATACATGTATTATTTTGACTATATTTAATATAATTAAAATATATTTTGCATAAAATGAAAAGTACAAGTGTGAAGATCATTATTTTATGTGATTTTTTTAACTAAATACATGTTATATTTTTCCTATATTTGAAATAATTAAGATTTATTTTGATCCACATATTTAGTTTATGTATCATACAACATTGATGTAATATTATATAGGTAAAATATCCTTTGCGATCTTTTAATTTAATTTTGAGTAAAAATTATGTCATTTTTTTTAATTTGATCATTTATTTTATTTTAAGTAAAAAATTTGATCATTTATATTTTAAAATGTCAATAATATTATATTTTTTAAAAGAAATCTATAAAATTCACCATCGTCTTCAAATAATACTTAGGAAATTAGTAATTATCTTCAATAAAATCTATATTTTTATCAAATTTATAACTCAAATCTTCAAAGAAATTAATATTTTTATCTCCAACAACAACAAATTCATCAAACAAATAACTCATATTTTAATATTTAGGTTAGGGATTTGATTTGGAGGAGGATATAAGGAATAAGAAGATATTGTCTTCATGAATTGCCGATCAAATTTTAAGTGTGAATTATTTATTTGATAAATTAGATATTGTTGGAGATGAATATATTAGCGAATATAAATATTTGAGTTATGCATCTGATAAATATATGAATTTTTTGGATTTTGTTTAAAGATAATAATAAATTTTTAAAATTTTTGTAAAATAGAATAATATTGTTAATACTTTAAAACTTAAATGATCAAATCGTTATTTAAAATTAAAAAATGATTAAATAAAAAAAATTAAAACAAAAAACTAAATTTATCTAAAATTAAATTAAAAGATGGTATAAAATCTTTTATTTATTATATATAACAATGACACTAACACTTTAATTTGATTATAAAAGAAACACTTAACATTGAAAATATATAAAAAAATGTACACTTGTCGGTGTTGCATATCAATACAACACAAAACATATAATTAATTATATTTAATTCCTTTTATTTTTTCACATATTACAAATATTCGATATCAATGTCATTTACATTTGTCTTTCATAAATTACATATAAATTAATTTAATTATAATACTTAAACGAGATATAATTATGTATATATAATTGCTAGCTTTCGGGGAGGGGCCCAAACCCCTACTTACCACTATCTAAATACGTCACTCAATCCATCTACTGTACAATATACACGTTAGTGGATATTATTTGATCTATACATTTAAAAATATGAATGATTTCAATTTATTCAACTTTTTTTCAAAAATCTAATAGATTACATTATTTTATTTTAAACTATATACTCTTTAGAAAATATTATTTTATGTTTTAAAAAAAATACTTTTTAATTAAAAATGTGTATTTAATATTTAAAAATAGTTTTTTTAATAATATTTTAAGTAACTTATTTCTATATTATTTTTAAAAAAAACTAATTCTAAAAATAATTTTATTTATTAATTTTTCAAAAATTAATTTAAATTTTATCATTTTCAAAATTATTTATGAAAACAAAATATTATTATTTTAAAAATAATTAATTTTCATTCAAAATAATAAATAATTAAAATATAATAATTTATTATTAATTAGATAACAAAGATAGTGGTTGGTGGTGGCCGGCTATCGACCAATGCGACGGTCATCAAAACTCCATCACAATATATCGTACTAACCCTTAGAACTATGTCTCTTCTGTCGGAGTGGCTGTCAAAACGTTAACCATGATCACCCCTATTATTTAGTTTAAAAAAATAAAAAAACTTCTTTTATGAAAAAAGAAAACAGTTTTCTTAAATAATTAAAAATAGTATTTTATGTTAAACATACAATTTTTTATTTCCAAGATAATAAACAGTTTTTAAAAGTTTAATTTTTAAAATAATAATTATTTTAAAATTATTTTACAGGAATTTTTTTATAAAATAATATAAAAACTATTTTTCTTTAAAAGTATAAATTTTTTGTAAAAAAATAGTTTTCATAATAATAAATAAAATAATTTTTTAAAATAAAAATTATTATTGTAGATTTATAATTGAATTAAATATTTTTTTACTAGTTTGTACTTGATTTTAATAAATTAATGGATAATTTCAATTCATTGATTACCATTCAAATCTCTGAATTAAATCCATCAATTTTACCACCGCAATTGAGCACCACTTCTTCTATGAATTGATCCTTCAATGCTTTGAGCAGAGGTTGTTGGCCTCTTTTCTCCTTTTTGTATTTGAGTTAGAATATTTTTTTGTACTCGTTGTTGTATATTTAGATGTCATTTTAGTTGCTTAAAAAACAATTTTTACATACACTTGCAATTATATATAAACGATAGAAGATTAATCACGTCTTCTTCAAATAAAAAATATTAACCATCTAAATAATAAATAAAAATAAAACCTCCACCAATTAATGTCTAGTACAGAAATTAACACAATTGAATAACTAATAAAAAAAAAGGGTAGGCATAATCACAAATTTGGATTGAATAATTTGAGCAGGACAGTGCAAAAGCATTATTGTTTGCCAAATAGGTGTATATCTATAAAAAAGAAATTAGGAAAAATTATAAGTATTAATGTGAAGACAGGGAAATAGAATTGCACTGTTTTTGATAACTAAAGAAGGTAAGTAGTCCACAAATGAGAGGACAATAGAATATGGAAAACTAACAAGACCAAGTGGCATGCATGTGCTTTGAAAATTACAAATAAAAGAGTGAGTATAGTTTATTGGGAGACATATATAGGTCATTCCATTTGAGCAGGTACCTTAAATCCCGTTTGTATATATATGTAAAAAGAAAAATTTATAATTATAATTATGATCACATAGTCGGTTATTAGTACTCTCTCACTGTCATAGATCAACGGTTCTACATATCTCCACGTGTCAACATGCAACTGGTGTATAACATGTTGTTGAAATAAGCATGCAGCCACATAAACAAGTTCCTTAATTAAGTTATATTATTGAGGGGGCTATAACTTTTCTCTCTCTTCTATTCTATATAGCCAAAACCAAGCCCCATTATAATACAAAGAAGACACAGGAAATAGGGAAGCAAAATACTATAAACACTTTCAGAGAGGAAAAAGTAAAAAGAGTTTATATAATTTTTTGCTAATTAAGGTTTGAGTTTTTCATTGAGAAGCCAAAAAATGGCTACTTTGATTGGAAAGGAGAGTGGTTTGAACTTGAAGGAGACTGAGCTTTGCCTTGGTTTGCCCGGTGGTGGCGGTGGTTCTGAGGTGGAAACTACAAGAGCTGGTGGAAAGAGAGGTTTTTCTGAGACAGTTGATCTCAAGTTGAATCTTCAATCCAACAAGGAAGATCTGAATGAGAATTCTAAGAATGTTTCCAAGGACAAGACTCTCCTTAAGGACCCTGCCAAGCCACCTGCTAAGTAAGTTTCCCTTTCCCTTTTATTTCAATGCTTTCGTTTTCTATACCTTTTTAACTAACATTAATTAATTCAATATAACCAAAAAACTACACTTTCTTTATCAAATTTTCTCTAAATACATGTATTTTTTTTAGACAGAGTTACCGTTATTATTTGTATGTAAATGTATTTTATATTATTATTTAATTATAATTATCATATCATTAAAAATACTTAAAATTTAATCATAATTAACTAATTTTTAAATTATATATATCATTTGAATGTGATTTGTCAACAGTGTGAAATATTTTACACTACAAATGCGTGTATATATGTCAATTAATCTCAATTAAAAAAAAAAAAACTTTCTTAAAAGTTGGATCTATAACATTAAGTCATTTATACATGGACGTCTTAACTTTTTTCCTATAAAAGTAAATATTTTATTATGAAATATAAGAAGTACTTTTTTACTAGTTAATAGTATGTATTTCTTAGACGTTAAAATATATACTATATAGATTGCATGAGGCACATATATATGAGTGTCCGAATTTTATGCAATATTTGAAGCCTAAAAAAAAAAAGAGAGAGAAAAGAATACTAGTTGAGATTTATGGGGATTTGGATCAAATAAAATATTTCAGGGCACAAGTAGTTGGTTGGCCACCAGTGAGGTCATACAGGAAGAACATGATGGCACAAAAAGTTAACAATAGTGATGAGAATGGCAATGAGAAGACAGCAAGTAGCACTACTGCTGGTGCATTTGTCAAGGTTTCCATGGATGGAGCACCTTACCTTCGTAAGGTTGACTTGACAATGTACAAAACCTACAAAGATTTATCCGATGCCTTAGCCAAAATGTTCAGCTCCTTCACCACTGGTTAGTATATTTAATTCTTTTTTCCTTAAACCATCTTTTACACCACAACCTACTATTTTAAATAGCGCTCACAAATTATATATATTTATTTATTTTTTTGCAATTCTGTTGCATAATTAGTTATGAAAATTTGTAAATTCATATAATAATAATATTAATTACGTTGTAATTTTAATAACATAAGAAACTATTATATTGTGGTTTAAATTGGCGGTTTCTACTTTTGTTATAAATAAAGTTAGAGGGAGTATATGTTCAAAATTATATATATGATGAAATTTAATAATTTAGTATATTGAGGGTAGTCACAAAAAAAGATTATGAATTAGTATTATTGTAAGGTTTTAGATCTTGATGGATGCATGGGAATTGTTGATGATGCATGTGCGAGTTGGATTAATTATTATGATCATCTTGGGATTGTTACATTCTAGTTAGCTAGCTACATGATTAATATGGGTGGCTAGCTACTTATGATTAATTATTGATTAATTATAGAAGAATATTAAATTGGTTTTTGTGTTTGATAAAATTTGTGTGTATAGGTAACTATGGGGCCCAAGGAATGATAGACTTCATGAATGAGAGCAAGTTGATGGATCTTCTTAACAGCTCTGAGTATGTGCCAACCTATGAAGATAAGGATGGCGACTGGATGCTCGTGGGAGATGTCCCATGGGAGTAAGTTCCTCTCATCCAACAATATATATATATATAAATATATAGCCTCCATCTCTAGCTATTATGTACATTAATACTTTCTTCAAATATTATATGTTTTCACTCTTGAACACCAACATATCTATTGAGCAAATTTATTTATTCTATATATCCATGAAATTAACCTTGATTTTTTTTATCTTTTTGAAGGATGTTTGTTGAATCATGCAAGCGCCTCCGAATAATGAAAGGATCAGAAGCAATTGGGCTTGGTATGCATAATATTACATTATTGATAAAGTAGAAATAGTTGAATAATATAAATTTTGTTGTTAAGTATTAGAAAAGTCAAATTTCATCCATTTTACTTTTTTTTTTAATAGAAATTGAATTGAGATAGACTACAACGAATATCTTCTTACTACAATATAATTATTGAACTGTCTAATTAGACGATTTGAATGATATAATTTTAATTAAATGGTATAGATGTATTCACAACACTAGGCTTAAATGTTTTAAATCCAAATTCATAGGAGTCACACTTGTGTCCCCCCTCCCTAGAAATCATTTTCTTAATTATAGTTCTAAGGTTGGCATTGTACTTTCAGCACCAAGAGCCATGGAGAAATGCAAAAACCGAAGCTGAAGCTGTTCTAAATCATATCCTATATCAAAGTCCCATACCAAAGTGGACCTATAAGAAAAGATATATGATGATCGAGCACTTCTTCCTCTCATGCAGTGTTGTGATAGTTTGGATGTGTCATGTGTTTTTGTTTTGTTCGTATATAGATTCAAACTTTAATTTAAAGTATTTTGTAATATTGGACAAGAAGCAATAAACTTATAACCTATATACTATAGTTTGCCTTGTTTATTTATATATGTGATTGCTTCCAAGCTGTCGTGTTTGTGGTGTGCTAAATATATACACTTTGAATTTTAATGCATATTTTATTCCATTAAGAGATTCTTCTTTTATTTCATTTATTTAGTATTGATTTGTATAGTGCAAAATTATCAATATGTCTCAGCTGGATGAGGAAGGTGTATTAAATTTTTATAATGTTTGTTAAGTGATGGAGGGGAACAAGGCCATGTGATATGTTGATGGAGTTTCGTTTATGGCCATTGGTTTTATAGTAGGTCCTTGTCATTTAGTTTTGTTAAATCAAATTCGCATTAATAGTGTAGGGTTGGTGAGTGAACGCGCAGTTGGATTTTTCTTTTTTTTTTTTTTTTTAAGAGGGGAATATCAATCAAATTATACATAGATCAATATAATATAAAATATTATTAAAGGTCAATGATGCATATACATATTCCAATATATAATGCAAACTGCAAAGTATAAAAGAATTCTCGGATCGGAACACTATGACAGCTTCATTAAAATATCCATTATTTTAAGGGATTTGTTGTCTGTTGAGAATGCATATACAAAAATTGAACTTAAATATCCATTATTTTAAGGGTTTTGGAAGGAAAATAATACATGACACCTCCAAATTTCGCTAAATATTCTAAATATGCACTTCATATATAGAGGATTTAAATGTACTATATTCATAATATGGACAGCATGACATTTTAACTTGAGTCAAGAATCAATCTAAGCCAATTCACTATCTAATACTCTATCAAAAATATGAAATATATATATATATATATATATTTAAAAAGTTTAATTTATTTAATTTATATTTAAAATAGATAAACCAAATTTTTCAATGTATTTATATGAACTATCTAATACGATATCTCATTATGAATGAATTGCTTATCTAATAAAATATGCACTCAATTTTTAGATCCTAAATGCAAATTAGTGCCATGCCCCTTTTACCTCCCTTAACTCGAATCCATAAGATCATAACATTGCATATGATAGATAAGGAAGAGATCATCCAATATCATCAAAATATTGATATTTTTGAGTTTCGAAAAATTATTTTAAAATAAATTTATGTAACTGAAGATATTATTGAATTGAGTAGTGTGGTACACTAATTGTTCTCTTTAAGATATTTATTAGCACTGTCCAAATTGTACAATACAGAATATTAACCACGAAATTCTCAAGATAAAACAACTAAAAGACACTGTATTAGAGTTCTACTGCACCGTATAAATTAATTTTAGAATTATACCCTCAAATATGGTAGTTAAAAAATTATCACTCGTAATATGATATTATGACCACTCGAAAAGAAAAGAAGATGAAGCAAAAAGGGAGAAGTATAGAAAAATCTTGGATTTTCGAATAAATTTTGGTGTATTTTTTCAACTGGGCAGAGTCCTCTATTTGTAGAGGAACTCTACAGTTGAAGGAGAGAAAAATGTGGGATACATTAAAACTGATGTGCAAATCCCAAAAAAAAAAATTGAAAAGTGAAAAATGCAAGGTTTTGATTGGGGCATAAAGAATTGACCGGTCAAATGTTGAATATTGACTATGTGGAGCATAGACACATATACAACGTATCAATGAGGGAAAAACGCATGGCGAGGACGGACGTCGGCACGCGCATGTGTGGTGTTTTATTTGCATGTGTTATCACCCCTTGATAAAATTGAGTATCCTTTGGAACACACTTCAATTATCATACCTTCACCTTATAAACATTACTAGTGTGAGTCATCCTTCCTTGTACGTGGAACTCCTTATTTTTTCAATTTACACCAACTAATTCATATTATTTTCATCATCATTTCCAATAAATACAATTTACAATCAATCAAATATCCTCTAAAATAAAATACAAAAAAAAAATTTGAATAATTGATGTATCTTATTTAGATTTTAGATCAAATAGATCGAATAATCCTCTACAAAAATCCAATATACAAATATTCTTCCACCATATCTAAGCAAAATAATTGAGCCTAAGAGCTCGTTCAATGTAGAGAATTTAACATTCCTTTATTTCTAAGTTTTGTTCCTTTACTTTTTTTTACCATTCGAGTATGTCTTGTTGATTAAAACTATGTTCTAGAACCAACATAAGCAACATGAACTCCTCATTGTTTATCAATAAAAATTTATGAAACAAAATTGCAAAAACAAAAGAAAAATAAATAAATCTATAGGCAATTTCAAGTAGTTTTTGTGAGATCAAGTATATATAGGTTGTATATTGTAATCATCATTGAAGTAAAATTGATTAAAGTTGCTTACACAAGCGACCTAAAAAAACTTATCTCATCTACCATGCTCTAAACTAACAAAAAATGACTAGTTACAAATGACACCCGATAAACAAGGGTTGACATTCATGTTGGGTTACATGGGCCTCCGACCCTGCCAACTTTTTAATAGTACATGTTGCACTATTTTTTTTTTTACTGAATGTTGCACTATATTACTTGTACATGTCTAATATTATTGAATTTTATTACCCTACAGATACCTATTATTCTCATTTTTATTATTATAAAATACATATTTTACCAAAAATAGTAAAAGTTGGATTTTATTTTTAAAGTTTATATTAGACACATCCTAATTTCTACTTCAATTAATTTATAATTCATTTTTTTATAATATTTTTTATTCGAGGACTTCATAAAAACAGACATGTGCGATATATGAACAAAATTCTTCGTTCTAAACAATCAAAAGTTTGTTTCAACTTTTATAGTTCAATAACGTTACTTCTATTATTCTTATAATAAAACAAGTTTACACAAAGGGTATTTTAGAAAATACAGTTTTATTTGTATTACACCAAAAAAAGTAAATTTAAGAGAGTATATATAACTCTTATTTAAAATGAATTATTTTGTTGTTGTTTATATTAAAAACTAAATTTTGTAAGGTTTTAAATTTTGTAATGATATTATTATTTATGGTGCAATTTTATATTTGGTAAACTTTTATGGTGGAATAATTTTTTTATCATAAAAGAGGAGAGTTTAAATGTCATATTTTTCCCCCGCTTGGAATAATATCTCTTTCTGGTTTGATATCATTGGGCTTCTCGGGCCAGATGTTGGGTATCGGTTTAGACTACACTTATCGGACGTTTGATTAGATAGATAAATATAAATTATTTTAATGTTTGATTAGATAGATAAATATAACTTCACATCTAATTATTTTATATTTTTAACCATATCATTTAAAGAATTTGTCATATTACTATATTTTAGCAACAAAAAAACAATTATAGTCAAAGTTGCATTAAGTGTAATATTTAATGATATGTTTGGTCGTGAAAAAATAAATAAGACGATCGAAAGAGATGAAAAAGAGAAATAGGATAATATTATTTGATATATTGTTTGTTTTAAAAGAATTATGTTAAAAAATAGAAGAAAAAGAAATGTCATTTTTTCTATCTTCTTGGTTGGTTGGATAAAAACAAAGAAGAGCCAAATATTATTATTTCTTAAAAAGATAAAAATATATTTGATTTAAAATAAATATATATATATA